>OY293417.1:7259723-7859723 GCA_958502065.1 Chrysolina americana
GAACACTGGGAGGCCTTATCTATCAAGCTCTGGAGTTATTTCAGGAGCGTTTAGAAGAACTGATCCTGTTAAATGCAACCAAGAGTAGAGAATGAACAATCTCCTAACCCGTTTTCTTGGATTAGGCCTTTTCCAAGATTGAGAAACTACTGCCAACTTCAATCCATATAATCGTCCAATTTCTGCATATAGAGTAAAATCATACCCACGAATGAATGCTGCTCAATATTAGGCCATATATATTTTATTATATAAACGTTCGATTGAAACTCTTCAATCAAACGGGCCGAGTTTGATTTCCGTGGCCAGTAGCCATGTTTTTCGTTAGGTAAGAATGTGTCATTGCCGCTGTTCAAAGGTAACTTACTTTGTCGAGTGGCAATCTATCATTATGCATTTTTGAGAAACTGGTGCGAGCAAGGGAAGACTTATGCGAATGAAGTCTCCAGAAAAAATTGAGGTTTACTAGGTTATAGGTTAGGTTGGTGAAGTAAGATAGGCTTAGGGTAGGTAAGCATAAAAGAACATTGAATTTCACCACAATGGTTGAAGTGGCAGAGCACCAATTGGTGAACTTTCCCTTGAGACTTCCCCATAATTTTTTATTTGTATGGCACTTCATAATTGTCTTACATTAATTACTTGCAATACTGGAAATAAATATATATTATTAACGATATTCACGGTTCAAGCAATGCTATTTTGATTATGAATAAGTAAATCGACCAAATTATCGCGAACATTCAAAACATCCATGGTATCTGAGATAGGAAATGGCAAATCTTTTTGCTACGTCTTGAACCCTGCGAAATATTCTTGCGTGATTTGATATATATATATATATATATATATATATATATATATATATATATAAGAAGGAACATTTTATTGGACTAAGCCCTCTAGTAAAAATGCAACCGTAGACACGTGTTTCGATCTTAGGGATCTCATCAGTACGGTGAAAGCAAGTGTAAGGATGTGCAACACTTGATTGCAGGTGAAACAACAAATGAACGGAGTCAACAAACAGGAAGCCAACCGCACATTTGTGGCTTCAGTCGTAACACCTCGTGTTTACAAGGCAAGAAACGACGTCGCCACGGAGGCAGCTATAGCTACCTGCGTGACATCCGAGTCCAGGAATATAAATGAAACAGGGATATGCTCTCGAGGGAAATTGTGAATAACAAGAAGGAACATTTTATTGGACTAAGCCCTCTAGTAAATATGCAACCGTAGACACGTGTTTCGATCTTAGGGATCTCATCAGTACGGTGAAAGCAAGTGTAAGGATGTGCAACACTTGATTGCAGGTGAAACAACAAATGAACGGAGTCAACAAACAGGAAGCCAACCGCACATTTGTGGCTTCAGTCGTAACACCTCGTGTTTACAAGGCAAGAAACGACGTCGCCACGGAGGCAGCTATAGCTACCTGCGTGACATCCGAGTCCAGGAATATAAATGAAACAGGGATATGCTCTCGAGGGAAATTGTGAATAACAAGAAGGAACATTTTATTGGACTAAGCCCTCTAGTAAAAATGCAACCGTAGACACGTGTTTCGATCTTAGGGATCTCATCAGTACGGTGAAAGCAAGTGTAAGGATGTGCAACACTTGATTGCAGGTGAAACGACTGAAGCCACAAATGTGCGGTTGGCTTCCTGTTTGTTGACTCCGTTCATTTGTTGTTTCACCTGCAATCAAGTGTTGCACATCCTTGCACTTGCTTTCACCGTACTGATGAGATCCCTAAGATCGAAACACGTGTCTACGGTTGCATTTTTACTAGAGGGCTTAGTCCAATAAAATGTTCCTTCTTGTTATTCACAATTTCCCTCGAGAGCATATCCCTGTTTCATATATATATATATATATATATATATATATATATATATATATATATATATATATATATATATATATATATATATATATATATATATATATATATATATATATATGAAAACTAAAAGTTCGGGTTGAACCGCGTCTAGAATTTGTTGAAATTCGACGTTTCGGCTCCGATTTTGGAGCCATTTTCAAGAACTGAAATAGAAAGAAAATTAATGAAAGGTTAAAACGTAATTCTACGCTGAGGTCTCAATCTGCCTACTCCTCAGGTATAATTACGTTAGGTTTTTGTGACTTGACGTCGGGGTCTCAATCTGCCTACCCCCATGTCTCGTCACTGGTTCTCTCTAAGGTCTCAATCTGCCTACTCCTTCGAGAGAACTGAGGAATTGTGGGTTGAGGAACTGTATTTATAGTGGACGTGGCTGTAATGGCCGTGTGCAATGTATTGGCGCGAGGTAAACTATGGGAGGGAACTGGATTGGCGCTAAATGAGCTGTGTGCGGGAACTTGGTTGGCGCTAAGTGAGCTGTGTGCGGGAACTGGGTTGGTGGGAAATGAGTTTATGCGTGCAATGAGAGGCTTCCAGGTATTGGGAAGTCTACGTCCGTCGTCGCGAGTGTTGAGGCAATTGGGGCGCTTCTCTATCTCAAGGGCTTCTCGGATGATCCTGGTTTGCAGAGTTTTCTCGGTGGAAATTGTTTTTGTGTTTTTGAAGTCTATTTTGTGACCTGTGTCTTCTCGATGTTTATAAAGTGCGGAAGTGGAAGATGCCTGACGCACAGCAAGTTCGTGTTCGTAGACTCTGGAAGTTACTCGTCTGTTAGTCTGGTCAATATAAGTTCTCGGGCAGTCTGAACATGGTATTTCATATATACCTTGAGAATCGTTTGGTATTGTGTCCTTGGGAGATCTGAGGAATTTGGATATTTGGTTGTTGGCCGTAAATATTGTTTTTATCTCGTGTTTTCTCAAGATATTACTGATTTTGTCTGTCACACCTTTGATGTATGGTAGGAAAGCTTTGTGTGGCTGAATACTCTCTAGTGGATCGTTCGTTTTTGGAGGACGGCTCAGTTGATGGCGGATAGACTTGTCGATTAGCGAATTGTTGTAACCATTTTGGAGTAAGGCTGATTTCTGTTTGTCCAGCTCTTGTGGTCTATTCTGGTTGTCGGTAAGCTGAATTGATCTGTATATCAGGGAGTTCAATACGGAGTTTGTTTGTGCTGGATGGTGATGAGAGTTTGCGTGTAGGTATCGGTTGGTGTGGGTCTGTTTCCTGTGTACTGTGTGGGTGAAAGAGTTGTTGGATTTCGTGATGAGAACGTCCAGGAAAGCTAGGGAGTTGTTCATTTCGGTCTCCATTGTGAATTTCATGTTGGGATGGATATCGTTTAGGTGATCTAAGAACGTGTTTAAGATTTCGTAACCATGAGGCCATATGACGAAAATGTCGTCAACGTATCTGAACCAGCAAGTAGGTTTGTGGTCAAATGCTTCTACAGCCCTAGTCTCGAAGTCTTCCATGAAAAGGTTTGCAAGGACTGGAGAAAGGGGGAACCCATGGGAGCACCTTTCACTTGTTTGTAGTAAGTTCCTTGGAAGAGGAAGTACGTGTTGTTCATACAGTGACTGATGAGGTCCAGGGTGTCTTTTGGAATTCTGTGTTTAGTTTTAAGGATTTCTAGCGTGTCCGTTAGGGGAATGTTTGTGAAGAGGGAGACAACATCGAAGCTCACTAGGATATCGGTGTTCTGGATTCTATAGGATTTGAGAAGGTCTAAGAAGTGGAATGAATTTTTCACGTAGGATGAAGCTTCTTCTGCTCGTGGCTGAAGAGTACTCGCCAGATACTTGGCCAGGTTCTGGGTTGGTGATCCAAAGGCACTGACAATAGGTCGGAGTGGGATATCAGGCTTGTGTATTTTTGGTAGTCCGTAGATACGAGGGGTGCGTGATGACTTCTCTCTAGGGATAGTGGCTTTCTTGGTTTCGGCTGGTAGTTTAGAATTATTGATCAGATTTTTGGTTTTCTTTTCGAGGTAGGTTGATATATATATATATATATATATATATAAAAAAAATGGCTCCAGAATCGGAGCCGAAACGTCGAATTTCAACAAATTCCAGACGCGGTTCAACCCGAACTTTTAGTTTTCATATATATATATTTATATATATATATATATATATATATATATATGTGTTCAGATAGGTTTCCGCGGTCAGATATTTGAAAACTAAAAGTTCGGGTTGAACCGCGTCTAGAATTTGTTGAAATTCGACGTTTCGGCTCCGATTTTGGAGCCATTTTCAAGAACTGAAATAGAAAGAAAATTAATGAAAGGATAATACGTAATTCTACGCTGAGGTCTCAATCTGCCTACTCCTCAGGTATAATTACGTTAGGTTTTTGTGACTTGACGTCGGGGTCTCAATCTGCCTACTCCCCATGTCTCGTCACTGGTTCTCTCTAAGGTCTCAATCTGCCTACTCCTTCGAGAGAACTGAGGAATTGTGGGTTGAGGAACTGTATTTATAGTGGACGTGGCTGTAATGGCCGTGTGCAATGTATTGGCGCGAGGTGAACTATGGGCGGGAACTGAATTGGCGCTAGATGAGCTGTGTGCGGGAACTTGGTTGGCGCTAAGTGAGCTGTGTGCGGGAACTGGGTTGGTGGGAAATGAGTTTATGCGTGCAATGAGAGGCTTCCAGGTATTGGGAAGTCTACGTCCGTCGTCGCGAGTGTTGAGGCAATTGGGGCGCTTCTCTATCTATATCTATATCTATATATATATATATATATATATATATATATATATATATATATATATATATATATATATATTCATTGAACAATTGAATGTTAATTAAGATGTATAGACCCGAAACTCTATACAGGTTTTGAGTTAAGGAAGTCCAAAGATAAAATTAAAATTTTTATTATAAATATGGTATAATAAACGCAAAGTTAATAGGTGATATAGTTATTCTTCTTTATATTCTTTTTGTCTGTGGGTATGAAGCACACCAGTGAGAATATTTATCAATTATACCTATCTAAAAACACTGCTTGTTTTAGTGAAATATGAAGTTTTCCAGACCATATCACTCATCTTGAAATAATCTGACCAATCGCAAGCAGAAAACACCAGTTTCTCATAGTGAATTTCTTGACGTTTTATCATCTAAATAGGTATATCAAATCATATGTGTTCGAAATCAGCATGGAATTTTACGTATATAGTGTGAATTTCAAATGGATATGATGAATCTGGACATTTAAGAGTAATTTTTTTGGGTTGGTGTCTCGAAATTCACAAAGTATACTGATTTTATTATTTTGATTGATTGGCTTTCGTAGAATGGTTTTATTTTCAACGGTTCTCGAGTTGAAAAGTTCATATGGAGTTGAAAGGAGTCATTTCTCTACATATTCTTTTTCCTACTCCTAATGATGAATTATTTTACGTTATATTCCTTTTATATGCCAAATTATATATTATGATTTTGTATTTTTCATGATTTTTAGGGGTGTATGGACTTTTTCGATAAATTTTTTCACGTTGGTCAACTCAAAATTGACAGAGTAGGTAGGTATACTAATTTCATCATTTAGAATCGATTGCCATTCGCAGAATTGCTCTATCATCAATCGTTCTCGAAATTGAGAGTTCTTCTGGAATTAAACGGAGTAATTTTCCTCAACATTTTTTCTACTGAGATTCGTATAATTTTTCATATACCAGATCATATATTTTTGAAATCAGCATGAAATTTTGCATATATAGTGCGAATTCCAAGCAATTTTGATGAATGTAGGAATGTAAACTTTCACGGCTGGCGTCAATATTTTGGTTGGTTTCCGGGTTTTGCCGTGGTCTTCTTTGGTTTAAATCTCCAAACGTTTCGACTGCAACTGCAGCAGTCATCTTCAGTGGCGTGGTCGAAGTACTCTTCTAGACGTATCAACTGAAACTCAAATTCAAAATATAGTCTGATTTGATTATTATGAATCGATTGGCGTTTGCAGAATTGCTCTATCTTCAACCAAATTCTCGAGATTCAGTCATTTCCTCACATATTTTTTTCTACTCCTATTCTTGAAATTTTTTAAGTTTTATTTCATTTATATGCTAAATCATATATTTTCGGAATCAGTATGATATTTTGTGTATATAAAGCCAATTACAATTTCTACTAGTAATTTTTTTCAATTTTGAATCGATTGGCAATCAGACTTGCTCTATCTTCAACCGTTCTCGAATTGAAAAGTTCATCTAATGTTAAAAGGAGACATTACCCTCAATTTTTTTTCTACTCCTACTGGTGAAATTTTTGACGTTTTATTCCTTTTATATGGCAAAACATATATTTTCAGAATCAGCATGATCTTTAGCGTACTTATATAGTGCGAAATTCAAGTGGATCTGGTTTACTTTTTCATCATTTTTTAATGTTTTCCCTTTGGACTATTTTCTAGTATTTTTTTACTTTTTCAACTATAGAAATTCACAAAGTATAGAATCTACTTCTTTTCATGGAATTTTCGGCAATTTATTTTATATTCCATTTAAAATTTTTTGTACAAAGTATGATAGATATTTACGATCAAAAAGATGCATATTACGATATGAGATGGAAAAGTTCGTCCAAAAGGCTTCGTTTGATATCCGGTCGATTATCCTTATATAAATTTACGATAATATACAATATTTTTTATACGAATGCCTTAGAAAATCAGGTTTTACGCATGAAAATTTCGCTCCGAAAGCAATACTTTGCACACACAGTATGCAATACACAAAATATCAAAAAGTTTTTATTTAAAAATCCCGCTGAAAAAAATCTGGGATCCTGCGAAATGTTTCAATATTAGCACATTTAGTGAAAAATAGTGTTTGTTATTAATTTTAGCAGTTTCCTCAATGAAAAAGAATAAGAAACTTATGTGTGTATTTTTTTTTAATCGTGTAAAAAGTATCATAAAATAAATATACGGGTTGTCCATTTAAACATGAACATATTTTTTGTATATCTCAGAAACTGTACATTTTCCAACGTCAAAAATAGGAAATTCAAAATTGCTACACAAAACCAATTATTTTTTATTATACCTCAGGGGGTGTCAAAGATATCTTCATGTTTCCATACTTTACTCGCGCACTCTGTATATTCTCCAGACTGTCTTATAAACTAACAAATCATGTCAAGTATAGTTGCTCATAAATAATTGACTACTTTGATCAATATTCTATTTTCTACTATGTTTTCCCGTTTCAACTAAACACCTTTCAGCTGAAAGTCATCACTGTCAGAGATTTGTTATCAACTTCTTTCACAGATTCAATTTTTATTCACTTTCCTTGTGGAATATTCAACCTCCTTTCATTCATAAGCACTGTTCAGATAAATATATCGAATGTTGTTTTCACAGAACAGATACCCTTATCATCTACATAGTTTAATGTTTACTTACATATGTCAGACCGTTTATCGTATTGATATTTGTAAATATACGAGCAGCATACCAAATATTATTCAATGTTAAAAAATATTTTACGCCATCAATGACATCCCGTCGCCTTTGTTGATATAGGTGTTGTCTGGGGTGGATTGTATTCATTTGTTTGGAGAAATTTTGGAAATTCTAGTGTTATTGAATCACATATTAAATAATTTACAAAAAGGAACCCTAACCTAATGATCATATCAATAATGAGATGATTTTGAACTCTTTGACACCAAAATGAAAAATTGAAGATGAACAATTTCGCAAATTTAATCGCGTGAGGAAATTTTTGACGTTTTATTTTTTTATGCCAAACCTTGTAACTGAGCATGAATAAATCATATATTTTCGGAAATAGCCAAGTATTGGCGGCCTTGTAACTTTCTTATATGTTGAAAAAACCATAACGTACCTTTTTTATTTTATCAATGTTTAAATGAGTGAGTGCCATTTAGTGCCTAATTTCAATTATTCACATGTTTTCACCTGTAAAAAATTTTCATGTCATCTTTTTTTTAAATATATTTTTTATAAAATGATATATTTTTACGAACTATTATGCCAATACCTCGGTGCTGTCGACTGGGACGCCCTTCTCCTGGATAAGGACCTATTCGGAATGCTGCATAGTTTCTACGATACCCTGTACTCATTTATTGAGGTGTTCATTCCACTCAAGAGGATCACCAATCGTTCGTTTCCCTTTTGGTTCAGCCCACAGCTTAGGCATCTGACACAAGAGAAGAGGATTGCACATCAAATTTACAAAACTACCAGAACTCATGAAAGTTACGCAGTTTTTAGCGAGCTTAGAGCTCGTTGTAAGACTTTGTCTAGAGAGTGTTATTCGAATTACATCAGAGGTGTTGAGGTCAATATCGGCGATAACATCAAGGCCTTCTGGGATTTTGTTAATGGCTCTAGGTCAGGCTCTTTAATACCTGATAAAATGTTTCTTGGCGATTCTGTTGCCTCCTCCGGCACTGAAGTCGCAAATCTGTTTGCACGCCACTTTTCCTCAGTATACACCGATCATATCCTTAACCACAATGATTGTGATATCGACACTCAACTTAACATTTGCTCTTACCATATTCCTATCTCCACCATATTTGAGAAGCTAAGCAACCTCGATGTTAGAAAGGGTCCGGGGCCTGATGCTATTCCCCCCATTCTTCTTAAAAATTGTAATTATATATTGTCTAGACCACTATTTCACATCTTCAACAAATCCTTGGATACTGGAATCTTTCCAGACTACTGGAAGCTTTCCTACATAACACCCATTTATAAATCAGGTAATAAATCTGACATTAGTAACCATCGTCCGATCTCAATTCTTAGTACCATCCCTAAATTGTTCGAGAGCATCGTTACAGATTATATGACTTATGACTGCTCAGGCCTACTGATTTCAAATCAGTTTGGCTTTTCATCCGGAAGGTCGTCTGAACTCAACTTAATCACCTATACCAATTTTCTATCTAAAGCTCTTGATAGGGGTAGTCAGGTCGACTCCATCTATACCGATTTCTCCAAGGCCTTTGACAGGGTTAATCATGAGCTTCTTACCCACAAACTCAGTAGGTATGGCTTCGGAGGAGCGATTCTGAAGTGGATTGTGGATTATCTGACAGGCAGGTACCAAATAGTGAGATTCAAGCACCATTACTCTTTTGACTTTCCTGCAACCTCGGGCGTTCCCCAAGGTTCACATTTGGGCCCCTTACTTTTCAACATGTTCATTAATGACATCACTTCATGCTTTCACAACAGTAATGCCCTACTATTCGCTGACGACCTAAAACTCTATCGTATTGTGAATTGTGTAGATGACGCCGATGAGTTGCAGAGCGATATCTGCAGACTTGCTACTTGGTGCTTGTCAAACGGTATGGACTTAAACATAAACAAATGTCATATCATACGTTTTACTCGCTCCCATCAACCTGTCATTTTCGACTATACCATCAATGGACAACCCCTGGATGCTGTCGACCGTGTCAAGGACCTTGGAGTAATTCTTGATGACTCCCTAACCTTCACCTACCACATAACCTCCATTGTCAACAGGTCAACCAAAATAAATAAATAAATAAATAAATAAATAAATAAATAAATAAATAAATAAATAAATAAATAAATAAATAAATAAATAAATAAATAAATAAATAAATAAATAAATAAATAAATAAATAAATAAATAAATAAATAAATAAATAAATAAATAAATAAATAAATAAATAAATAAATAAATAAATAAATAAATAAATAAATAAATAAATAAATAAATAAATAAATAAATAAATAAATAAATAAATAAATAAATAAATAAATAAATAAATAAATAAATAAATAAATAAATAAATAAATAAATAAATAAATAAATAAATAAATAAATAAATAAATAAATAAATAAATAAATAAATAAATAAATAAATAAATAAATAAATAAATAAATAAATAAATAAATAAATAAATAAATAAATAAATAAATAAATAAATAAATAAATAAATAAATAAATAAATAAATAAATAAATAAATAAATAAATAAATAAATAAATAAATAAATAAATAAATAAATAAATAAATAAATAAATAAATAAATAAATAAATAAATAAATAAATAAATAAATAAATAAATAAATAAATAAATAAATAAATAAATAAATAAATAAATAAATAAATAAATAAATAAATAAATAAATAAATAAATAAATAAATAAATAAATAAATAAATAAATAAATAAATAAATAAATAAATAAATAAATAAATAAATAAATAAATAAATAAATAAATAAATAAATAAATAAATAAATAAATAAATAAATAAATAAATAAATAAATAAATAAATAAATAAATAAATAAATAAATAAATAAATAAATAAATAAATAAATAAATAAATAAATAAATAAATAAATAAATAAATAAATAAATAAATAAATAAAATGATATATTTTTTATAAAATGATATATTTTTTATTTCAAAATTATGATAGAGGCTGTCCTTCTGAGTTTAACCATATCAAATATTATACATTTTTACCATAAAAACGTCGAGTACTTAGTACGAAGTACGAATTGTTGTGACTCGAAAGAAAAGCTACCCGCTGAACTCCAGATCACCAGGTTCTTTAACAGAATATACAACCGAGCTGTATTGTAAACCTTTTAATTAAATAAATACTAAGGTGAAACGATAAAAAATACAAATTTTCACTTGTACAAAAAAAATATATATAACCTCATAGGCGAATTCCATCACAGAAGAATTGAGTATATTGTTGACTACCCTGTACAAAAATAACGGCGTACTTTTTCTCTGTATTATGGAAAAATATTTCTCGCGAACATTAGGAATGCCCAGTCGCACACAATATTGAATATAAATGAGATATTGATATTTTTTCATTCAGTTGAATTTCTCAAAAAATCACAAAATTCATGATTTAGTGCCGAATCTAGTCATACGATGAAGTTGGGCCAATGGAGACTTTTACTTAGAATGGCTCCAGCTACAACATATCAAAAATTCAGAAATTTTCACCGAAAGACTTTTTCCCATAAGGTGTGTTCGTGGTCCTTTTTGTAGAAAAATATTGAGTCTCCAAGCTCAATAAATACTGTGAGACTCTCCTTATCAGGCATACTCACTAAAACCTTCACCTCTGTCTAGGTCCGGTCAGGCTATTGCCTCCAGTGACACTTAGGCTTATTGGCCCATTGTATCTTACCTATGTTGTTATGTCACAGTATCCAATCCAATACTTTTGTGCCTTGTACGAGTTTGTACAAGTTTCGTATTGGGTGAGAACTGTATAGTTCTGGGTCGTCAGATGGCTGCCCGAAAATTGCCTGTCTTTTGCGGTCTAGAGCTTCGCAATAGCACAGTATGTGTTTCACATTTTCTGGATCCTTACCGCATAGTCTGCAGGTCAGGTCTCCATTGTATTGCCCTATGTTTTTGAGGTGCTCCTTCACTGGTGCATGTCCAGTCAGGAGTCCCGTAACGGTTCTCAACTGGCTCCTGTTCATCAATAACAGGTCTGCTGTTACACGGTTCTTTGAAATATTCTTTCCCATGTTTGTTTCCTGGGACATTATCCCAGTAGTTTTTGTACTTGTCCATAATCCAGTCTTCTACAGACGCTCTTACTGTACACTTTGGTACCCCTAGCATCTGCCCTTGGTTTGGGAGCATTTTCGATCCTCTTCGTGTGAGTTCGTCAGGTTTCTCATTGCCTGCGATTCCCTGATGACCTAGGACCCATATCAGTTTAACTTGATTCCGGTATGACAGAATTCTCTGTTCTTCTTTGCAGTCCCATACCAGTTTGGACATTACTTTCTTGCTACACAAAGCCTTCAGTGCCGCTTGACTGTCTGATAGAATGTTGACATGCGCCTTTACAACGTTTCTCCTATTATTTTCCTTCGCGCATTGAAGGATGGCATTCACTTCTGCTTGAAGGACAAAGGTATGGGTGCCCAGTGAGAAGCATACTCGGTTTCCTGGAGAAAGCCCCTGAGCCCGCTCTATTCTCAGTCTTGGATCCATCTGTTTACCAGATTTTCCCTTGCAGAATGTCCTTGGGCTGTGAGCCGTTCCATTCAGTTCTGTTTGGCATCAGCACTCCTAATTGATTGTTGAAGGAGTACCGTTTCAGAATGTGGTCTACAAAGTTTTTCATTGTTCTAGAAAAAAATAGAAGGCTTACACTTTTTGTCTTTTTGTCAGACTCAACATTTTTTCTCAAACAGGTTGGACTTCAAGACTCATCTTGAATTACTTTGAAATAATATGTGGAATGAAGATAAGGAATTTGAAATTGTAATTCATACTCATCTTCGCCATATTTTCAATTTTTCCAAAAATCAAAAGTATTCATGATGATGAAAAATACTTGTTATAACAAATTAGCTTCCTGCGATTATGGCACACGGGTGATTATATCTTTAACCGATGCTTCATCAGGACATATTTTCAGTTTTTAGTAAATATCTCAAAAACCTTCACACTTGGGCATAAGAAATATAACTTATAAGTCCATTATGGATGAGCCTTACTGATGTCAAACACTCATTTGTCAATTCGCTCGTTTGAAGAAAATATGTAGAAAAATATGGCAACCCGCCACCGTAACTACGCCACTGTTCTACAAAATTAAACATCAAATTATCACATTGGTAATCCTTATTCAGTATACAAAGTTCCAATTGAGTTTTCTTCAGAAGTTCTCAAGAAAAAAAATACATAAATACTTCGAAATGACGTAAGGAATGTTTACAAAGTTTGTCGGTCTTATTCTGACTGAATCTATAAATGAAAAGTTATTTTTTTTTTGTTAAAATTTTCACTTCTATTGGTAGGAAGACCAATCTATAGAATTTTCCGTAATTGGTCTTAGTTTAACCTGTATATAAAACAGTTGGCCAAGCTATACTATATAAGTAACAAAATTCAGCACACTGTGGAATGCCTGTGTCATGGTATTTGCTGATGAAAATTACACGGACTTTGGCTTCCTGCTCGCGGGATTAATACCTCGAAAAGATACTGCTAATCCTCTGATCTTCGATCCAAGCACCCAATACAAAGTTCACCACATACGTGTTGCAAGTCATGCGTAAAATGCCAGCTCCTAACTAGTTGGGTGTCGGTGTATTTCATTTAGTTGAATCGATTAGCCATGCCGCGTCAGATCTCGGTCGTTGATAAAACTATATACACTTGACCCCTTACTTACTACCCTTATTTTGCGTACATTAACGAAGCTCAACTGGCAGGATACATGTCGTGCTGGTAGAAATAATGGGCTGAATAATTCTCCCTGAGTGCGGTGTCTGTCTCAACTGAAGGTGACACTAAGAGGGACTTTCAGACTCGAGAGATACTTTCTTGTAATAATGTCATGAAAAAAATGGTTCCTTGAGAGTTGAGACACCGAAATTACAATAATAATAACTGTTCGGAGTTATTAGGTTTTTTGAGAAACTCGTTAAACCTCCGATCAAGTAACACAACCTAGATGAGTAATACTCAAATAGAACTGAAGGTAACATCTTTTCATAATGTTATCATGACATCAAATCATGACATAATTGCCATGTCGCAATTTTTTAAGGATACAATAAGTACGTTAGCTAGATTTTGATATTTGTCGGGTAGATTCATAGCAACGAAAACCCAAAAATACTGTCTTGGATGAAATATATGACAATAAGAAGGCAATTAAATGGACATTCTTCATTGTCGATATAGTCTTGTCAGTACGACAACGCTGCATTTGATATTTGACAGAACAATCATTTAAAGCTACCAGTGTCATAACTATCGAGAAAGGGAAATCAAATTGGAAGGGAGAAAAATGAATGAATTATGAAAAATCATGTCAATTAGAGCTTCGGCTGTTCACAAAATCCTGTGGAGATTATTTCATCATAATTTCAGATTTCAATTCCATATAGGGTTTCCATTATTTCTATTTTATTGAACCTCAATATTTCTGTTAACAACGCACGACACTGCCGTTGGGGGAAGACGTCCCATACACACAAATCTTAATGCGTGTGCGGCGAGTTACTCATCTAGGTTATGTTATTTGATCGGAGCCTTAAACATTCTCTATATTGAGCACATACTGCTGTATCATCAATCTATATCACTTGTTACAAAAACCCAGCCTGTAGCCTTTGGGGTTGACACACTGGGCTATACAGTTCGATTAATTTATCTTCACCTGTGCGTCATCACAATACCATAATTCTTAGCTTAGAAGACAATTGTTAACGAATTTTGATTCGCTCATAGCGGTTGTTAGAAAGAGATGTTCGATAGAGGGTGTGTGATTTCTTCGATCATAAATTGATGACACACGGGTAATGATAAAATAATCGAACTGTATGTGTTCTTGAAAAGCAAGTATGGTGTGAGTTGTCTTAATGCCAAGTGGATTGGGCACTGACCACACGGAGTGGTGCAGAAGATTTAACGGGTTTTCCTACAGTTATCCCCAATGAACACAGAATTGCGGCCTTCTGCATTATTCTGCCGCATCACAGCAAGCCGGTATGATTTTCAGATTGGAGAGTAGCATACCCGTCATTCTACCAAGTACGCCTATGATCAGAACCACCATTTTGACAGAAAGGTGGTTAGGGTAAAGCCTGCGGAGTTCAAAGAGTAAATCTCGATATTTTGTCCGTTTTTCCTCCTTTTTTCGGACGATGTTCGTTTCGCCAGGAGCCAAGAACTCTATGACGAAAATCGTCCTACTTTGATGGTCGAGGAGGACTACATCAGGCTTATTGACTTGTATTTGCCTGAGGGTGGGAAATGAGTAGTTCCAATAGATTTGGCACTTCTCATTCTCCACAACGGACTCAATATCTCTCGGAGCATAAAGCAACACTGGTGTCTCGTCTATACCGTACGAGTGTCTTATATGGTAGTACAACACTCGTAGCGCCGCGTTGTGCCTGTGGATATAGGCTGAGATCGCATAAGGTGGACAAGCTGACAGCAAATGCATTATGGTCTCAGCTGCCCCACGACATGCTCTGCATCTGGTGTCAGGGTCCTCTATACCCATAACGCGACTGCGGTAGACGAGAGTGTTGAAGACACCATCCTGGCAGGCCATTATGAATCCCTGAATCCCTCGGTTTCCGACTTCAGCCCACTTGACCTGAGAAAAGCGAAGGTCAGGTTTCTGGATAAGCCAAGGTCTTCAATGTTCTTGGCATTGGCTTATCCCTATGCAGCTGTAGGAACCTGTCACACTCCGCAGCTTTCACGTGGGCTTTTTGCTGAACGGGTTCCAACTCGGTGACAGAGTTTGGGTTCGTCCATTCAGTGTCGAATAGAAGACCGAGTTCATCGGCTGCACGGGTGGCTGCCTTGAAAAGAAATGCTCCAATCCCTGCTTTTTCGTGATCGCATACGAAACAGAGAAGTGTACCTGAACTGATGATTTTACAGGCTCCATCCAGTACCATTATGTTTTGTAGATACTCAAAAATCTACGGCCTCCCCGTTGTCTGAGGAAGTATAACCGTGGAACGCACGATTTAGGATGCAATCTCCTATGAAGATGCATCATTTTGCGAGTTTTACGTCGAGTTGTCGCAGCTCTTCCTGGGTCCATTTCATTACTCCAAATGAGTAAAGTAGAATCGGAACGGCAAGCATATTAGTTGCAGCAACTTTGTTCTTCCCCGACAGTTCTGATGGCCAGATCTGTCGGAGTTTGTGCTGATACTTGCCGCTGAGAGAGTTTTCAACAATAGTTACCTCTTGGGTGTAGCGTTGTTCCACCCCTAGGTAGGTATACGTCTCTCCGGCATCCAGATGATGATGATATTATTATTATTATATCTAATAAGCTTGATATCCAAGGTTCTCCAAATACTAATCGTTCCTGACAAGAGAAAACTTCTATTGATTCTAGAGATTCATTGAAAACTTCGACAGGCGTTCTGAAACCGATGACCACTACAAGCTTGGTGGATAAAACTTCAAATATAAGTTGTATAAAAATAAATTAAAAATACAATTATCATGATTTAGGTATATTTTGATTCCAGGTAATTCAGAAGTAAATTTTTGAACTGCATGATGTAACAGCTACTTTTATGGAAATAGTGAATTTATTGATCCTAAATAAATTAGTTCTTATCACATAAAAATCAATATTACCGTTTATGGATATTCGTGAATTTCATCAAGGTAAACGATGAATTGGTTGTAGTAGGAAGGAAGTTTTCCAGAAATTATTTCAAAAATTATAATCATGAAAATTTAAAATTTTCAATTGGCGACCTCCAGCATGAACATTAGAGGGGTATGTGTCAAAAGTACTTATTCCTCCATTCTGCAACTTCTGCAAGGTTAACAAACTATTTTCATCAAGAAAAAAGAGTGGGGAAGGGCAGTATTCGAAGTGGGGTCTGATAATGGTATTATGAAGTATAAGGAGGCTTAAAATGGCAAATATCTGCTGATGCACCTACTGACACCAGCAATATTGGAACACCAGCTGATACCAGCTAACATCGACTGATTTTCTTAAAGCTCCTGCATATGTTGGTGTAACTTCACACCACTCCGAAGAGCATTAGTGTTAGGTGTTATTTCTCAACATTTTCATGTGAATAATCTGGTATTATGTGTTATACTGTTTGAGTAAGTTTTACACCAATCTGGTGTAGTTATCAATAATACCCATTCATCATCAAAAATATCATTGTATTAAAAATCACACCTGTATGAGTATACATAAGCAACAACAACTGATCAAGTCTGCAATAAAATATTTTTTTAAACCAGTTCATTGCATTTTGAACCAGGATGGTGTCAATTCATATAGTATCCATTTGATGAGAATCTTTAAAATTACGATATCTTTAGGTGTAAAACAGAATATCTTTAATTTATTTCACTAGAATGCAGTTTTTAATATTATTCATAGGATGTACCTATATACAATCGACTAATTTTTCAGGTTGCTATTATGATGGTTAGTGTTAATTGAAATCATGTTGATGTTTCTTTAATGAATCAGAGTCGAGGAACCCTTCTCTCTACCCATACATTTCCACCAAGTAGAAAAATCTGTTATTTCTGCATCGTTCTTCCAAGAAGACCCAATTGCGAGTGCTTGTCTCCTAATTAAGAAGATTATCCTTCATTTGGTTGAGAATGACCACCTGCAGACATGCATGATTCGAGGTCTCGCCTCTCATCAGTACCAGGGTAGGTCGGACAACATTATAATTGTCCTGTCCCTGCCAAATGAATAATAACACCGAAGGTGGAGCGTTTTTAGGTTGAAAGTTTACGAGTCAAATTGCTGAAGGAAAAAGTTTAGAATTTGATCAACACAAATTTACCTAATAGCAATACAAACTTCAAGTGTAATTCGGCAAGAAAATTTAATGAATAAGAAATTCAGAAACATATCAATGCGAACTTTATATATGAAACATTGAAAATAAACACATTTTTATTTGAATTTTCAATCATTAAAAACGCTGTTATTGAAATTCATACTAGGAACAGTGATGTCGCTGCGGGTGCCACAGCTAATCTTTTCTGTAGTAGATGTTGAAGTTTTCTTTGCTCCAAACGAATTGATTGAATAATGCTCGAATGATACTCTCTGTATGGTTGGTTTTATTGATGATGAAATGCTATGTCTGTTAGTTTTATTATAGACCTTGTTTTTCAATAACGCTTTTACTAAATTCGCTAACTGCTGCCACTCGAATTGAGTGATTTGAAATTTTGACACGTTTGAAATATATACCAATGCACTGTGCTGAGCATTTAGTCCATTTGGAAATTACAATCGGCACATTCTTATACCAACTTTTAGAATTTTTCTTCTTCCAAAAGGGATTTGGTTTAAGAAATACTCTGTCCAATGTTTTAAAAGTTTCTCGTTTTTCCATTGTCCTTTTGAAAAAACGTATTGGGCAAATATCTTCCTTTAAAATATTTGGCGTAATCCATTTGGTGTCACATGATTTTTTGTTAACGCCTGGTCTCGATTTCGGAAATAGAAGATTTTACTCAATACGTCCAATTTCTTTTCCATTATTTTCAATTTCCGATACTAAATAAGTGGTTTTTCTGATCTGACTATTGCAAGATACTTCAGATTTATTAAGAGCTGATGCAATAGATTTTCTCTTTCCGAGTTGTGCTTGTAGGATTTTACGTTTAGCATTACGTGCAGTTCGTGACGAATTAAATTGAACGTCGGTGAAATACAATATTGAATTCGTTCTAACATTTAAAAAGTTTCAGCAAACTTTTGCCGCTGTCAAAGGGACAATTGCACTTTGGCATATGCAATTTTTTTATACATCAGTTGTATTGTCTATTATAAATCCAAGATATTTGATTTCTTCCACCAATTCAACTGTTTCTCCGTAATTTTTTATATTTACTGAATTTCCATCCACCGAATTATATTTATATTGAGTGCTTATAATAAAACTTTTAGTTTTGTTGTTGATGTTGAGTTTCAGTTCTCTTTAGGAGCTCAAATTGATTGGCCTTCTTGCTCATTTCTTTCATTGTGACTACCATACAATCCCAACCGATATCGACGGTTCAACTCGTTGAGCATACGAGCACTCAGGAAGTGAACTTGAGACGCTCTGTACCTATCTAATTTCAATTTCGTCAAAGCGCGCCGTCCTCGGGCAGGAAGTCGACCAACAAATCGAGTCCGACCGGCTTATTATTCCTCGAAATTGACCGTATCGCTTAATAAAACTCGTGTGACAGTGGGCTAGAAGCGTGGGCCGGCGGTCAGTTAACTTGACCGGAGTTGCGTGTCCGTTCAGCAGTAGCCAGTCCTTCGTAGCTAACATGCAAGTGCTCAACTGTGGACGAGAGTAGAGTTGCATTGCTTTTAGTCTCATTGTTTGTGGCCACTTTTGCATATATGAGAGTATTTCTTTCTTCTATCAATTATCAGTCATCAACCAATCATACGTTTGTTTCCTTTTTGATAGGACCAATCAACACGCTCTATTAGCGACTATTTGCATGGTAAACAATAGTCACCGACTATTGAGCATAATACCTATATATCAAGGATCATGGATCATCTCACAGTACTCTAAATAAATACATCTTAAACGTCCATAGAATCAATCGTGTTGAAGCTGTATAAGTATTTGAAAAAAAATCGGTTTGGACAAACCAAAAACAAAGAGATAGATAGGGTAATCGAGGCTACATTCCCCGACAATACAGTGTCATTCATATGACTGATATGAAGAATTGGTTTCAAGAAATTATCATCATAAATATAACACGACCTTGATTAATTATCGACTATTTCATTGCTGCTAATTAATTTTAGTCGACATTATTTTGGCATTAATAATCTGATGAAAACCCGAGAGCGAAGCTTGAGGGTTTTCATCTCTGTGCGAAATAATGTCTCGTTAAATTATTATGAATTACAGTTGAAATTTAGATGCAATAAAAATAGTCAACTACCCAAACAACAAATACTACGTCAAATTTAGACGACTCGAGTTTTCCAAGAAACAGCTGGTTCCTTACTGTCTCTTAGAAACATACATCTCTTCATGGATTTGAAAATCTCATTTTTTCTCAACCATTTTTACTCCTATAATCCTCTTAACTACCCATATAACTATTATATAGGTAGAGGCTCACAAGCCTCTATAGCGCGACCTACAAATATCTATTGTGTATGCCCTCATTGGCAATTTCCAGATCCTTCTCTTTTTTATATTATAGGTTATACAACTGTATATTGTTGAAGCACCTACAAATCTAATCCTAACTATGAAACTCTTCAGTTTTGATTCAGCAACTCACACAAGTATCAAATTATTACAACGTATCAAGCTAGAAGAACATACCAATCTAGCTGACTGTCGTTATGAGCTGTATGCAGCTTTATGAAGCTGATTCTAGCCACTATTACATATTGGCAAAAGACAGAACGGTCTGGTACAAAGGACCCCGCACCGCATCAATGGGAAATTGGCTTTCGGTGAATTTGCTTGATTTTTTATGTTATAGAGCTTAGATGCTGATTGAATGTCTCCATTGCACCAACATCCTAAATTCAATAGGTTCGATTATACTGGGTGCTGAAGTTCACTTTTCCAAAATTTCAAATGAAAATTGTGACGAAACTATTTCGAATATATCAACCATATCATCAACGCATCGTTTGTTCGATAGACCTACTCAAATCCACTATAAAGTATATCAATTCCTACACGGACTCACGTAATGCCTTGCGGTACGTTTTCGATGGGCCACCCTGTATCTTCATCAAGTACTGGTCTGTTGCTTCGATAATGAACGTATTGATTTCCTCTCTAGAAAAAATAACAGCTTTTTTGGCCTTATATCCATCCCCCAATTTCTTCAAAGAATGCTATCAACTTGGGGTACTTCATATCTATATCTTCCTTTATCAAAATCTAATATTATGACCATGATGTGGGAGTCTTAGAAAATACGCCAAATTACCTCTTCATTCATTTTTTCATTTCTCCCATCCAGTTAAGTAGAAAATCAGACTCTTTTTCATAACGGAATCTTGATGTTTCTAGTAAAAGACACATTCAGTAATTTTGCCTATTACTGTGTTTTGACAGGTATAACGTTTTCTTCGTATTCGCTTAAGTCTTCCATGTTTATATATAAATTCATTAAAGTCAGTATCAAGTAGATTCAGATATTAAAATTACAGTCAAATGATTGATATTTACTACACGTAACAACGTAACTATGGATACGAATTGAACGTCTTGAAACCACTAGATTAACGCGGATTGAATTTTTGACTTTTCTTTTTTAATCTAATGGCTAGATCAGTAATAAGCTCCAGAAATTGAGTAAACGACGATTTGAATATTCGATTTCAACTTTTTTTAATATTTCATCTCCTATTCACTTCTTGCAATTACTACACATTTGAATATTACTTACTCTAACGGTTTTCCAAACCTGACAAAATGAGGGAGTCTGGAACAAAAAAAAATACTGAAAGCCCTATCCTTTGTCTTAAAAGATGACCCTCTGCAAATGGCTAGCTTGTAATGGCTTTAAGGCATAATATTGCATACTCCTTTGTTACCCTATCGACAAGAGGCAAGATTCCTTCCCCTTGTTCATCTTCTGTTTCGCGTTCTACAAACCAATTGGGATGCAGCAGAGAGGGTGATATAAATATTACAAAGAATATGGTGTACAGGAATTCAAACATCAGTTGGAAGACCTAGTTGGCTGCTTCAGAAATCATTATGTTCATAAATCTGCTCCAACTCGTATCAATTTTGTATTGTTTTTCTAGAGTAATGAAATCTCGACATATTTTATGTATATTCATTTCCGCTTTTTGACGCTTCCCAAATGGATCGGCTAACATTTAGATTGATGAAGTGCTACATGTTAAACGTTTATCGGCGCTAACATGATCAATTCATATTATGTCGTATCTCAAGTGCTTTCAAGTAGGTGAAGGTAAACCAGAACCGAACCCGTTTCTGATAGATGAAATAGTTTACTCATTTCACTCGATAAAACCAAATAAAAATCCAGAAGTGAACTTATTGAGTATCTAGAGAACTCATGGTATGACATCTGAGTGAATTACCTGCTCTACTAGAATTTTCCTTTTCCACTGTTCAAAAGCAATGGTTCAACGATGAACTGAGGAACCTGTGGGACAAATTGTTAGGTCAAATCCGTAGGTAATTTCACGAGAAATTTCAGTATTTATTCTATCCTGAAAAAGGAATAAGTATCACTCGGTATAAATTAGCTGAGTACAAAAAGTTACCATAATGATAAATTCATCTATGAATCTGACAGCAAATTCTTGACAGCTGGAGGCTTGTCAATTTTGAAAGAAATAATTCGAAAAAACAAGTTCTTTCAACGATTTTTTTTTTTCACAATTGCACAAGTACAAACCAAACTCAGTTCTCTGATACAGGGGATTTTGTGAAAGGATTGCCTACACCTTGTTCATTAGGAGGTTATTGAAGCTGTACGCAACTTGAGTATTTCAAGATGTAGGTACTGATGAATAAGTGAGGAACGGCGAAATTCTGGACCTGATGATCAATCCGTTAATATTTCTTTTTAACGTTTCCATTTCAAAGGGAGAATTTCCTGACATCTTGAAAATCACGAAAGTAATACCAATATTTAAAAAAGGAAACATATCACATGTGGCAAACTATCGACCAATATCTTTCATTTGGATATTTGAATTTATTTTATTTATAAAATTGTAGCAAAGGCTCACGAAATACTTCGAATCTCATGAATATCTCAATTGCAATCAGTTTGGGTTCAGAAGTGAATGCACTACAGCCCAGGCTCGTTTGAAAATCGTTACTGATGTTGTCGAAGGACTTGAAGAAGGCTGGTTTTACTTCACGTGACTTCTCGAGAGCCTTCGACTGCGTCTCTCATACTACTTTTATTGAAAAGTTGCGCTATTTGTTGGTAAAAGAGGCATACCGCTCGACCTGATCCAGTCCTACTTATGCAACAGGAAACAGGCAGTATATATGGTAATGGTAATGGTAAATATGGATGGTGACTGATGCGCTGCGACCTAGTTAGATCTATTGTGCCCTATCTTCTTCTGCTATTTGAAAGTGTTCTCGTTTACAGCAGCCCCTCAAGCCCCAATTCCTTGAGGAATTTAAGGATTTTGAAGGGGTCTATTCGTGGTATTTTTCCCACAGTCAGCTGGTGTGATCCCAGTTCATTTAATCTTTTGTGATGTACATCATAACACTCCATCAATATATGATGTGGTGTTTCTGGATGTTCCCCACAGAATCTGCAGATGCTGTCCTCCTCTAAGCCTAGCTTCCTTAGGTGTTCTTTGAGTCTGCAGTACCCCGTAATAAATCCCATGATTGTCTTTAGACTAGTTTTGCTGAGGTTAATCAGTGTCTTCGATCTTGCTCGGTTGAAATTGCCGAGGAGATCTTTGGCCTGCCTCAGCCCTAGAAGTCTTTGCCAGTATGTTGCTCTCATTGATTTTTCAGTTTTATTGAGTTCGTCTTGGAAGTAAGATTTTTCAAGTCCGCAAAATGGTTCTGGCACGGGCCAGTGGCGTTGATGTCCCTTTTCGTGCCAGGGTATCTGCTTGTTTATTGCCCTCCACTCCGACGAGCCCCAGCACCCAGAGGATGATCACCTTGATGTTCCTGTCTAGATCATTAAGTTTGTCTGGGCATTCCCAAACCATCTTTGAGTTGATGTTATATGAGCTCAATGCTTTGATGGCTGTTTGACTATCGGAGAGGATTGCGACTTCCTTGTTTCGGTATTTCCTGTCGAGGTTGAATTGAATGCACCTTTCTATGTGAAATTCTGCTTAAAAAATGCTGGAGAACAAGCCCATGGATTCGGAGTATTTGGTGCGAGGCCCGAAGACTCCTGCTCCAGTTCCGTCGGGAGTTTTGGACCCGTCTGTTTACCATGTTATGGTATTCTTTCCCAGTGATCGAATGGATTCTATGCTCCATCAACTCTTGGTATTTAATTCCGTTTGAAAGAATTTCTCGAAACTAAATTTCCTGGTAATTTCGTCATTAGGGAGATCGGCAAGGTGTGCACTTTCGGTGGGGGTTGAGGCAGTATATATACATGAAACAAAATTGGTTCAGTGCCAACAACCCCAAACTGAACAGCGATAAAACCCAAGAGCACGTTTTTTCTACCAAAAATGCAAGAAATTGCAAGTGTATTGAACTTCGTGGGGTGGTTATAGTTCGATTAAGTTACTTTTAATTTTTTTATTCTCTTATAAATTACAGCATTCTTGTATGGGGTAACTCTTGTCACGCTATTAGAGTTTTCAAAATCATTGATTTACTCGAAACTTCAAAAATACTTTCATCCACTCATATCTGGAATTATTATTATCTGTTATTTGAATGGAATGTGAGGATGAAACGTCAATAAATTACTAGCCTAAAGAAATATCAGGAACGAATAGTTGTCTAAAATAATTGACCTAAAAACAATGTACTCCAGCAACATAAAAAAATGATAAAATAGATCCAAAAAGATAACTCAGAGCAATAAAAAACAGATTTTCGTGAAGTACAAATATTTCAAAACACCTAGATAAGTTTCCAGGGATTAAAAGATTAGATAAAGAGGATTAACAGTGGCAAAATTATATGAACTCAAGCTTTAATTCATTGTGATAACCGTCAAATCTTCTCTTCGATATTAGGCATGGGTAATATTAGATTTCTGATAATGATTTGTTTATGTTAATACGAATACTTCAATAGGTATGGAATATTTGTTTATGTCACAGCACTTATCAGTTGAGCTACGTCATGGACCAAATTAGGAACAATTGGAATCATTTATAGCGATACGACTATTTCTTCAATATTATTTCGTAAATACTCCAAATAGCTCGGAATGTTTATATTTTATCACTTTGCCCCACGTGCGGCAGCAATCTATTGAAAGATATCGTAAAACCCTAGCCGTATCGTTAGATATCAACTTCCAAGGCTTGTGGAACTCCTCCCCAAGCTTCCATCTGATGGTTCGCCCCCCAGTAATGTTCCTTGCTACATACCTCTCTCTGACATATCAGTCCAGGTGGTAATTGAACCAGTTTCATCCGACACTCTATCTATAGATGCTGGTGTTCCACAGGGATCCATTGTAGCACCATCACTATTTCTTCTTCACGTCAATGAATTATTGGGAGCTTTTCTGAAGATATAACCCTTCACACCGCTTTCACTTCCAAAATACCAATATCAGCCCGTGCAATCAGAAAAGAACGTGAGAGAGACGTGAACGGCTTGAATTTGGACAAAACTCAGTGGAATTTATTGCAAACAACCCACATGCATGTCTTCTCTCTAGAAAGACCAAGTTCACAGAACGAAACTAATCAAGCGATTGAAAGACAAAGACGACTTCTATTTGAAAGCCGATAAAGGTAACAAAGTAACTAGGTCTGGAGGTGATATTCAAAACAAGTGAGCAACTTCAGAGTCTTTTGGGTGATACTAAAAACAAGTGAGCTACTACAGAGCCTGTTGGGTGGTATTCAAAACGAGTAAGACAATTGAGTCACTACACAGCCTTTTGGAGGGTATTAAAAACAAGTGAGACACTACATAGCATTTTGGGTAGTATTTAGAAAAAGTGAGATACTACAGAGCCTTCTGGGTGGTATTCAAAACAAGTCAGCCACTACAGAGTATTTTGGGTAGTATTTAAAATAAGTGAGACACTACAGAGCCTTTTGGGTGGTATTCAAAACAAGTCAGCCACTGCTGAGCATTTTGGGTGGTATTCAAGACAAGTGAAATACTACAGAGCCTTCTGGGTGATATTCAAAACAAGTCAGCCACTGCAGAGCACTTTGGGTTGTATTCCAGACAAGTGAAATACTACAGAGCCTTCTGGGTGGTATTCAAAACAAGTCAGCCACTGCAGAGCATTTTGGGTTGTATTCCAGTCAAGTGAAACACAACAGAACCTCTTGGGCAACCCAATTTGAAAAATTCGGGAATTACCAAAATTGAATGTACGGACTGCGATACCAAATATGATGGACAGACTAAAGGATCTATGATAATAAGATATAAAGAACATTTAGCACGTCTAAATTACGAAAGAATGGAAAGATCATCAGAAAAGACTATAGTTAATTAACTCTCCAGGCATCAACAACAAGATGAATTGCCTTTTTTGGACAGAATCAACAAGTTTTCACCCCATATAAAAAAACAGTATTCTAGAACAACTTAATCTGAGCCTCATAGGTCATAACAGGAAGTGATTAAATGAGAGAGAAAACAAATTAGGATGAAATTAGCAGCAAAGTAAAAATAAAAGGTGCGAGTTTCAAGCGGACTCAGTTTAGACTTGAATGGGTATGAAATAAAATTAAGGGGGTTTATGTTTGAATCAGAAATTTTGGGATGTTTGTTCAAGACTCCGCCTGAATTTGGTGTAAATAACTCCTCTCCACATAATTCACTTTGCCTTTGCTAAGCTTGAAATAATTTTGAGTACCTCTTTTAATAATTGATGGAAAACAAAATTTGAGATAAAACTTCGAATATCAGAAGCGCCACAGGTGATTTATGTAGATTGTACTATGTGAGCCTAATCTAATCTAACGAGTATCATCCATTTGGATAAATAATGATGAATTTGGAATTCCCATCCATACTGGTCTACCCAGATAAAATTCCGTAGTGTGATAGCAAGCCAGCCTAGGATTCAGTCCTCCACTACTATTTACTCGCCCTTATCTGAAATCACTTCTCGGGGGTAATCTAATTAGGTTGCACGCAATTCCACAAAAGTTGTGGAACAACTTTCGAAATTAGAGGCAATCCACCGAAAATACAGTTGCTAATAATTACCTTCGGGAGTGTGTAAAATTCTTTTAATATCGCATTTACCCATGGAAAGCTTTTAGTAGGGCTGGCGCTATCAGTTTGCGTGGATCACGAACTCACTTGATCCCATCAAAAGTGGCCTTTCAAATTTGACATCAGCCACATGTATATTGCTTATTTTTCATCTACATGAATTTAATATAAAAATTAATAGCCGCTTTTTATTAGTCACTATAAAAAAGAATACTAGTTCGTATTCGTATTGATTTATGGCGACTGGTTATCTAAGTAATTGACCGATTATCATTTCCGTAGTTTTAATAACGTCTGAATGATAAGATTATTTCAGTTCTCATAAAAGTTAGTTTACGACTTGAAAAAAAGGAGTGTAGGAATGATCTATACAACAAATCGACCAATATTTGATGAAAATAATGTATTGCTTCTTCCATATTGATAACATGAGATTAACATAGTCCATTATAGCACGGATTTTCATTATGTAACAAATCTTAACCAATAGAAACGAGCATTGTCATTATGCAACAAATTTTTTGCTTAAATAGAAACAGGTTAGACTCAAGTGAGTTGCTTCGACGTAAGTACTTGTTTTGCAAAATGATCCTGCAAAGTAGGTATAATATGTACAGTACCTGTCTAAAATCCTTTCCCCCCCTACTAATTTTTGAACCACCTGATATATCACAACGAAATGTTGAAGTTCAAATTGGAGATAAAAATTTACTTTTTCATGAAAAAAAATCAGAAGTTGTTGAATGGCAGCTGAGCGCCATCTTCAATAATTTTTTTAATAGAACTCCTCATATATTTCACTATCACTATTATGGTTCGGGTTTAAAGGCCGTAATGATTTGGAATAGTTTCCCAACGTTTCGCTAGCGCGAGTGGCTAGCTTCCTCAGAGGTCTGTTCATCTTCCTTCTTCTCCGATGACTGAAGTGGGTCTGTTCCTCAATTTATATTTATGAGTCCTCAGGTAGTTTTGGACATCAACAACAGGGAGATTGCAGCTTTAAAAAGTCTAAATTCAAACGAAGGGATACGATCCTACCAGCCCACAAGGGAAATGCCTTCTTCTAAAAACGGAAGAATACAACAGTAAAATTGAAGCACTCCTTGACCCGTCCAGCTTTTGCAGACTAAAGAAAGACCCAACGCAATCAAGGTTGCGGAATACGAACCGCCTCATAAATCTGTTCAGCGGACCGTTATCAGAACGGAAGCCGTCCCACCTATGAACTACGGACTTCCAAAAATACAAAAAACGGACATACCTCTGAGACGGATGGTCAGTGCCCCTGGGTTCGCCTACGTACTACCTGGCAAAATATCTAGCCTCGCTTCTTCAGCCACATGTGGGAAAAACTACCTCTTATGTCAAGGATTCGTCAGAATTTGTGAGAAAAATCCTCTCTGTTCACCAACGTCCCACTGGATGACTCTATGGGGGGAGATAGCCAACATGTTTCCAAGTGATATTGTCGGACTCTTCAAGTCATGTCTTACCGAAAGTTATTTACAATGGAAAGGGGACTTCTATGAGAAATTAGATGGTATTGCGATGAGGATGCCACTCGGTCCGGTTTGAGAAGAAGGCAATCGATGCTTTCGATTTCAAACCGACCGTGTGCCTACGTTACGTAGATGACACCTTCGTCATTTGAAGTCACTTTTCCTAGACCACCTGCGTGCATGACACCCTAACATCAAGTTCACCATGGATACTGAACAGGATCAACGAATAGCCTTCTTGGATGTACTCATCGAAAGATGTGGCACGAGATTGACCCGCAAAGTGTACCGAGAACCGAAGCAGGTATCTGCATACACTATCGAACCACCATCCGAGTCAGAGGAACTATTTCAACATTGACGGATCGTGCTCGAAGGGTATGTGAAACAGAGCATCTTTAAGAAGAAATGGAGCATCTTCAAGTGGCCTTCAGATCGAATGGGTACAGTGTAGCCGAGATCAACAAGGCCATGAAACTAAGAACTTCCACAAGTCAAAATCGAGAGAAGACTCTAACGATTGCACGTGTATATCTACCCTACATCTCTAGGATCACTAATAGAATCGGAAAACTCCTGGGAAAACAGAAAATATAGACAGTTCTCAAGCCCACTAGGAAAATACAGCAGAGCCTGAGCTCAGCAAGTCAACAAAGAACAAAAGGGACCAACTATCGGCCGCGGGGGTATATCGCGTACGGTGTTCTTGCGGAAACGTGTATATCGGAACCATGAAAAGATACATAGGAACAAGGCTAAAGGAACACCACCGAAACTATTAGATTAGCTCAAACAGACAAATCGGCAGTAGCGGAATACACGCTCAGTGAAGGGAAACATAGAATACGGTTTGACGACGTAAAACTTCTTGCCCCCCACTAGGGTCATCATAGCCAAATAAAAACTTAATGACAGCAGGAAAGGAACATACCTACTTCAGTTATCGGAGAAGAACGAAGATGAACAGACCTCTGAGGAAGCTAGCCACTCGCGCTAGCGAAACGTTAGGAAGCTATTCCAAATAACAATGGCCTTTAAACCCGAATTAAAATAGTGATAGTGGAAATTTTGGCCGCGAAAACCTAAGCCAACTTATCATCCCGTATATTATTTCATTTTCGAAATCTGCTCATAATTCTCAGCAGTTTTCTCTAATATAGTTTGCACCTAAATTCAATTATTTTCGAAATATCAACGTTTTAAAAGTGGCATTCCAGTTTAGAAGGAAATATGGATTTTGATCACTTCCAGTAAATCATTTTGATAACTGAAGGTTTGTAATTAATTTGTAGTTGAATCTTTTGATGGATTCGACTGATAAGAGGCGTAAAGAGGGTACGCTTACCGGCAAATCTCGAAGCCTACGAATGTGTTCTGTAAATTCACAATCAAAACAAATTAGCTGGCTGAAAAATAAAAATTTATTTTTGAATTGCACTTTTATTTAAACCCAACAATTATTTCATCAAATGTTCAAAGTGGTCCCCTCCTGAATCTTGACAATGAAGGGCCATATTATAAATAGATTCTCTCACGTTGTTGAAAGTCTGTTCATCTATTTCTTCATAAGTATCTATTATTCTGCGTTCCAACTCTTCTATTGTTTGGCATTCATTGGCGTAGATTTTTGACTTCAGATACCCCCAAAGGAAAAAATCTAGTGTACTTTCACTGCTCCTTCCCATCGCCCCTCTCTGAAAATATGCGGATAAGTATCGTTCCAGTATCGTACATTCTCTTTGTTGACTTTTCCATTAATAAAAAACGTGCATTCGTCTGAGAAACATACACATTTCAGGAAGCACCGTTCTTCTTCAACTGTTCTTTCAACCACTCACAAAATTCAACCTTTCGGTCAGGATCACCCTCCGTAAGAGCATGAACGATTTTCATTTTATAGGGATGAAAATTTTTCTTTTTAGGACACTTTTTGAACTTACTCCAAAGGATTCAGCAACTGCAGACGTCGACGACGTCTTTTTTCTTGATAAAAAAAATAAAAGATTTTTGAAAATCATTGCAAAGTAGTTCTTGTAGAAAACTTTGCCAAGTATCAAGCAGATATAATTCATCGATCGTAGAGGGCAGTAGTTGTTTCCTGTTGGATACTTGCCGACGACAATACTTATTGTATAGGTTTTTTGCTGAATATTTGAATCACGTAATCCACCATTTTTCTCAATTGATTTAATTAAATTTTAATATAAATTGATAACTACTTCCTTAACATTGTTACATTATTTCCTTCATTCTAGGTAAGGTATCAAAATTTACATTTTCAAAATGAAATTCCCCAGTCTAAAGCATACTAAATAATTTTCTTTTATCAATTTTTTTTGTACCACTTGCATTTGTATTCTCTTTTGTTGTTGTTCTGTCAGCAAATAATGCCATTCTGAAATGGAGAGAGAAAAAATATTCCAGTGGAACATCTGCACGAATAACTGCCTTAGAGTTTTTTGTAATTGAAAACCTATCTTAATCAGTTCTAATGTCACCTCCATCTCCTGACATCTGCGTCAGAAAATGACAGTTTGTTACATTAAAATTTGACATTCCTATTTTTCCGTTAAATCCATAATAAAATCACAATGAACATCGATTCAGACGAGCTCTACAAATGGATTGACAGTCACACGATCACTAGGCAGAAAAGGAACCTAAATCGAGACTTTTCAGACGCGTTACCACTGGCGGAAATAATCAAATTCCACTACCCGAAGATCGTAGACCTGCACAATTACAGCCCGAAAAACTCCTTCGCCCAGAAGCTGGCGAACTGGGAGATGATCAACAAAAGAGTCCTGAATAAACTCAAGATCAATCTGTCTTCAGAAGAAAAGGAGCAGCTTGCCAAAGGAACTCCGGGTGCTATCGAGAAACTGCTGAGCATCATCAAAATGAAGGTGGAGAATAAGGCCTCTGGGGATACCGAAAGCGAAAGTACCAGGATCTACTACATCGAGAGCGGGTCGAATTTTTCTTCTAGGGAGGGAATCGTCCCAATAAAAATTAAAAACGGTGCCAAACTCATCGACAGGAAGATGGTTCCGAACGGAGTTTTCGACAAAATGGAGAAGGATCTCGCTGAGAAGGACGAGAAGATTAGTGCCCTCAACAGTAAGCTAGAGCATTTGGAGAATTTAGTGAAGATTAAGGATGAACGAATAAAAGATCTGACCCAGCAGTTACAAGCGGTGGTGAATAATAGTTGTGGGCCGGAATCGGCGTCTAATATGTTGTCTCCAAAGTCAAGATTTTTTAATAAAATATTTTGAATTTTTTGTAATAAATCTTTTTGTTGGACTCCAACTTATTCTGTTCAGCTTACTTTTGTGAGTATATACGTGAGTCTTCGAAACCTCCTTCAGAGTAAAAACATTCGATGATAAATGATGATAATTATTTTATGTATACTTCAGAGGATCTATTTGTAAACATCTCATTCTTAATATCTCCTTTTCAATAAGGACTTTGGGAAAATTGAAAAGACACTTCATTTTAATATTGAAGGAAATATTACAGAAGTGGAATAGATAGATGCTACTATATACTCAGGGTGTTCCGAATTACGTCGGCACCATTGCCAACTCCGTTATTATTGATGCTACGAATTCGGTTCAATGGGCAAACTAGTAGCATTTTTAATGGCCTTCTCGATGCCGAAAACAAAACAAAAATTCACGGTCGCGTTTTCAGAATATTTCATAAAATGATATCTCTTTCAACCACCCTATATAATAACATTCTCAAAAAATCTCATTTGACTTTTTTTCGTAAAGGTGAAAATAAGACAGTTTTATCAATAGGAAACATTCATAACAAACGGATTAGATAAAGCGCTATAAAATATCGAGTTAATGTTCAAAAACAACGCCTTCTTGTTAAACACATAAATTTGGGCCCTTCTATTGACACTACGTGTGGCATTCAACACAGTTCGGCCATCAATTCTATTAATTAGAGTTTCAATATAATTTTTCAGTTCATCCACATTATTATGTTTCATTTTGTACCCACCATTTTTTAGAAATCCCCAAAAATAAACATCTAGAGGTGTCATGTCTGGTGAACGAGGGGCCACTTAACAGGGCCATTTGTAGCAATCCACCTGTTTCCAAAACAGCCTCGCAGCATTCTATTTTCGCCATTGACATTATGTGCTGGTGCTCCATTCTGCTGAAAATAGATCATCTAACGAGCCTCCAGATCAAGATCATCGAAAAACTCTTTCAACGCTCTTGTTAATAAGTTAATGTAACGGGGTCCGTTCAAAGAACCATGGTAGAAAAATAAACGGATAATTCTGCCTCTAAATAGACCACACCAACCATTAATACTGAATCGTCTTTGCGGATTGTGGAGATAGACTAGAAATGGATTATGTCTGCTCCAATAATGAAAATTCTTTCTATTATACATCCCACGATTTGAAAAATTAGCCTGATCGCTCCAAGAGCAGTTCGAGGTTTATCTTGTGTTTATGAGCTTTTTCTATAACTTGCTTTAGTATATGAATCGCATCTATGGTTGATTTTCCTTGTTTAAATCCGCTTCGATATGATCCTATTATGTTTTTGTAATACTTGCCAACCTTGATTGTATTATTGATGTTATTATTTGCTACTATGGAAATTATAATTGATGATAGCTAAAATAATTCAAATAATTTCGTTGAAAAATATAGAGTAGAAAGCATTTCTCTACATTCTACATACAATAACAAGGAGAGCGGCATGAAATACTCAATATGAATGATATGTATACCGAAATGAGCAAATAAAGCTGTATCGTCGTTTTCAGGTACAAACATCTCAGGTAGGGTTTCATTGTTCCTACATAGCGAACATAATCACTCTGTTCTATATATATATATTCATTTATAATATATATATATATATATATATATATATATATATATATATATATATATATATATATATAATGAAGACCTGGATGTAAGAATATATAGTTTACTTGATAATGTTTTACCAAACCGAAACCGGTCGTAACAATAAAAAATCGTAGTGGAAATTAGACAAAAGTTATTATTATCATCTCTATCCTACATTCATCATGAATTTCCACAAAATAAATAGACATCAATTGCACATGCTATATCGTGAAATTGTGATACGAAACGACAAGAAAATGGATAAAATCTGTAAAGAAATATAAGGTTATTCAAAGTCGGATTTATATCATTCGTACATTCAACAAAAAACAAAGGCTCGAGTATAAATAGATAGATAGATGAATAAACTCAATTGTCTAAATGACAACATTTGTCGATATAGTTATCACAGTTTACATAATATAGCATTACTGTCAGTCTCAGGAAAAAATACACCAATAAAGGTAAACACGTTAATTAAAATTTTATAAAATTACGAAGAGAACATAAACCAAGTAACAAGAATCCATTTATCTAAATTGTAAAAGAATTTTCCTATCAAAAGATTTTGAACAATTTTTTTTAAATGTATCCATATTGCAAAAATCTCTGACTTGATTCATATATCAAAGACTGTTCCGTGAGAGTTGAGGTGGGAAGTGGGAGTGTACATTTTAATTTTTTTTCTGGCGTGTAAATCGATTTGTGCTGGAGTTAATGAATTTCTCCTTGTATTTGTGCATCAAGCAAGCTGTATCTAAAATGAAAATTTCATAGAGAATTAGTATTTTTTTTCTGGCAAAAATTGGCTTGCTTGGTCCACACATCTTCACTTTGAAAATTAATTTTAAAGCTCGTTTCTGGAAAAAATATACTTAAAACTAATGCTTGGCTGTAATAACCCTAAAATGGAATTCCATATCTAAGGTGGGACTCGATAAATGAGTAAAATGCTGTTAAGGAAGGCGACATTCCTAGTTCGCAGGATATTATTTTAATAACCAGATGGCAACTTTTTTTTAGGGCCATTATATGTGACTCGATTTCAAGATTTTTGTTAATGTGAATGTCAAGAAATGTTGTTTCAGGCTTACTTTCAATAATTTGATAACCTAAAGGTATTTGTTTTAGATTAAAAAAAATTCAATGTCTGCATGTTATCCTCACAACACATTTTTATTTTTTCGACATCGTAGGTAGGTAGGAATAATTGGAACCAAAGCATCACGATCTTCTTTGTGCCATAGAATTGTGGAATCGTCACCAAACAATTTAAAGTGTCCAGAAATATATTACTTATGTCTCGGCAAGAATGTGATCATAAAGATTCTTGCCATCTTCTGTAAAAATTAGGGTAGCACTAGTGCTGTTTGTATTCAATCGGAAAAAATTCCTTGCTCCATAGATTTACAAAGTATGTACGTTATTGGTTTTTTATGATTGATGAGAATATTTGAAATTTCATCATGGCCAGTTGTATTTCAATTTAAATTCTTTCCATATATCAAATGACATCATGCTGAGTAATTTAATTCAAGAAAATAGGATTGGGACGCATTTTGATATTTGTTTCCGTAAAATTTGAATCGATAGCTCTCTTCTGTGTTACTTTGGTGAAGTGAATTATTGACCATATCGATATCGGAATTTTCAAAATCACCTTCTTGAATTGTTATAATAATGGAATTGCTTTCTTTTTTTTAAGTGGTTCACGACTTACCACGTAGAGTTTGATTTATTTTGTCCCGTACAGTGTTTGTAATTTGTTTTCAGTTTCTCTCTGTAGAAAGCAGTATTCCAGCTGTGCTCTCGTATTACCTTTCTTTCGTGATACAAAAAACTACTTTATTCATTTTGATTTCCACTAATCTAATTGAGGCTATTTTTGTATTTGTCCACACGATGCAAAAGATTTATGATTGATGGTGAGGTGAAACTATGGGAATATTTTTAAAGTACAATCACCCTGTATTCTGAAAAGTGAAAATCGTGGGGTCGACGGAATCAAATCGCTATTTTTATTGCGCAAAATTGCATTTTCTCTCAGTCCATTGTAATCCTATATCGTTCATGGTAATAAAGCTCCTCTGTCAACACATTCCATGCTTGTTGACTTTTTCATCAGCTGTGTTTGTTTTATTCCTGCTACCTCATGACATGGACCACTAGAGTTTATCGGAAACCACTGGCGTACAGTCTCTTCAAGATAATAACAGGTACAAGTGCAATTTGAGTGATGGTAATCACCAAATATAATGGTGAAATGATGAAATGTCCCCTTTTAATTCAACATTTTTGCTTTTTTAAATGAAGTTTGATAGCTTTTGTGTATTTATAGCGTAAAGCTGTAGATTGCCACTTGACAATGAGAGTTTTTGGAGAGCGGCAATGACAAGATTTTTTTACAAAAAGACAAAAAAAAAACCCTCGATACTTCATCAACGTAGTAATAATGCCTATGAGAATATCAATTTCTTGGAAAACGTCAACTTTGCGTTGAAATCTAAAGGAGCGTCAAACGCTACTTCGGAAAGCGGTTGTAGAAAAATATTTCTACGAGTTTTTCATCTATGAGTGATCTGATCAAGAAAATTCCAGTGTTACCACATTAAATGGGATTTTATTGACCGGTTGTGAAGATATGCGACAAACATTCCCTGTAGGCCCAATAAAGTGTGACAGAGACTTTCAACTTTCAGAATTATGTGTAGTCCCATCCATAAATTACATATACAATGCAGTTTTTTGCCCATATATCCACAGCTGTTTGACATAGTTCCATCAAACCAGGTATCACTGGAATTCTTCTATCATCCCTAACCAAATATAGATATTCCATTAGAAAATTTTACTACAGGCAAAAATTTATGTAATCGATGATCACACATTTTTTTCACATATCTTCAAATGATATTTTTCTCACTCTTCTGAAAAATCTCAAATTATGTCAATCTTCAGGTCTTTAATCCAGTTTTTTTTATCGGCTTTGATATTTCGTCATCCGGCCTTTAGTTGAGTTAGAAGTATCCCACTGCAAATACATTAACGCACTAGAGGGGTTTTTTGCATACTTTTCACATCCAATATCAATTCCTTCAAGACCTCAACCTTGGCCTCCCAGATCTCCAGACTTGAACGTCTTGGTTTTTTGCATCTGTAGTTACTTCAAGTCTATGGTTCATACGCCCCTCATTGAAAGAAGATTAAAGAATCGTACCATTGAAGGCTGCGAGACAATCCAAAATACACCCAAAATATTTCAACATTTGGGCCAATCTATGATTACTGTCTAATAGTTGAAGATGGTCATTTCGAGCAGTTCCTATTGTCTGATCTTGTCTTTTTTTGTTGTAATTCACACAATTTTGTTTTGTTTGTATTTTTAATTTGATATTCTTTTGAAACCAAACATGTTACTGGTACATGCCTACATTCAAAGTTAAAACAAACGGAATACTTTTGAAATATAACGATTGAAGTCATAATTTGTGCAAACAAATCGTGACGGCCACCTAACAAATTTTTTCGATTTTAATCACAGAAAATGCGTCCATGCACGATAATGTAAAAGCTTTTCACATGAAAGAACTCCTTTAATTATTGGTAAGGCTCCATCCCCTACAAATGTTTGCGCTTATTTCGAAACACCCTGTATAAACATTTACATGTAGCAATATGAATAACATCTATCTTCATTCCCCGCGAACGTTAAGTATATGCCTATAGTACCAGTATGTCAGTTTGAAATATTCAGAAACATGTTACAATTAAATCACAGTTACTCTCTAGCGAGGTCAGCGGAGATGGAAACAACACCTACAAATATCAAATTAAAAGGGGCGATACATCCTTTTAAAAACCGTTTTCAAAAAAGCCATATACTTGATTGTCTTTCAGTACTTCTGGTAAACACTGTAACAAAACGAAAGGGAGTATGGTTTTTCAAGATATACCAAGTCAAAAACGATCCGCATAAAAAAGAAGACGGGTATAATTCTTGAGTGTTTTATTTAACAATCCCAAGACCATTTTTTTCTGAGAAACCAGCTTCATTAGGAATTTATTTTCCACGATATCACCTTTACTAATGAGTGTACATTTTTCACTAAGGGGCATGTTAACACACATACTGAAGCGTGGAAATCTGCGACTTGTTATCCTGAAAAAGGTAACTTTTAGGATGGTATTCTTGAAAATGCCATTATCGAATTGAAATACATTCAGGAGAATTCAACTAGTAGTTATTCGAATCTTCTTGAAGGGAAAATAAACAGTTGCAGCTAGTAATATGGTATTGCAAGATGTTATTCACTTTCAGGCAGTGGCTAAACGATAGATTTCATGGTAGATGCATTTGTCGAAGAAAAAACAGTTGAATGGCCACCACGAGCATCCGACTTGACGCCTCTAGACTTCTTCTTATGAAGGCATCTTGAAAGGATTGTTTGTAAAACATAGTCCAAGATTTAAATGAATTAAAAAGAAGAATAACAGCTGCAAGTTTAGAAATCCTTTTTTTGAAACGCTACAGAAGAGTTTGAGAGCAGACTGTATTACTCTTTACCGAATAGTAAAAAACGTTTCGGAAATTCGAAAAGATCAAACTTTTCATCAGTGTTTTATGTTCTATTGTTAGTTAGTTTACTTTCCGCCTGAATTTTCCAGCAACAAAAAAAAATGGCAGTTACTTATGTGGTATTTTTGAGAATAGTATTCACAATGAGGTTTAATTCAGCTCCTTTTCTATTCAATATTTTAGGGGTCGTTTCTGTCCCCGCCAGACAATTGATGTGATTTAATCGAAAAGCAGCCGTCCATGTGTTAACATGTTAGTTTTTCCCTTCTATAGGGATGGAATATTCGGAGTGGTACGTTTTCAAATTGACATACTGTATATTCCTCAATCTTCGTCCAAAAAATTCTTCTTGATCGATTTTTCTCAACCGTTACCCATAACTTTTTCAGTTCAGTTTTGAATCCTGTCTTTATCCCAAAAAGTTGCTTTGTAGAAATACTAAGTAGGAAACAATATTTCGTTTGGTTGAATTTTGCAAGGATTGCTTGATAATATAAATTTTGCAAACGATGAAGGTTTATTCAACTGATATCATATGCGTTTATAGTATTCAAATTTCACTAAGTGAAAACAGCACAAGGTGAACGCCCTACCTGAAATGTGCTTACAGATATATTAAATTTCATTGCTTTCATTCATGATAAAAAATAAATATTCAATTGAGACTATAATTAGAAGTGGTTATGAAAGCAATTTCGATACGATCTATTTCATGTAGAAAAGAGAAAGTGTGTGTTCAAAGAACTTCATGAAAACCTAATTAGGGGGGAATCTGGATGTTTGATAACACCTTGAAATTGGGCATATTAATAAATAGGTCCTCAGATATTAAGAAGGATCCAGACTGTTGAGAGAAGAATGCAAAGATGAACTGTTGAGAAAGAAACGTTTGACGATATTGAAGAGGAGTATCCTTGACAATATCCCGTTCAACTCATAATGAAAAAAAAAATTGAAATCAAAATTTATTGTCCATCTGTAAATCCAGTCACACACAATATGTAATTCAGTAGAAATGAAGTATGTAATACAATCAAACTGAAGGTTACTTGAAACTAAATCACAGTAAATATTGACATTTTATGCATCTCAGAAAGCTGCTTCAAGAACCAAGAAATTACTATCATTCCAATTGGAATTTTTTATATAGTTTCAAGTTTTTTTTTGAACTTGCAATGTACATGGTGGAGTAATAATCTTTGTAAGGAAGGACTCTCATTTTCAAGAATTTAATGGCTTAGAAGTGGAAAATTATGAGAAATTTTTTTATATAGTGGTACCGACCGCCAAAAATCAATAAATAATTGCATATACATATCGATCTCCAACTGATAAGATTAATATATGTTTTGCGAATATTTATGATTCTTAGGTATCAACCTGTCTGATAAATTCAAATTACACTAAATATTCATTCAATATTCATTTTTAGAGAGAATACAAGATCAAAGATGACTTTTTATTAATAATGAAAATTTTCAAAAGTATCCGGTATCCAGTGAATCTATATTGGATAATATATTAACTGATTGATGCAAATTATATAAAATCTAGAGATAATGAATGGTATGAATTTGGTGATCCTCAATGGGCAGATAGTAACGTACGTAAATGAAAACATTAATCCTTTCAATGAATTACTAACAAAATTTGAGTGGAATCCAATAAGGCATTCGAAACATTTCATACTATTTTCAATAATGGTTTCAAGGAAGCTTTTCCAAAGAGACCATCAAACCACCAAACAACAAAAGTGGTTGGATTACAAAAGGAAATAAAATACCCTTCAACGTTTTTTTATTTAATGTCAAAAAGTACACCATTAATGAAGATATACGATAACATTATATTTATGACTATTGCAGAATCCTCAGTAAAATTATAAAAAGTTTCAAAGAAAGTTACTATAAGTAGTAATAATATGATAAACAATTCTAGAAACAAAATAAAAAGTACTTGGGCCATACTACTTGACATCAAACAAGAAAAAAAGGAAAAATCTAGGGAGATCACTCAAGAAAGATGAAAATATTTCAGAACAACCAAAAGCTTTGGACAATGAATTTATGTAATTTTTTCTGAACGTTGCGAATACCTTGAATGAAGATTTAGTAATCCTTAATCAGCAAAAGAAAATTTTTCAAATATACACACCAACCAATCCAACTAATTTTTTCAATTTCTATTTCAGAAGATAATTTATGGGGAACTGTGAAATAAATTTAAAACAAAAAAAAACACTGGACAACTTGAAAACCTCGTTGTAGTTATTAAAAATAGAAAAATTACACTAATAATCTCAAAACAGAATATTCACAAAATAACGTTTTTCCCAAAATATCCTGAAAAGTACTATAGTTAAACCTCTTTTTAAAAAAGTGACAGCTAAATATCATCCAATTTCTTGGCTGTGTAATCTCAGTAGTAATACCACGACAATTGCTTTGAGAAAACACCACGAGTCCGCAGGACGAGTGTTATCGATAATTCGAACTTGACTAGAGCTCCCAATTGGTTCATTTGCCAAGTGCGTGAAAAGTCTCAAAAATTCTCGAAGATGTAGTGGAAGAGCAAATATATTTTTCTGAAATCGTTCAAGCATGCCCACTTTCTCGGAGCAACTTCAGGCCTCAAAATACGCTAATCTAGTATTTTAGTCCGTTGCTAAGCAACGAACTTTCCCGGACCGTTTTCGGCACTAAACTATACGGGAAAATACTTTTTCTACAAGCGTGCGTGTTCCGTCCTATTACCGCACGCAATTTAGTTTGAGAGGTGTCATATTCCCGCACTAGTGCGGGAAACATTTTCCCGCACGCTAATGTCACTTCAAGTGAGATTTTCCCGCACTAGTGCGGTAATAATTTTTTTCTACAAGCGTGCGTGTTCCGCCCTATTCCCGCACGCAATTTAGTTTGAGAGGTGTCATATTCCCGCACTAGTGCGGGAAACATTTTCCCGCACGCTAATGTCACTTCAAGTGAGATTTTCCCGCACTAGTGCGGTAATAATTTTTTTCTACAAGCGTGCGTGTTCCGCCCTATTCCCGCACGCAATTTAGTTTGAGAGGTGTCATATTCCCGCACTAGTGCGGGAAACATTTTCCCGCACGCTAATGTCACTTCAAGTGAGTTTTTCCCGCACTAGTGCGGTAATAATTTTTTTCTACAAGCGTGCGTGTTCCGCCCTATTCCCGCACGCAATTTAGTTTGAGAGGTGTCATATTCCCGCACTAGTGCGGGAAAAATTTTCCCGCACGCTAATGTCACTTCAAGTGAGTTTTTCCCGCACTAGTGCGGTAATAATTTTTCCCGCACGTGAAAGTTTGTTCAAGAGCATCACATAAGATGTTTCAATGCTCTTGTAGAAAAAGTCTTGATCCTTACTCATACGGAAAGGTACTATCCCGCACTCGACTGCTTACCCGAACTCCGCTTTGCGTCGTTCGGGTAACGGCAGTCTCATGCGGGAAGAGTACTCTTTCCGTACTTGTTAGGATAATAACTATTCCCGCACGTGAGAGTTTGTTCAAGAGCATCACATAAGATGTTTCAATGCTCTTGTAGAAAAAATCTTGATCCTTACTCATACGGAAAGGTTACTATCCCGCACTCGACTGCTTACCCGAACTCCGCTTTGCGTCGTTCGGGTAACGGCAGTCTCATGCGGGAATAGTACTATTTCCGTACTTGTTAGGATAATAACTATTCCCGTATCGTAAACGATCCGGGAAAATTTTTGACGGCTTGTATACATTTTAGACAGTAAATGAATGCACGCAAACAATAAGTATAATTCCTTAATTTATGATAATGCTGATTGCGATTTCAGAAAAAATAGTATGTGTACCTCGTAGTAAAAGCACATTCCCAGACTTCAATGCTGACTTCATCATTAATGTCTTCCTACTTTATATAAATGACTTGGCAAAAACGAACATTTCAGGAAAAATAACCTTGTTTGCGGATGATACGAGTATATTATGGCATAATAAAGATTCCGAAACACTTCTTGAAATTATCAAGGATGGTTTGTGTGAGGTGAAAAGATGGTGCAACTCAAATCAGTTAGCTATGAACATGGCAAAAACTGATATAATGTCATTCAAATGTTATATGAAACACAAAAAATACAAGATTTCTAGGTATTCAAGTAGATTACAGGTTAAAATTCATTGAGCATATATCCATTTTGAATAGAAAACTGTCCTCTGGATGTTATGCGGTAAGAGTCACATCGAATGAACTTGGTCTTTCTTCCTCCAAGGTTGTGTACCACTCTTTAGTAGAATCTCACTTGAGCTATGGAATCCCATTATGGAGGGTGTGTAATATGAATCTTATAGACTCGGTTTTTGCACTACAAAAACGCGCAATAAGATACATGTGCAAAATTCGTGATTCCTGGAAACCCCTTTTTGTTAAACACCAAATATCAACAGTATTTGTATTTTTGTATGTTTGTTTTCAATATGTTGTAGTGTTTCTCATGTACTAGCCTTTGTGTTATTTTATAAGATAATTCAATATTATTTAGCAAACTGTGATTTTTACCATATTGTCAGTATTTCTTCCCTTATCTTCTTTTTTGTGTAAATTTTACATAAATTTAAGGTTAGTTTTAGGCCCTTACTTTGTCAACAAGATTTTATATCTTTGGACAATGAAGCATTTTCTCTCTCTCGCAAACTTTCCATTTCCAAATTTTTTCTATTTGATGATGATACCAGCATTCTCGATAGTAGTTCAGATTTCATAGATCTCAAAATGACTACTCAAGAAGACTTTAATAACATGCTTGACTGGTTTGAAGCAAACAAGCCCATGACAATGTTCGGAAAAACATCAAATATGACTATCCACCCGAATATACACATCGAATCGATAGAAATCGCACGTTAATTCTTGGCTCGCGCAAGTTTCGACTTCTGAGGGTTGTCGTTCGTAGGGGAATGACAGCTGGTAAACGGAAAAAACAATTTTTAAATAATTTTAAACAACAATTTTCAAACAATATGTACATTCAACAAGGTCTTGCATAACACACGTGTAGGATTTGCAATTAATGATGAGCTAGATTGGAAATTATCCTAAATTAACAAAAGCAAAACCGTACCTACCCACTGGCGATGAGAATACCCTTGATTTTTCCTGACATTTGTCGTTTCGCAACCTCCGCTTCGGCCGGCCTGTCAAAATAGGGTTACGCTATATTAAACAATCTTGGATAGAATAACCTTATATAAATAAAGGTTTAATGGATTTGGTATACGTTCTGTTTGTTTTATTCGCAAAGATTTTCAACCCCCGTGCATGGGCGTGCGTGACTGCGGCCAGACCGAGAGCACTGGTAATATTTCAGAAAACGTGACTTGCGGATTTTTCCACGTTGACTAGCATTTTCGAAGATTGTTATCTCTCGAATATGACTGCTGCTTTCGAAGGGCAACGGTGACATTTGAAGTAATGACTACATCGAGAATTTTAAATTAATCTTTTGAAGCTTTAGACGATGATTTGTGTAATAAATGGGATTTCTGTTCATTTCATTCATCATTCAGGAAAAACATTGAACTTTGGAAAATATACAACTATGTCCTCATGGAGCGTCACATTAGTTATTTAGCGAAGAGGAAAAGTTGGGACATGGGTTAAAAGGCGCGCTTGCCTCTCTTCTGACAACAACGAGATCACTTGCAATTTCAACGTTTCAGATACTGAAATAGCTATTTACATAACAAGGAAAATAATGAATTCGGTTAATTGGGCAAACTAGTAGCATTTTTAATAGTCTTCTAGATGCCGAAAACAAAATAAATAATTGAGAGTCGCGTTTTCAGAATATTTCATAAAATGATATTTTTTAATGGTACACCCTATATTTTTTCATGCATTTCGATTAGTAATAACATTCTCAACAACAAAGCTCATTTCACCTTTCTTCCTAAGGTGGAAAATGAGCGACTTATGTGGAAATATTTATTTCTTTCCCTAGTACAAAAAATTTCTTTGTTTTGGTGAATAAAACCTCATGATTGTCCAAACACCCAATTTTGATACTTATACGAATGACAATATTTTGTTACTAATAGCAAAATAAGACAGTAGAGAGAAAAAATTGCGCTGGGATGTGAAATCGTGAAACCCATGATCATCATGTCGCACCACTCAATTGACACCACTGAGCTATTTGGTAATAATGTACAAAACGATAATTTCCATCTTAAAGCCATTACGCTAGCCGCATTTATTTTGTGAATCAAAATATGTCTGCGGTAATGATAACTTTGAAGCCGTTTTTGTACAGAACAGAAAATACTGGATGGTCATATGAATGTGGTTGGAAAAAAAGTGTTTGATTCGATAAAACATAATTATTATGAGCAATCAAGTTGCCTTGAAACTTTGTTGGAATACTATTTGTCAAATATTCTCAAGTATATCATGACAATGTCATAAGTTATTGTAACTGTCAATTACTGTTCGAATATTTTTTGAAATGCCATTTTCCCAACAAGAAAAATGTGATATGTTAGAATCCTACTTGGTTTGCCAGAAAAATAGCGTAAGAGCACTCCAACACTACAGCAATTCTTTCCCCGATCGTGAATTACCTAATCGGCATTTTTTTCCTGTGCTTCATCGTCGATTCAGGAACAATGAAAAAGTTTTTGAGAAGAGGAGAACTAAAAAACGTTTAGTAATATCTGAAGATACAGATACTAACGTTTTATCCTACTTTGAGGTATATCCAAATAATTCCATCAGAGATTTTTCTATAGAAATAGCTGTTCCACTGTCTGGTATTCAACGAATTCTAAAGAAACATAAGATTTCTCCTTATAAGTTAAGACCAGTGCAAACACTAGAACCTGGTGATCCTGAGAGACAATTGGGGTTTTGTCTGTGGTTTATGAATAAATGCAGACAAGATCCAAACTTCTATAGAAATATTATATGGAGCGATGAGCCAAATTTTTTCAACTCGTGGGATGTATAATAGAAAGAATTTTTATTGGAGTAGACATAATCCATTTCTAGTCCATCCCCACAATCCGCAAAGACGATTTAGTATTAATGTTTGGTGTGGTCTATTTAGAGGCAGAATTATCCGTCCATTTTTCTGCCATGGTTCTTTGAACGGACCCCGTTACATTAATTTATTAACAAGAATGTTGGAAGAGTTTTTCGATGATTTCGATCTGGAGGCTCGTCAGATGATCTATTTTCAGCAGGATGGAGCACCAGCACATAATGTCAGTGGCGTAAAAAGAATGCTGCGAGGCTGTTTTGGAAACAGATGGATTGCTACAAATGGTCCTGTTAAGTAGCCCCCTCGTACACCAGACATGACACCTCTAGATTTTTATTTTTGGGGATTTCTTAAAAATGAGGTGTACAAAATGAAACATAATAATGTAGATGAACTGGAAAATTATATTGAAACTATAATTGATAGAATTGATGGCCGAACTGTGTTGAATGCCACACGTAGTGTCAATGGAAGGACCCAAATATGTGTTTAACAAAAAGGCGGTGTTTTTGAACATTTACTCGATATTTTATAGCGCTTTATCAGATCCGTTTGTTATAAATGATTCCTATTTATAAAACTGTCTTATTTTCACCATTACGAAAAAAAGTCAAATGAGATTTGTTGTTGAGAATGTTAGTACGAATCGAAACGCATGAAAAAATATAGGATGTTCCATTGAAAGAAATATCATTTTATGAAATATTCTGAAAACGTGACTGTTATTTTTTTTTTGTTTTTGGCATCGAGAAGGCCATTAAAAATGCTACTAGTTTTCCCATTTAACCGAATTCGTAGCATCAATAATAACGGAGTTGTCAATGGCGCCGACTTAATTTGGAACACCCTGTATATCGTTTTTTCTACTACCTTTGAGGTCATCATTTTTATAATATCCTAAAAATTAGAAAGCGTGCATTCTCATAAGAACAACTGCAGAAAGATGTGGAACTATATGACAAAATAACAATTAAGTGAATTGTCGCGTCGTCATCGTGTATGATATTTTTGGCACTACAAACATAACAATTGTCATAATCTGTCACGTTGTTTACCCTTTGAGTTGCTTCTAAGTTTTGAAAATGAGTGCCAGCGCTTTCAATGCATTTTCTATCTGATAAATTGAGAGAGGAGAAAGGAATGTAGTGTGTTCAAAAAATAGTTAGACGAGCGCGGAGTAAAAAAAGTCTTCGAAGATATCATCCTATTGAGTGTCACTTGATCTGTTTTTATAGTAAGTCGCAGCTCCATTCGTAGACGGATACTATGAGGCTCTTGAATATTATCATTCATGTTGTGGAACAAGACGACTACATTGTCGTCTGACCTATCCTTGCACTGATGAGAGGATAAAACCTCGAAACATGCATGTGTACAGGTGGTCATTTCCAACAAAATGAAAAATATTCAATGGCTTTATAACAATTAGCACTTACCATTATGTGTCCGTGAGGAACGTTGCACAAATGGACGACAGATATAATTCATTATCCGTAGGGGAAAGAAGTTGTTTTCTGTCAGATATTTGCCTTAATTTCCACTTTGTGGAATTGTGTGGAGAGACAGGTATTTTTCGATTTTACGAAATATTTGTTTTCATTGAATTGAACTCTCCAATATACACACTCGAACTTTGTTCGTTTTATATTTCTTTTTGTAGCTGTAAATGGTTCACACTTTGAACACTTCAATAAATACTATGAAGCATTGAATTTAGTTAGGAACTTTTGAGTTGTATTCATTAAGTATTTGAGTTTCATCGATTTATAATTATTGAATGGATCCATCCATTTAATATTGTTTACACAAACAGAATATCATAATTGATTCAGAAAACTCTGATTCAATGGAAATATTGTAGACGTCATGATCACTCAAAATGACAGGGCCGTACATCGAACAAACTCTGAGGAGTGTTCCAAACAAACAAAACGTATTTCAAAATAAAATAATAATGATACACCATCATATTCAACAGAAATAACCATCGATATAACAAAAGTCCATATTTGAGAAATTGTTACTGACGGGGTCTTTGATGAGACAAAACGTCATATTCAAAAATCAATGCCATAGAATTCTAGATTTCACGATATTCAACAAAAAATCTTGGCTCGGTTGTTTTTAATTTTAAAAAGTTTGGTCTCTGGAGCAAAAGAGCCTGAATGTGCTTTTTTTTCAAATATCTCGGGAACCCGACTCTCTAACTCTCACAGTTTACAGATACCAACGATGAGCATCGAAAAAAGGCTTATTTTGGAAATAGTATTCCCTTTGAACTTTTTTATTAAGCAACGTTTAGTACTGGGATGAGAAACCATCTCAAGAATGGTGGAACGAGGCATCAGGAATTAAACAGGTGAAATTGTTCAACAAAGCACCATCGCTAACATGCCAATATTTACTGAATTCCTAATGAGCGAGATTAGAAGAGTAACCATGATCTTGGTTAGGCTTCTCACACACAGAGTACTGTAGACTCAGTAGGCATATCAACAATATAAGACTGGCAAAAACAGCTAGGGGCATGAGCTTTCGAATACTAGACTATGGACAAGGAAATAGTATACTCAAAAGATCTGAAGAGGTCGCAGTGTAGAGGTTTCATTTGTTCCCACATAAAAACTAAAAATGGAGTTGATAAATGACCATACCAAAAAATTGATTTTGAAACATTTGTGCCCACTAATACTGAAATACTTATTCACAATTGACGGTTATTTGAAGAGCGTTCACTAAGAATGTTGTTTTCCTCCCGCCCACCCTGTACGTTCGTTAATTTAACCTCTCGGAGTCAAATGAACTAGCCTTTTAGGTATCTTATCTCGTCGCCACGAAAACATCAGTATTCATTGAACCAATTTAACACGATTGGATGAGCTGTCAGTTAAGAAACACCACTGATATCGATATACCTTCGGATTTCTTCTAGATCAGATTTCAACTACACGAATTTGATCTTTCCTATAATTTGAGCAACATGACCGCTTGCCAAATTTGTTCAGCATAACGGAAGAGTCTGATCATTATCTGTACAGGTAACTAACTTCTACCTTAAATATATATTTTTAATTGGTCACAACAACCGACATTTGAATTAACAAATACGATCGTTTTAATTGAATTGATACTGTATAATTAACGGCATCGGAAAAAATTCGATGAAAATAGATTCAGTGAAGAGATTGAGATCATAGCTGTTGAAACAACTTATTTTATGTAAGATTGATTTCTGAAATTTTATTTGATCAGAATCACGGTGTGAAACAACATTTAATGTCAAATTTTGATGATTTAGTTCAGAAGTGGTATATATCTGAGAGTTCCTTCGGTACTGGCTCCCCAGACTCGAACACTAAAGCTGGCGCTGGTTCGCCCAGACCCGAAAATGAAAAAATTTACTAAAATGATGAATTGGTTTTGGATTGTATGAATAATAATTTTTTCATAATATTTTTAGCATTTTTTACCTACTGATAAGTATCAGAACGGAAAGTGCTTCCCACAATTCCATTTAGAATATTTTCTGTGAAAAACAGATTCCAACAATATATTGAAGTCCAAGCCTGTCGTGCTGGCCATTTGGGGCCTGGAAGATGTGTCAATATATTTTCGGATCTTGTATGTACATTTCTATGTCGAAAATGTTTTCTTCACACGGTGGTATTATTTATCTCTTTAAAACTCTAAGATAACTTGGGGTTTTGAAATGCCTGACAGGCGCAAGTTATCCTTTTTTACGCTTTATCAGTCGTAATTTTTCTTCACCGTCGCTACTCTCTTCTCTATTATCGTTGCTTTCTTCTCCATCCCGTTTTGTATCAGTGGTTTCTTACCGTTCTTCAGTAGGTAATATCATCATTAATGAAGAACGGTAAGATGCTCGTCGTCAAATTCTCCTTCATCGGTAACGATTCCTTGTAATAAACGAAGAAGTCTGGCTTTTTCTGTTCATACTCCATAGTATATGGCAACCTCTGGATATACTCTATTCAATTTTCTGAGTGACTTGTAGAGTGACAACAATTCAAATATCTAGAGACTTGAACAAACTTGTGTAGTGGCGCGGGTTCTTCAGACCCAAATAATTTTTTTTGACGAAACGCAACACCGCCATGCACCCCTCCACAGCTCATGAGATACTGAATATTCCTGTATCATTGTGATTTTCCCCACCATATTAGCAGAATCAGAAAATGGACGCGGGTTTCTCAGACCCCGAGCCAGTACTGCAAGGTTAAACTCTGAATTATGTGAATGCCGTTTCGCATTTCGAACTTTAATTCATTGAAGTTATCTCCAATCTCAAGCAAAAATGAAAAGACAAAAAGTGGGAATTTATTTTGGTATTCTATTATTGGAGATTGTAAGTTTGGGGGAAAATGTCCTAAGGCAATGGGTTCCAAGTTCCTGACATATGATAGGTCCTCACGCTGAAGTTTCGTGCTCTTTGTGTTCTTTGGTCTTTGGTCTTCGAGTCTTCGCGATCTTTGATCACCACGATCTCCAATCTTCCTTGTCTTCGGTCTTTGCGGTCCTCCCAGTGTTCTCTGTCTTTGTTTTCCGCAGGCTTCGGTCTTCGCGATTTTTGGTTTCTCGGTCTTTGATTTTTGGTCTCCGGCCTCTGGTTCTTCTTATGTCTTCGCGGTCTACGGTCTTCGATTTTCGCGTTTTTTGTGGTATTCGGTCTCCGGGATCTCTGCTATATTTGGTCGTCGTGGTCTTCAATCTTCCCTGCCTTCGATCTTTGCGGTCCTTCTGGTCTTCGGTCTTCGCTGTCTTTGATCTTCACAGTCTTCGGTCTTCGCAGTCTTTGATTTTCGCGGTCTTTGTGGACTTTGTGGTCTGTGGTATTCGATTTTCGTGCTCTTTGTGTTCTTTGGTCTTCGGTCTTCGAGTCTTCGCGATCTTCGATCACCACGATCTCCAATCTTCCTTGTCTTCGGTCTTTGCGGTCCTCCCGGTGTTCGCTGTCTTTGTTTTCCGCAGGCTTCGGTCTTCGCGATTTTTGGTTTCTCGGTCTTTGATTTTTGGTCTTCGGTCTTCGGTTCTTCTTATGTCTTCGCGGTCTGCGGTCTTAGATTTTCGCGTTTTTTGTGGTATTCGGTCTCCGGGATCTCTACGATCTTTGGTCGTCGTAGTCTTCAATCTTCCCTATCTTCGATCTTTGCGGTCCTCCCGGTCTTCGCTGTCTTTGATCTTCACAGTCTTCGGTCTTCGCAGTCTTTGATTTTTGCGGTCTTTGTGGTCTTTGGTCTTCGATCTTCGGAGTCTTCGCGGTCTTTGGTCTTCGGTCTTCGCGGCCTTTTGTGGTCTTCTTGGGTCTTTGGTATTCGGGTATTGGAGTCTTCGCGCTCTTCGCAGATCTCGTTTTTGTGGTCTACATAGTCTCTGGTCGTCGATCTTCGGGATCTTCGCGGTCTTTGGTATTCGCAATCTTTGGTTTTCACAGTCTTCGGTCTCTACGGTCTTCGGCCTTTGCTGCCTTCGGTCTTTTCAGTCTTTGGTCTTTGCGATCGTAGGTCTGTGGTGTCTTCAAATTCTTCGCGGTCCTCGCGGTCTTTGCGGTCTTCGGTTTTCGCGGTGATCAGTCTCTGCAGTCTTCGGTCATTGTGATTTTCGTGGTCTTTGGTCTTTGCAGCCTTGGGTGTTTGCGATCTTTAAAGCCTCTGCGGACTTCGGTATTCGAAGTATTCTCTCTTCGCTGTCTTCGGTCTTTGTGATCTTTGATCTTCTCATCCTTTGGTCTTCCATCTTGACGATATTCGGCATTCAAAGTCTTCGTGGTCTTCAAAGACTTTCGCGGTCTCCGCGGATTCGGTCTTCGCATCCTTGCTCTTCGCGGATTTTGATCTGAAATGGTCTTTGCGGTCTTTGGTCTTCGCGGTCTACTCGGTCTTCCCGGTCTTCATGTACTTCAGTTTTCGAGGTCTTCGGTTTTTGCGATCTACGTGGTGTTCACGGTCCTTGCGGTCGTTGCGGTCTTTGAGGTCTTTATGTATTTCGGTATTTGACGTCTTTGGTCTTCGCGTTCTTCGGTCTTTGCGCTCTTCAATCTTCGCACCCTTTGTTCTTCGCGGTCTTCGGATTTTGCGGTCTTTGCGATCTTTGGTCTCTTTGGTCTTCACGGCCTTCGCAGCCGTCGCGGTCTTCAGTTTTCAAGGTCTTTGTGGTCTTTGGTAATCGATTTTTGGAGTCTTCGCGGATTTTGCGGTCTTCGGTCTCTGCAGTCTTTGATCTTCGCGATCTTAGGTGTTTCCGGTCTCCGAAGTCTTCGCGGTCTTTGCGATCTTCGGTCTGCCTCGTCCGGCAACTTTCTTATTCGTTCCAAAACACAAACTTATTGAACCATTCAATTAAACAACTATTTTGATACGAAAATAACGACAAAATTGAAAATACATCAATCAACTTGAAAACTTTATTTAATACCACCAATAAACAAATTCTGAACAGATTGAATTCGAAAGAAGTATAATTTTAGATGTTCAATGGTGTCATTTTCTGCTGATTACGTTTTTGTGTTCATTATTTTATTGATGCCCGTACTCTCGACAATATTTCTGGTATAATGGATGCGAAGCTCTCTCTTATCATGTCGTTTGGTTCAAAATGAACTTCACTTCTGACATATCTCCATAGGAAGAAAAATACCCGTCCATTTGTCTTGAAATTGCTCATTCAACCATTGGCAAACAGTCACAAAATATACTGTATATGTTGTAGAAAGACGAGGAAAACTTTAGCATTCTCTATGGATTATACCTAGTGTCACACCAGTTTGTACCACTTCAACTTTCCATATATTGTTACCATTAGCCCAATATAAATGAAAATACTTTCCTAAATCGATTTGATTCCATGAAAAATGTTTGAGCCTTCTTCTTGGCTTTGGAATAACGTTATCATATTCAGAGAGAATCCAATTCTACACTTCGGAAGTTGGGGTTAATGCGTCTATGCGTGAGCTGTACTTGGCGTGTGGAAACTTGATAAGGATTCCCTTTTAAAAAAGTGTCATGCGAATGTAATTAACATACTATATCAATTGATCAAGTGATATGCATTTTATAGTGCCTTTCTTTCTCATGATCCACTGAAATTCAATTTACTAAATTCAAGGTTGATATTGAGAAACCTTGCAAAAAAGTCGGCGAGTATGTATTTATCCATATTTAATTTCAGTAGGGTTTAAATTCATCCACGTACGAATTTTTCGTGAAAAACCCTATACATGTCTTGTCTGAATCAAAAATGAATTGTTTTGTTAATTAATGTCTGAACTTTAATTGTTATTTTTTGTGGATGGATTAAACTACATATTCTGCTGTAAAATACTTTTTTGAAGAAGCAGAAGTGTCAAAAAGACCCTACAGAAATGCGCCTCAACTGAACAGACAAGAAGCACATTCCTTCTCTAAAAACGCTGGCACACGAAGGTTTTTGAAATGTTCCATATTTGATCTCACGTATAAGTCTTCACATAGCCAATTGAATATGATTACTTCTTTCCCTACCTTTCGTTGGAAAAGAAAGAAATAACAGTTGTGAAATTTGAAGTGTATGGTCGGTGTATGAGTACAAGGCGGTAAATTATCTTTTTACGCCATCGGGAGAAGAAGTTAGTTGGGGAAGGAGCGTTTATATTATTATTTGACAATTATAAAAGTAATAGTATGAGATAACTCAGCTGAAAAATCATACAATACTTTTTCATCGGATGTGACATTTATAGTCTTTTGATCGACACACGCGCTGGAACTTAACCCTTGAAGGACCAGGCGTGCAATATCTGTTTTATTCTGAACTGAATCTTAAATGTACTTATTCCTTAGCTACAGATAAGTGCATGTTCCATCTTTATAAAATATAAACAACCAGCAATGGTTGACACTGGAAGGGTCTAGTTTTACATACTTCCGATATAATCCAATAAAACGTATTGTTTCTTCACTACCAATAATTACAAACTTTCTCAATATTTTTGTCTTTGTATTCGATAACTTGACAATAGGAGATGTACTTACGTCTTCAATATCCCACATCATATATAAATGGTGTGGGAGGGCGAAAATGTCCATTAACCCTCACAAAATGGTCATAGTACCGTTCACTAGAAAAAGGAAGCTGGAACATTTAATAATTCCTTCCATCAATGGTGTAACAATTCCTTTTGCGAGTGAAGCAAAATATTTGGGAATAACCCTAGATAAAAAACTAAATTGGAACTCGTATCTGGAAAAGACTACCCGAAAGGCTAGCCTATCATTATGTACATGTCCAGAATGTGTGGCAAAACTTGGGGCATGTCACCAAAAGAAATATACTGGCTGTACGTGATCGTCATACGACCAATAATCACGTATGGCTCTGTAGTCTGGTGGAGCAAGGGCCAACAAAAATGGCCTAGGCTAAACTTAACGGACTACAGAGACGAGCGTGTCTGGCGATTACTTAGGCAATTCGCTCCACGCCAACGGCAGCAATGGAAGCCCTTCTTAGATTACTTCCTCTTCACATATTTCTGGATAGAAAGACAAGATGGGCAACATACAGACTCCACCAAGCGGCCATTAGTTTACCGCTCGTAGTGGTCATGAGAAGCAGCAGCATGCTGGAGGGCATAATAGCTCACAACATTCTAGGAATGCCCTCAGACATCGTGACCATAACTATCAACCTTCACACGCCCTACACTGTGGTCTTCCCTGAGAGAGAAGACTGGGTTCGAAATGAAACTGACCTATGTAGGGCAAATGAACGTTGGTTTACCGATGGTTCTAAAACTCTGGATTGCATCGGAGCAGGAATATATGAGATGAACCCAGTAGTGAAACGCTCATTCAGAATGGGTAAATTAGCTACGGTATTCCAGGCAGAGGTATATGTTATTGAAATGTGTGCAAGGGAGCTGGAAAATCGACACCACACACGAAAAACAATAAAAAACTGAACTGAACTGAAAGCGCTTGAATCCGACTGCTTTAAATCTGTAAGGAACTGAAGAGAAACCGACTGGCACTACGTAACAATGTTAACCTAGTCTGGATACCAGGTCACATGGGCCAAGAAGGGAACGAAATAGCGGAAGCCCTAGCAAAAGGAAGGGGCGAAATAACGATCACTGGGCCAGAACCGGTAATCGGTATAGCACATAGCTCTGCCAAGAATGTTATAATATCCTGGGCAGACAATAAAATACTCGATTATTGGCGTAGTCTACCGGGCCTAGCCCATTCCAAAGCATTTATTGCTTGCACAAGGAAAAAACAGGACTCCAACATACTGCTAGAACTCTGTAGTGCACATCTCAGAGTTATAGTAGGTTTGCTAACTGGCCACTGCAAACTCAAACACCACATGAATAAAATCGGACTTGCACAAGATGCAGAGTGCCGTCTATGCATGAAGGATGATGAAACGGCTGAACACATTTTATGTACGTGCCCCGCAGCGGCCAGAACCAGATTCTCAACATTTCATTCTCAACAGTAAGGCCAGAGAATCTGGTAAATTGTTCTCTCAATGTACTCCTCAATTCCGTTAAGAGATTGGATTTGCTGGGAGAAATATAACCATAGGGTGAGCCACAATAGGCCATTGGCCGCAATGGATGGCCTGATATGGGCCCACTCACGTTCAAACCTAACCTAACCTAACTGTGCCCTTAAAGTAGACAATTTGTAATCTTTAGAAAGTTCATTAAAGTATACAAACATTACATTTTCCGTATAGCTCTGCGCATTCTTTTCGGAACACCATTCTCTCAATCGATTATGAGCTACATCATACAGAAGTCTGGATTTCACTGGTAGCAAGTTTTAAGGATCACTACAGAAATAATTTCTTGAGGATTTCACTTAATTTTTTGTTCCATCACTGTTAACAATTTTCAAAGCTGTTTTCACGAAGGACCGCACAGTTCTTATGGAAACAGAGTCCCAATCGAATTGGCTAAAAATTTGGTGTAATGTAGTTTATGATGTCCGGATCAAATGTCGCCATGGGCAAAACAAGAAAATTTATGGATACTAGAATTAAACTAGCTCCGGTCTCCCCTACTGAATCCATGAACATTTAAAGAGCACGTTTCATTTTGACGGAAAGTTTTCAGGAAAACTGTCGATAATTACAAATATTGATGGATCGCCAAAAACTTGTTTATTGTACGGATCATCCCACATTTTCCAAACAATTCGAAGTGTTTCGATGAAAATCAGTCCTGATTCGGAAAACCAAAAGGCATCTGATCAAACGCCACACGTCGCATTTTCCATAAACTTTTTAATGGGCTATGGCCGCCCGTTCTGCTAAGGTGCAAGTCTGGGGAGACATTCATTAATCTGTTTTGACAGCGCAGTGTTAACTACACGCTACGTCAGTAATTACTGATGACGGACTGGGACATGACACGGGATCCGAGCATCATCTATACCTTTATTATTAAATTAATGAACCAACTAATTGTCTGTCTGTCCGTGGTCTCGATGGAACGCGATCGACAATCTGGGAAAAGGGTTTTTATTGTTTTTTGTCGATTGGTGCTTGGACGACGTGAGGTCTGAATGGAAATTGAATGGTGATCTTGATAGGAATATTGATCTACAACCATACAATGTTGCCATTGGATCACACAGTAATGATGACAATACATACAATATGTAAAAATTCGAACGAGTTCGAATATATTGTGCCAGAGAGGTATCAACAAGTGGAAAATTAAAGGCAAACATCTGTCAGAAAACAACTACTACCCTGGTTAATACCACGACGGACATTGAACTACATCTGACAGATATTTGTGCAACGTTCTTCCAAGAAGACCCAATTGCAAGTGCTTGTCTTGTAACAGAAGATTGTCCTTTATTTGGCTGAGAATGACCACCTGCAGACATGCATGTTTCGAGGTTTATTGCCTCTCATCAGTGACAGGGTAGGTCGGACAACATTATAATTGTCCTGTCCCTGCCAAATGAATAATAATGGACTGTTTAACTAATATTTCCCCACGGATGACACTACGACCCACAACAAAGTTGATCACAGCGCCATCCGCACGGAACAAGACAAAACACTCCCGAGTAGCACATTCTCCGGTATCCTATTCGACACTGAACGCACGAATCCAAACTCTGTCACCGAGTTGCCCTTTCGGCAAAAAGCCCACGTGAAAGCTGCGGAGTGTGACCTACAGCTACAGCTACTTAGGGATAAGCCAATGCATAGGTTCTTCTTCAAGAACATTGGAGACTTCGGCTCATCCAGAAACCTGACATTTGCTTTTCTCAGGTCAAGTGGGCTGAAGTCGGAAACCGAGGGATTCATAATGGCCTGCCAGGATGGTGTCTTCAACATCCTAGTCTACCGTAGTCGCGTGATGGGTATAGAGGTCCCTGACACCAGATGCAGAGCGTGTCGTGGGGCAGCTGAGACCATAATGCATTTGCTGTCAGCTTGTCCAGCTTATGCGGTCTCAGCCTATATCCAGAGGCATAACGCGGCGCTACGAGTGTTGTACTACCTACGACACTATAGACGAGACACCAGTGTGGAGAATGAGAAGTGCCGAATCTATTGGAACTACTCATTCCCCACCCTCAGCCAAATACAAGCCAATAAGTCTGATGTAGTCCTCCTCGACCATAAAAGTAGGACGATTTCCGTCATAGAGTTCTCGGCTCCTGGCGAAACGAACATCGTCCGAAAAGAGGAGGAAAAACGGCCAAAATGTCGAGATTTACTCTTTGAACTCCACAGGCTTTACCCAAACCATTCTGTCAAAATGGTGGTTCTGATCATAGGGGTAGTTGGTGGAATGATGGACACGCTGATCTCAAATCTGAAAATCATACCGGCTTACCGTGATGCGGCAGAAAACCTAGCCGGAAGAATGCAGAAGGCCGTAATTATTGGTTCATTCTGCTTACTCAGGGCACATGATTCTCGGACCCAGTAATCACTCACCCCACGGACGTGGGGAGTGTTTACTGGGGTTGATGACACACCAGCGGGCCCTCCGGTTGTATCGGAGCTCCGGAGACAGGGCCTGGCCGAGATATTCCTGCATGCCTTATGTCCAGGCAAATACAAGCCATTAAGCCTGATGTAAACCATATCTTGAAGTATTTCCGGACCTCAGAAGGGCTTTTGATACCGTCAACTACCAGATACTTCTTAAAATTCTCGAAAGCATTGGTTTGAGAGGAACGGCACAATCACTCTCTGAATCATATTTAACAAACAGAACTCAACAAATCAAAATACAAGATTTACATAGCAGCAAAAAGTTGTAGAATGTGGGGTACCACATGGAACGGTGTTGGGACCGGTACTCGGTTTTTTTTTTTTTTTTTTTTTTCGTTTCCAGCTGTCATCCCCTTACGAACGACAGCCCTCAGAAGTCGAAACTTGTGCGAACTAAGGATTAACAAGGTCTTACCTTTTAACGTGCGATTCCTAGCACGAAACGAACCTGAACAACTTATTCTTGGTGGAATCTGAAGGAATCATTATAAGTTTCGCTGATGACATGGTTATTATATACAAAGAAGAATCTTGGTCGAAACTGAAAAAGGAATGTAGAATCTGATCTTCCTATAATCAAAAGATGGTTTGTTATATAATAAACTTTTATCAATCAATGTTTAGGAAACGTTCTACGTTCTATGGTTCGCAACTTCCAAATCACCATGATATTAGTCTCCAAAATAATTTTTAGATAAACTGTTCAAACTTTATGAAATATTCAGGGATAAAATGAAATGGGACCCCCAAATGGAACTACCAAATTAACTTTCTCTTTGAAAAACTATAAATAAGATAAAGCAAGTCTCAAGAATACTCGAAGAAAACCAGTTGGAAATGTTACATTATTTACTCTCCGAACCACATTTGAAAAATGAAATCATAGGATGGAGTGTAAAAAATCGAAGTTATTCAGAATATATAGAAAGCTGCTACGTTATCACACAGACCTTCTGTATCTAGAAACAAAAATATTGGACATGAAACAATTATACTTTTCGAGCCTGGCATCAACAAGTTCGTGAATGAAGATTTGATTAGAAAAGACTAGCAACAGTATACCAGAGGCAGTAACCTTCATCAAATGCCTTTTCTTCACGAATCAGTATGCCAGAGGACCAAAGGTTTCCAACGTGCTACCAGAGAGTGTGAGGGACGAGAACCAAATGTGAAGATTGAAAACCCAATTAAAAAAGTATGTACTCGAAAATCCTAGACAAAAAATTCATGAAATAATAAATTATTATATATTTCCATGCTTTATATCTCTTTATTTTATATTTTACATCTGTTTGGTCTACAATTAATAGTTTATAATTATTAAACTCTTATTTTGAGAATATCATATTTACATCTACATGCATATACATTTTTCATGTGTCAACCAACGTTTTATAATAGGTATTAACATTTAAACTTTCTGACATTTCAATATTTTCACAGTTTAACATTCTTAGAAACAGTAAAATCTAGACTAGTATACGTATAGAATAGTTTATAAAATTCCTCACACTCTGAAATTCTTCACTCAGTATATCATGCATCGAATTAATATGTTTTCACCCTTCAGTGTGAGAAATGTCACTAAAATGTTGCATCCAGCAACCAGCTGGTCAAGCATAGTGGACGCTAGAGATTAAGTGCTCGAAACAATTGCATCAGATTACCTTTTTCTCATATACTGAAAGGGCAAGAAGTGTTGCAGCATAGGGGCTATGGTAAATCAGCAAATGGAACATTGCCGAATGTTGAAACAGATGCGGACGTTTTGTTCCTTATTTCTGGTAACTCATATATAGGTTCCGAGAAGATTGATTGAAAAATTAATGAATTTGTTGAAGTAAGGTCAGGAAGTTTGGATCTACCTCAATTCAGCATATATCTATTTTTCTATTGAAAATCTGAGTTACGAAATTTGAAATTTTGTGACAAGGCTTTCATTAGAGGATGATGGAACACCTAGTAAAAATTAATTTACTATTTGAATTAAATGTATTGAAATGAAAATCTACAAAACAATTCATTAACATATTGTTAAAGACTTAGCCAAACATTATATACACTCTCAGCTTAGTTTAACCGGATTTACGATGTCTACATCTTCCTTCATCGCGGAACATTGGAACAAGATCTAGCTTGTCAAGCCTACTGTCTTCCCGAGGATTTGGTTCTAACTACTAGATTTTTTATTGGTTTACAAGGCTATGTATGGCGCCTCAACATTCACTCAGACTAGGCTTCAGTTTACTGGAAAAAATCCAAAACAAGCCAAGCGTCTGAAAAAATTCATATCAAGCGTGAAAAAAAGTTCAGTTCGGACGACGAATAAAAAGCAGACAAGCTTTATATAGAGAATTATCGAGAGCTTGAGAAAATATGCTCTTATTAATATATCATTCTGGACTGGGACCTTTGATGACTTCTTCAAAACATCTATGATCATCCTGCTACAAAAAGGTTGCCATATGGAAGATCCCACAAATTTTCGTTCAATTTTTCACATCCCATGTTAGCAAACCTGATTAAAGTACTCATAATAAAGCGTCTGATTGGATTCTTAGAAGCAAATTATTTGATAAGTAATGTTCAGTTCAGATTCCCATACAAAGTTCATACTTCAATATAAGAACGTGAAGTGATTGCAACATTATCCTGTGATTTATCTGAAGCCTTTGATTGTGTCCACCTTGGAAACTGTCTCAATATAGTATGAATGAAACTACGCTTAGATGTTTCCTGACTGGAAGAGAACACATTGTCAACACAACAACTTTTCCATCCCTAGCCAGCATAAACTGCGGAGTTCCACAAGGATCAGTGCTTAGCCCAATACCTTTTCTTCTTTATCTAAATGACTTGACAACTGTGGACATTAGAAGAAAATTCTAATCCTTGAATATTTGGACCAATCTCACTTTTCATTCCATTATTATAAAGTGTTTTTCAAGAACTTCAGCAGTTAGCACATGTAACAACGTTGCTAAAACACAATCATCACCAGATCCATCAGTAATAAGGATAGGTTCCAATGATTGTACCTTTTTTGCCAAATAGTGACTTGTTCCATATATGGCACGATCACGTCTAATGCCAGGCCGGATCACAGCACACTCTGACAGAAACCTACACCCATTAAATGTGGAATCACAAATTCAAAAAAACAAATATTTCATACGTGTGTGTTCTCATTTCAATAGTATTAATATTAATTGAGGAAGTCCTCGTAAACAAAACAATTATGATTTATTTTCGACATGTGCCACATGTGGAAGGAACACTATGCATTCGCATCTTCAGTCTTTTATATTCAGGAAGAAAGACAAGGTCTACATAAGTATTTTATGTTGGGGTTTATAATATTTATATGGGCTGAGGTGATCTCTTTGATTCGATACTCGGAGATTATTGGTTCAAAATTAAAGATTCAGTTTCCTATATGTGAACTTCTGGATGTTGTGGATGAAAGTGGACAAAGGGACATATTTGCCTTTCTGGCTTTGAATTTGCTCTTGCATATTTATGCTTGCAATGTTGCAAATATACAATTGTGATGGCAAAACGTATATTTTGTCAAAAGTGTAGTAACTACTTGTGCCTGAGCAAGAATCGTAATTGTTTTTGTAATTTCCACCCGGAATTAATGAATATAAAGTACTTTTGAGGCGAGCTGTACCATATTTGTCCCAGTCATTCATATATATTTTGGATATATTGGGCCAAATATGGAACAGATTATTTTTCTGGTGAAAAATGGTCGTAAATGTTTTTTTTTAATATTTTCGAAACAAGTTTGCAACTTTTGAATTTAATTCACTAATTGAAGATCTCTCTTTATCGTAACGATAAATGGGCGTTGCAGTAAAGAAAATCACGTTATGTATCTTCACACTCCATGTATTCATTTTATTCGGAAATAAAAATTGACGGGTTCGATTTGTTCCGAAAGTTACTCCTTTGAAAGTTCAGCGAATTTATCCACTATTTCACGACCCCCTGTTGACATGACCCCGATACGTCACCTTTTGTTTACTGGTTTACCTACACAAATATACATAATATAAAATCTCAGTTTCACATGCAACGCGAACAAAAAATTTCATGAAATATTAATCTGACCAGCGCTAGCAGTAGCGGTAAGTCGAGAATATCAGAATATTAAATATCCACTGATAACAAAAAGCTGAGGTGCACGTATCGCGAATACCTGAAACGATAGGCGGAAACACTGGCGGAAACGGTCGCAGAACTGTCAGTGTCACTGTCAATCGGATTTCGCAGGAAACTGGATAACATCTTGGCTTCTAGCGAACGACTCAATTAAAATATTACACCATACAGGATATTAGGTAAACGTGCGGAAAAACTCCAAGGGGATATTTCTTGACCAATTCCAAGAAAATTTTGTCCTATGATGATTTTTGAAAATCCCCTTTGTTTCGAAGATTCAGGGCGAACCATATTCGATATTTGTTGAAATAGCCTGCTCAAAAATCATCATAGGACCAAATATTCTCAGAATAGGTCAAGAAATAACCTATACCTAACACCCTGTATGCAATAACTCATTTTACCTTGGAAGAAGGAAGTAATGTTACAATATTTCAACTTTTATAAAAACGAAATCAACAGTAACATTATCTTTCAGTGCGATGCACATCGTCCATACCCAAACTTTCCACCCTCTCCATGTTTTTTGTCGGACAATATTCGGACCCCGTTTAAATTATTTCTGGTGTATTGTATAATGGAATAATAATGCTACTGGTACAGTAGATAAAAGCTGGAAAAATAAGCGAGTATGAATATGTTAAGCTGTCACGTAGAAGAATTGATCACTTTAATCCCTAGTGTTACGAAGTCGGGATGAACGAAAATGAACAGCGATGAAACAAAAAGAGTGTCTGCGGATATTATTTTATATTCCATTCAACAATGTCTTGTCGGGGGTAATACCATGAATTCTAGCAATTCTATCGGCAGTAACTCTATCATATCAAAGAGTTCAAATTTTCGATAATATCGTGAGAGAAAGAGAGAGAGAGAGAGAGAGAGAAATATACTTTATTGTCGAAGAAAACATATTCTTATTGACAAAGCTTGTGAAATATAAAAAAAATTAAAATATTTAAAAATAAACAATTTTAGATTTTCACTCGAGTTCACGAATGTTAATAAAATTTTAAAAATATTAAACACATATATGTAAAAAAAACAGACACTGTATAAAACAAAAAAATAATAATTTTAAATGAAAAATGGAGTTAAAATTATGCTTTCAACAATTATACAATAGAAAATATATATTCATTAAAATACATATGCCATGCAATTAATAATTACAGAGTCATCACAAAGTCTCACTGTAAAATTCGTCACAATTGTGCTTTCTTCATTAGGGCCTGTTTAATACCATTTCTAAATTTTTTATAAGTAGTCTCATTTCTTAGTTTTGCGGGTAAGTGATTATATATTTTTTTACTTTCATAAATTAAAGAATATTTTGTTACGGTCGACTTTGGAATGGGAAGAGGTATTTTCCTATGCGTAATTTGTCGGGTAACATGGCTTGCTTGTTTCAGGGATTCAGTGGTGTGGTATTTTTTGTAAGTCAGGCAAACAGATTCTAAAATAAAAATACAAGGAAGAGTTAAAATGTTTCCCTCATGAAAAGGGGTCTACACGACGTTTGCGTTCCAACCTTGCATAAATATCTGATTGCTCGCTTCTGTAAAATAAATACTGACTGAAATAGATGTTGAGTACAAAATCCCCATTACTCAAGTTCCTCAAGATTTGATTAGAGAATGATAAACCATCTTTGCCGTTGATAAACTCAGTTCATTTGGTATAATTCTGAGTGCGTAACATCCTGATGCCAATTTTTTTGTTAATGCTATAACATGATATAATGTGAGCACGAATTGTAATAATCACTACGTTGTTATTAATTTGCTTTATTGTCCGTCTGTTTTTATGCTTGTTTGATTATTGGTTTGATTGTTTGGTTGTTAGTTTGTTTGTTCGATACAAAGTAAAAATTATTTGTATAAAGTCATAAAAAATTGAAAATATGAAAAATAATAAATATTCATTATAAAAGTTAATAGATACATATATAAATAAGACATTACAAATCAGTAAACAACAAAAATACTTGCAACAAAAATAAATGAAATAACTAAAAAACGTTCAAATTTAACAATGTAATATTCCTTTATGTCATAGTAGGCTAATTGCAGAATTACCCCTTTCTAATTTTCTGAACTTATTCAAATTTGTTATTGCTCTGTGGTACATCATAATGGAAGATGGTTATATATTTTTTTGGTTTTGTATATCAAAGAAAATTTTTTCTGGGATTGGCAAAGGTAGATTTCGACTTTATCTTGTATGGTATCGTCTATCACTATCTACTGCTGAAATGGAATTATTTTTGTGCATTAGACACACGGATTCTAAAAGAAACAAACAGGGTACAGTTGAAATTTTTTTACTGATGATGAGTGGTTTACAGTGATCTTGTAATTTTGCTTTACATATGTATCTAACAGCCCTTTTTGCAAAACAACTCATGACGTTGATAGTACATTCTGAAATTACTTTCATATTTCGTATCATGGAAGAAGTGATGATTTTCCTTGTATATTGTTAAAAAAGGCTTCGAAAACATACTGTTGTACTGTCCAAGTGTAATACTGTAGTGTGGATGAAAAACCCACTAATAATTTTGTGATATTACCACCAATAAAATACAGTTATGACCTGAAAGTGACATTACAACTTCAACACTCTGTATCTCGTAAACTTTAAATAGAATTTGTACTTGCCCATGATAGCATTTGAATATAAGCCCAAGTTCAAGAACATATTGAAGTAAGTAGACACCTACAGTTTTTGTAGTTCCTCTCAATCTTCAACTTAGAACGCTAGATGGCACTAGCGTTTTGCTCCAATACTGATTCCACAGGCATTGACGAACTATCTTATTTCTCTTTAAACAATGGTGTAATCAATAACATAAATGTTGAAGAAGTGCAATAAGTTATTTTTTTTATTCAGAAATAAAACGTTTACCTATTGCTGTTTCAAAATTTCTCAAATATTATATGTGAAATTATTCGGTATAACGTATATACCGGGTGGCTACGGAAGTATTGCCTACGGAATATCTCAGTTATTGTATGAAGTAGGTTTGTGAAATTTGGAGCGTCGATATAATGACATAAGAGCTAGAATTTGAGCATATTGACATGTCGAAGTTGACTTCCGGTCTGACCGGAAGCAACACCAACTTTCTTATTTTAAATGGAAACCCTATTTTTTTTTCTTTTCGCTTTATTCAGCATTCAATTCCCTTTCTAATGACATATCACAAGTTGGTATCTAACCAGAAACTAAATCAGAAAAAAATTATTATTGAAATTCACCGAGTAGGCCGTGGAAGCAAAATGAAAACCAAAAATTGAAAAGTTGGCTATGGAAACCATACGTCACTTGATAACAGTTGCTTCTACTGTGATATTTTATTTTCATTCGTCGGCGTTATAAAAAGCCGCCAAAAAAAATATTGGAAAAATTGGGAAAAAAAACAATACTCTGTAGGTCCATAACTTAAATAGGAACATACCACTTTTTCTTGCCTTTACTGTTCAGCATAACCATTCCTTTCTAATGATATAATAGAAAGTAATTTTTTGAAATGAAATACCAAAAAATCCAATTATTATTTTACAAATAACAAAAAAACAGATTTATCGAAAAAAAAAAATTCAAATTGATAGGATTAAAGATAAAATAAATTCAAAACAAATATTCGAAATGCATTCCCTCAGCGTCAATACATTTATTGACTCTGGTGATATTTTCATGTAAAACGTTTCTCAACATTTGGGGCGTGATATCTTGGAAAGTTCTACGAATTTTAAACTACCAGCGGAAATAACTGAGAGAATGTACTTCCAGCAAGATGGCGCCCTTCCGCATAATTCAAGAATAGCGAGAAATTATCTTCAAAATCGCTTTAAAGAGAGACTTATAACAACCCATGGTCCAGTCAGGTGGCCACCAAGGTCACCTGATCTTACTCCGTGCGACTTTTTTCTACAGGGGCATCTTGAAAATAGGGTGTATTCCACACAGCCTACAACTCTACATGAGCTAGAAGTAAAAATTCGTAGAGCTTTCCAAGATATCACGCCCCAAATGTTGAGAAACGTTTTACATGAAAATATCACGAGAGTCAATAAATGTATTGACGCTGAGGAAATGCATTTCGAACATTTGTTTTGAATTTATTTTATCTTTAATCCTATCAATTTGAATTTTTTTTTTTTCGATAAATCTGTTTTTTTGTTATTTGAATAATAATAATTGGATTTTTTGGTATTTCATTTCAAAAAATTACTTTCTATTATATCATTAGAAAGGAATGGTTATGCTGAATAGTACAGGCAAGAAAAAGTTGTATGTTCCTATTTAAGCTATGGACCTACAGAGTATTGTGTTTTTCCCAATTTTTCGAATATTTTTTTTGGCGGCTTTTTATAACGCCGACGAATGAAAATAAAATATCACAGTAGTAGAAACTGGTATCAAGTGACGTATGGTTTCCATAGCCAACTTTTCAATTTTTGTCTTTCATTTTTCTTCCACGGCCTACTCGGTGAATTTCAATAATAATTTGTTTCTGATCTAGTTTCTGGTTAGATACCAACTTGAGATATGTCATTAGAAAGGGAATTGAATGCTGAATAAAGCGAAAAGAAAAAAAAATAGGGTTTCCATTTAAAATAAGAAAGTTGATGTTACTTCCGGTCAGACCGGAAGTTAACTTCGACATGTCAATATGCTCAAATTCTAGCTCTTATGTCATTATATCGACGCTCCAAATTTCATAAACCTACTTCATACAATAACTGAGATATTCCGTAGGCAATACTTCCGTAGCCACCCGGTATAATAAACTGACGTTAAAAGACCCATAGTCATCTGAGCTTTCATTTCTCTTGGCTGGAGGGCACTTATCACTTCATAATATCCTCAAATATCTGCTCTTATGCTCCTCAAATCACGATACATGATCTCTGATTTCCCTTACCACATATCAGTTGAATAATAACGAAACTATAAGAGACTTTCAGCAGCTCCGAGAAAAACTAATAAACGAAGACAGATTAGCCTTCTTATTAAGGCGCTGCATTCGATCTCACATCCGAACTAATTGAATCTTTTCCGTAATTCATCTTGTTCGCTGTCTTCCGGGGAGCGCGCTCAATTTTTTCATTCACTAACGTATTGATAAATCGAGTAAAAAAAACGCCAACTTATGGTGGTGCGTGAGGTTTCTACTCTTTAATAGTGTCGTCGTTGGTCCATTAAGTAAATTGAAAGAGAAATTTAAAACCGGGAATTTCCGCCAGTTTTTAAAGATATTACTCTGGGCGATGGCAAAACATGTTGTAGTTGAAAATACATTGTAAAGCAAACAAGCTAAACAAACACCATTTTTTCATTATATTTAATAGACATTGTGTTATTTGTGATATTTATTTACGTCAGTGGAAGTAATGAAAAGTATTTTCATCCAATACATCATCATTTTACACGAACAAATAAAAAAAAAGTACACAACCATTAAAGAGTATAATAATTCCGAAATCATTTTTGATAGTAGAACATTCACATATTATTACTCTCGAGTTAGATTATTTATTTTGCAATACTTTCTTCCTATGTGTTTTGCATGTATTTTCATTCCATAATAAGGTACATAATGATAATAATAATTTATAATAATGAAATTTATTCATCTTTCTTCATCATACAATGATGATATAAGACATGACATGAGAGAAAATAGTACAAAATTAAACATGTATAAATACATCAGCACATAAAATCACTGGAAATTCTATACACAGACTTTTCTATTAAAAAATTCTTCAGGCGCCCTTTGGATTTTTATAGAAGTTGAAAGATGATTGAAGAATCTTATGCCATTATACTGAGGACTTGATTCATAAAGGGTTGTTGAATGCTTAGAAGCACAAAATTGTTGGCCAGATCTTGTTGAATAGTTATGAAAATCTTGGTTTTTAAAAAATTCAGAGAAATGTTTTGTAGCATATAAAATACATTTAGAGATGTATACGAAGGGAATGTTGAAATTTCATGGTTTTTGAAAGGATTTCTATGTGTTTGCTTGAAATTTAAGTTAAATATCAACCTGATGATCCTTTTTTGTGAAATGAATACTCCCCATAGCATAACATTATAGGATGTAGTGGAATACACGAATGAATAGTAGACTAGGAAAAGCTGTTCGGTATTGAAAATGTTTTTTAGTTGCAGTATAACATAGTTAGGCACTGTTTAGTTCTTTACAGACACAGTGATGTTAGATATCAAGCATTACTCCTAAAAATTTTGTTTCAGTGGATAGATGAATATTCTCGCTCTCTGCTTTGCCACTGTGTTATAGGCATATAAAACAATGTAATCAGCGTTAGTATGTAAAGAAATATCATTGACGTATAGCAAGAATATCATAGGACCTAAGATGGATCCTTGGGGAACTCCTCGCTCGAAGTCTTAAAAATCTGATTTGTTATTTTCAATCTTATCACAAATATTCCGTAATCGTACTAAACGACATGGATTGCCGTGAATTTCAAAACTGTCAGTGACAGATGCAAATGGTGGTGTCGTTAAGTACCTATAATTATTCTCAGAAAAGATTCACTTTAAATAAGATAATGAGGGAAAAATCGTATGAATCGGATATGGAATTTCATATGTTTTTGATTATTTATACTTTTTGGTCGTGTATAAAATACTTATAGTCAGTTTTACTCAGTTAAAAATTAATTATCGACTTTTTTCATTTCAACCTTTTAACAGAATATATTGTTTTAATTGTTTTCTCTTCATTCTTGTATCTAATGTTCTATAGGAATTATAGGATTTTCTTTCACTTTTAAACTCTAAGATAAAAAAAATTCCAGCCAGTTTCCCAAATTCCATAAGTGTATAAGTGATACCAGCTCTCCTAGAAACATTTTTTTATAAATTGGATTGCTTACTTATGTTATTCACTTATAAAAACTTGCAATATTTTTTTTTTTCGCATCCCAAAGTTTGTTTATAAGTCTACTCAAATTCGTAAAAAATCTCTGAACTTAGATTGAGCATAATGGATTGTTGTATACGAATATCTAGTGAACTATTACAGATATTTCAGTACCTCAGATTCCACATAAATCCAGAGACACCTGGATAATGATTGATTTTGAAAGAAATCGTGAACAAAAACACCATATTTGCGACAAAATAGCTGGCTATGAATTTAATACTCATTAAAGAAAATATTATAGCATCCTTTCCTGATGGTAGTGAGAAGAATCTAATCCATAGCAAAAATTTTACCGTACCCTGCAGTTACTTCCAGTGTATACAAATTTCTTGAAAAACTCGGATAGCCTTGATGTGTATGATCTAAACAGCGAAATAATTCAATCAAAGTAAGATATTATTTTGGAACCACTGACCTTCTTAATGAATTCAATCTTTTCAACCGGTATCTTCCCAAAAACATTCATGTAAAAATATGTAACGTAGTCTATAAATCTATCTATCAACATGGCCATGTTTTCAACGGAAGGCTTTTCTGCATATGATACGATGTTCGAAACCCAGTCAATAAGTGAAAGCAGGTTCTTCCCTAATCTAACCTCTATGATAATCTCCAGCACATTGTTGTTGTTAAAAAAAAAACATATTTACATATTCTCGAACTTTGTTCGAATTTTTTGAAAAATTAATAATGAAGATTTCCAAAAATTCGGTATTTTTCGATATTGAATATTGCAGTACTTGTCTTTAAAAATCCTTGAATCTCTTTAAAATTTCAAATCAGCTCGTATTTTTTAATTAGAACTCCATTTCACTTAGAAAATGTTGATTTTGTTGATAGGTGCATTTTCTCGACTGAAAATCTTCTGAAATTCGTTATCGAAATTAATTTTTGTGCTATTATTCGGAATCAGCTCGTCAAGATACATTTGAGGTGCGTTTGCGATTTTTTGCATCTGAGCATAAACAAATCATACATTTTCAGAATCAGCATGAAATTATACGTGTATGGTGCGAATTTCAAGTGAATCTGATGATTTTGTATTCTTCATGATTTTCAGGGGTCTACCCCTTAGGACTTTTTCACGTAATTCATTTCCTGCCGATCGACTCGAAATTTACACATTATAGTTATTTTATCATTCTGAATCGATTGTCGTTCGCAGAATTGTTCTATCTTCAACTATTCATTCCACACATCATCTGGAGTTGAGAGGGTAATTGTAACTCCGGAAGAAATTCGACGGGCCCTCATAGGCTCGATGAATTTTCATCTGGCAAGTGTTTCTCAAGTCATGACTAAATGAGAAGCAACAGATTCCGGATTGGTTTGTCGAGGTACCCAGAAACTTGTGGTTCTCATAGTAACATTTACTGTTGAGATAAAATTATATTCGTTCGAAAAAAGAATATATTTATTTTTAACCTCATATTCGGAAGAAATGTTTATATTCATCACCTTGTAAAATATCGTAATCACAGTTGAACTGTTGACATTCCAGATAGTTCTTATAAATTACAGTGACAGTGATAATATTTCTGTTTATATTAGTCAAGACCTCAATGACTTTGAAGCAACTCATGATAAATTGTATTCTTCATGCATATCACCACGTTGTTATTTTGACTGATTCAACCTGAACTGTAAAAAATTATCATGTATTCATAAGCAATCAACAATGACAAGAACTCCGAACTGATTTCGTAATTTTTTCAGCATCCAAACTGTCATCGCCATCCTTGACCGACTACCCTGCCGCCACCCCCTCCGCCCTCAGCTTGGAAGCCCAGAACCCAGCCTCGAGGAACCCTTGCTTGGGCTCAAACACCTCCAGCCTCCTGGGCCTCAACTGCCTCAACACCGGAAGAACGAACTTCACCAACAAACAACTCACCGAGCTGGAAAAAGAGTTCCACTTCAACAAATATCTCACCAGAGCCAGAAGAATAGAAATAGCGTCGGCGCTACAGCTCAACGAAACGCAGGTGAAAATCTGGTTTCAGAACAGGAGGATGAAGCAGAAGAAGAGGATGAAGGAGGGGCTGATTCCGCCAGAGCCTGCTTTGAACTCTGGGAGCAATAGCAATTCCCCTTCTTCGACCAATGTGCTGCAGAATGAGTCGGTGCCTGGGAGTAATGAGAATAGTCGGGAGTCGAATTGAGTTGTTTTGCGGTTATTGGACGAATTGCATTTTGAAATGAGGTCAAAACAAAAAAATTCAATATTTTTTTGATTCAGAAATTCAACTACCTTTGAGTACAAAACTGAACAGAGGAATATTTTATTAATATTTGCATATCGCTAGGAGTTACCCAAAGACGTTTCCGTTATCTCATATACAGGGTTATTCATGGAGAGCTTCCATTAGATGTATCTGGAGAAACAAAAGAATTGAGAGCTTCCATTAGAAGTATCTGGAGAAACAAAAGAATTGAGACACTGAAATTTTGTGAGGTTTCAGGCTTTTGGATAAGGCTATTTCAAGAGAAATTTTACAAACTTCCGGTGGTGACCATCCGTTATTCCGTTTTATGTTTCCTATACTTGAGTTCATCGAAATTTCCATTTTTTTCATTTGACAGTTATAATATCACTTCAAAAAATCTAGATGGTGATATATAGAAGTGTGATATTTTGCGAAAATATAGAACCTAATTGAAGTTACAAACGATTTTTTTCAGAGAAAATCAGAGAATTGTGGGGAATAGTTAATAACAGAAAAATCAAGACAAAAAAATTATCTAATGCATGATAATAATATACTAAGTGATGATAACGAAATCAGTAATTTATTTGTGATCTATTTCATCTGTACATGAAAAACTTGATATACAGGGTCCTGCAACCGGGACGCAGTGTTTCATATGTCCATTATAGTAATGATGGATGTATGATTCTATCAGCAAAATTACACTTTTTTCTGAGCTCTTCATAATGGAAATGATTGCACTCAAACAGGGTGTTCAGTTTTTTCTGGCCGAGTCACAACTATTTTTTTGATATCAAACTGTGTTTCAGTTTCTATATGAGAAATTAATGGTATTTTATATGATTTTTTTTAGAAATTAATAGTGGTTTACGAGATTTTTTACATGATAGTTTTTTTTCCAAAATTCGTCACTCATAATGTTTTAAATTATAAATTTTTTGACAAGTCCCATTAAAATTCATTTCTTGTCAAATATTGTTAGTTGTTGACTCTCTCCAACGATATATCTGGAACCGACCTGTGATATATAGAGCGCGAAAAACTGCTTGCCACAATTGTGAATAAAAATGTGCGAATCTTTCTTATTCCAAATGGAGCACCCTGTATTTTATCGATCCATAAGAAGCACCTACAAAGGCGGTTGAAAATAATAGTACCAAAGGATTGACTAACAAACGATTGTCAGTTGGTTAAGATACTCCACACTACTTATTGATCTTTCGTGTATTTACAGGGTGTCCCAAATTTGAGCCTCATGATTGGAATGTCAAAAATAGAGGCAAAGTTGCGCAATGTGGTGCTCATTGAAACGTCGCTTTGAAATATGAAAAATTCCGAATATTTTTGAAAAAACCGAATATTGGAGATTTCACTTTTTTCTGTCTCTATTTGAATAGATGTAACAAAACAAACAGATTATCATTGCCACTTCTTCTGTTTCACAAGGTGGTGTTATCAGATTTTCCCGACGTTTCGTCTGTGAGCTGTCATCATCAACTTTGGTTTTAAATGCGGCTGTGGATTCTTTATTACGCATTTTAAGAGCTCCTAATGTCCCAAAACCGAAGATGTATCGCACTCATTTAAAATGGCATTTTCCATAAGAACTCATGTGTTCAATAAAAACAGAGAAAAGATTTTTAGTAAGATCTTACCAGAACATCGTTAAAATAAAAAGAACGATACATTTACATTTAAAAAAACAAAGTTGATGATGGCAGCTCGAAGACTAAATGTCGGTTTGAAAACACCTAAAAATGAGTATGTCCACTCTTACATACCGGGTGACCACGAGGTGAGGTAGGACCCCCAATTTTTCTATAGTTTTAAAGATATAGGTTTCAAATTTTGTACGACAATATATTACTCAAATTCGCATATTTTGACTCCATTAGCGAAAATTCACACTTTTTTTTCAAATCCGGAAGAACATGCAATTTGTGATAACACTGTTCTTCAAAATTGAAAATCGGTTGAAAAATGGTTAATTGTTCAATCGAACAGTGTTGGCTATGAACATCAAACTCAAATCATCACAACTGTCGAACGGCGTCAACATTCACGAGAGGAAGGTTCGAGGTGAGATACAGCTGAAAATTGAGCTTCTCATGTAATTGCAGCAACCATATTTTCCAACAATTATCAAAAATTTCCTCAAAACGGAGTAGTACCCATAAAGAAATGCTCACAACTGCAACATACTCTTTTAACATTACCGTATTGAAAACTAATGAATTATCAGATTACTCGAATGAAAAGACTTGATTTTTTGCTTAGCTTTCGTAGGTTCAAGCCGCCTCTGTTTAAGAATAAGAATATTCAATTTTGAGAACACTCATAATGAAACATCCCGTATCTACAATTCCTTTCAAAATTCTCCGAAACTTTTAACACGGTTATTTGGATAATTCATTACTTTTCAATGCGACAATATGAAAAAAGTATGTAACAATTTGAGAAATGGCAGTTGTGAGCATTTCTTTATGGGTACTCCGTTTTGAGGAAATTTTTGATATTTGTTGGAAAATATGGTTGTTGCAATTACATGAGAAGCCCAATTTTCAGCTGTATCTTACCTCGAACCTTCCTCTCGTAAATAATGACGCCGTTCGTCAGTTGTGATGATTTGAGTTTGATGTTCATGGCCAACTTTGTTTGATTGAACAATCAACTGTATCTCCGCCATTTTCCAACCGATTTTCAATTTTGAAGAACAGTGTTATCACAAATTGCGTGTTCTTACGGATCATGAAAAATTGTACAGGGTGTCATTTGGAAGTGGAAATATGCGTATTTGAGTAATATATTGACGTACCAAATTTGAAACTTGCATCTTTAAAACTATAGAAAAATTGGGGGCATACCTCACCTCGTGGTCACCCGGTATGTAAGAGTGGACATAGTCATTTTTAGGTACATTTGAACGTGTCATTTTGTACTGTTTTTGGTTAAAAAAGATTTCTTATCATTATCATCATTATTATTATATGTCTGTGTAGGTGTATATTTCACGATCTAGCAAAGGCCTTTGATACTATAAACCATGGAATTTTGCTAGATGAATTGGATCGCATTGGTATCAAGAAAAATGTATTGAAATTTTGGGAACTAGTAAAAAAATCGAACACATCAAGTTATTTTCAATGGGACATTGAGCGGTGGAAGAAATGTTACTTGTGGTATACCACAAGGGAGAGTTTTGGAGCCGATACTTTCCATCGTATACTTGAATGAATCACAATGAACTTCGTCGTTATTAACATCATTTCCTTCACTGAAGATACTGTTCTGTTCTGTTATTAATGAAACTTGGAGATGCTTGTAGTTTAAAATACTCCACTAGTTCAACGAAATATATCTAAGTAGGTACTTATCGATTATTCATGCAAAGAAAATCTGGACATTACAATGAAATCGTTTTTGAAATGGGATTTCCACTTTCAAACTGTAGGTAACCATTTCCGCTAACTCATTTTCAATTAAGTCCATATTTTAGTTGAAAAACCCTCATGCAAAAAAACTAACCTCACAAAATTTCAATCTCTCAACTCATTTGGATCTCCAGGAACATCTAATCGAAGTTCGTCGCGAAAGACTGTAGGATAATTTTTATTTTTCCTGTACAGAAACGAACACTATACAGGGTTATTCTAATACAACTCATAATAGAGGCTTTGAATTATATGAAAATAAAATGTTTATCAGAGTAGTTCTGGCGTAACTTTGAAAATTGTATGCACTGTAAAAAACATTACAACAATTTTCAAACTCGGCACACTAGCTCATAGGTGATGATTATACCAAATTCTGATGAATCAAATGACAAGAAACGTGTAAGTTTTTCGGGTTTTCAAAAATAAAATTTCAGGATTCACCTAAATGAAGAATGCTGAATCCAGTGGCTGAGTCGAAATTTCAAGAAAAAATTCGCTAATGAAATTTAGCAATTAGAACATAAAAAAAAATCGTAGTATACCCTGAAAATTGGAATAATATTTTGCAAATTTTTTGTTCAAACGTAGACTTTTTGTTATTCTTCCTCCTAAAAAAAAATTGAGTCGGTTGGAAATTGTAAAAATATGTTAATGGAATTTCAAGAAAATGTCAATTTTATCTCCTAATTTTTTTTTATTTGTCAACAGATTTCGATGAAATTACAGTCAGTGATATTTCGAGACTTCCTGAATCCAGTGGTGTTGTCAAAGTTCTGATAAAAGTTTTGAAATTGAATTGGTGGGTTGATTAAACGGCATATTTTTCAAAATTAATTCCCTCATAACTTTTTTATTGATTGACGCATTTCAACGTTATTCATATAAGAACCATTTGAAAATGTCGCGAATCCAGTGGTGTAGTTAGAATTTTTCTAAAAAAATCGCTAGTAATTTTTTTGATTTTTGACCTTGAAAAATAAGATTAGTTGGCCCTGGAAATGGAGATTTATTCATGAAATTTGGTGTCCTAGTAGACTTTTAGAATGTCTACCTAATGAAAAAAAAATCATTCGAATCGGTTGAAAAATGTAGATTTTATAGGGGTGCTCCGGTCTTAAGTGGGTCACACTGTAAAAGTTGAGTTAAGCATTGGTACTTAATTATGAACACATTATACCTACTTTTATTATTCTGATAAAAGATCAACAAAAAATAATGATGACTGGAGTGCACGTATTTTATTACTTTTGGTGGACAGGAAAAATGTATATGATACGTGACGAAACATCAACCATTTCAAAATGCAATTCGTTATCCAAAATTTGAAAACTGTTATTTATATCGCCAAAGAGATTGAAATGAAATTGAATTAGCAAAAGTTAAGAACTGAGTTTATTACAAATTGTATAGAGTAGAAACGATCGTTTCTATGTCATATCTATTTATTCAAAATGTACATCAGCTTTCATAAATATAATGTAAATATTGAAAACCACATAAGGACTAATATTAGGGGATATATGATAATATACGACTCTTGAAATGATTGTATTCTGTAGCTCACTCTTCCTGTTCCAATATTGGATGCATTGGTTGTACGAGTATATGATGTGTTTGGTACAAATTATATCTTAATCAGCTTTACTTAAAGATTGAAATCTTATCCTTTCCGAAAAAAACAAATTCGATTAGTGTTAATAATTTTAAAGACATGCAGAACAAATAGGTTTAAGTGGTGAGAGTCATTATAAACATTGATAATAGTCGAGAACTGTGAGAGGAAAAAAAGGCTTACTTTTTGATAATAAACAACAACTTTCGCGCTCACTCCATTGAGCTTCATACTCAATACCCCATCACTAACACTGATGGACAAAGAATGGAAAGAGTGTATGCAAGAACGATCATAATCCTTCAAACTCTTATTAAGTACACGTAATAAATCAGACAGTTTAATAAAGTATTGAATAAGTTGATTTCAAATATATTCAATGTGATTGATAATTTGGAAAATGCAAACGAGAAGTGGCTGTATAAATATGTAAATACATTTCTATTCGTTTAATGTAAGTTGCTCAGGGATTGTAAATGTAACTATGAAATAAAATGTTAACAAACCACGTACTACTATTCCTAATTGTTCATCAGTATAGGTATATAATTGAGTGGAATTTGTTGAAGGAATGCGAATAATCAATGGCATGAATGTGAAGGAGAACCTACCGTGTATTTTTGATGACAACCAGGTAATATTTTCAGAAACGAAATAATTGACAAACATAAAAATCATTAATTTTTGTTTAATTAAATTGTAGAATGTAGGGGGTCGTACAGCCCCTCAATCTCCTCGAATTGTAAGAACTTTTGTGTGTGGCCCTTTATCTATTCAAGACCCGGGATTCTGAGACTTCGTGCAAAGTTTATCAGTTTACTGGAAGCTGAGTTCCTGATGTCGGAGGGCATTCGAATGCCCCTTCCAGGAATTTGGGCCTCTTGTAGAAGAACGCTGGGCATTTGCAAAGCAGATGCTCTGCAGTTTCCGCGAAGTTCTTGCAGTAGCGGCATCTATCACTCTGTGGCTTGCCCAGCTTTTTGAGGTGATACCCCAGAGCAGAAAATTAGATTTCCTTTTGAAAAAATTCAATGGGCTTACCAATCAAATCAGGATGCATAGTATTTTGGTGTTGCATAAGTAAAGAAGGCTTCATGCTTTGATTCGAAAGTGTTTCAAGACATACAACACATCGAGGAATAGGAATATCACTGGTTTCAGTCCCTGGCTTCACTATAAAACCGTAATGTGAGTAGCTTTCATCATATTTAGAATTGGCCGGTGATATAGTTTTTTTTATTAAACTTCAGATCACAGAGAAGTCGCAACTCTCGGCCCATGATAATACTAGTACCCAGTGAACACTGGGCAAACATCCACATCTCAGGGATGTCAATATCGTCAAAAATGGGATTTAGATGTCTTTGTGATATCATATCGCTGACATTCCTGCGATAGTACACCGCGACACCCCTTAGTAATCAAAATCAATAATAGCCGGATATAGATGTCTCTGCGATGTCATCTTGTCCAACTCGAGAAGCTGTTTATTTTTCTTCGGCGATAGACTCACTAGCCTTTTCGCTTGTCTTTGTTCTGGCACTTTATTTCAGTGACATTTCATTTCGTCGAATTCCCAGCATCAAAACTGTTCTTTAAAGTGGACTTTAGAGAGTCCACAAAAGGATTCTGGGCCGGGAAGTAGTGTATTTGTCGCTTCTTTGGCAATGCAGTCTGCTTTATCATTGCCTTCGATGCTCCGCTGACGTGGCACCAACATCAGGGTTACCTGATTGTTTGCTCCCAGTTGCCTCAGGGTTTGTTTTCAATCCCAAGTCAGCTTAGTGTATGACTTCAGAGCTACACTGAGCACTGTCCTCTGGGGTAGCAGCTCAAACAGATGTTCAAGTTAGAGAGTGATAGTTTCTGCTACTGCGAAAACTTCGCCGAAACTGCAAAACATCTACTTTGCGAATGCCAAGCACTCTTCTGCGAGAGGCTCAAATTCTTGGAAGGGATATTCTTAACGCCCACCGACACCAGGAACGGAGCTTCCAGGAAACTGATAAACTCAATCACGGATCTTGAAAAGATAAAGTGCCACGCACAAAAGACCTCACAGGTCGAGGTGCTTGCACAGTCTACACGACCCCCTACAATCTACAATCTACGTCAGAGTACCACCATACGACGACGACAATATTTGATAATAGATGAGAAACTTGAACCCGACGCAAATGAAGACGTCTCCTATGTTTTTTTTCTGCAACACTCTATGGCTAAAGACTTAGATACAATGAAATATTTATGTTATAATTTCCAAAATTTCAAAAATTAAACAGGGCGCAATACAGCTTGAATTCCTGAATTATGAAATTATAAAAATTAAAGCAAAGGGCATACAAGTTTTATTATGTTTTTAACGCATCGTTCGTACTTTCCATTATTTCGGAAATAACTGAAAAAAAAGTTGTAGTTTCGCCAGAGCGTGTGTAAATCACAGCCATGCCTATCCAGGCAAACAGGTCAGGTCTACCACCACCTACCTACCATTCGTCTGATGTTTCTGACATAAAGCCATATTGTCATTTCTCCAGTTTTTTCCGTACTTTCTCCTTAAGAAATCGAAGGCTACTGTGCTTTTACAATTACCTTCTACAGGTGTTGATTCCATGTTATGGTATTGACAAAAATTACTCTTACTGTAGTTTTCTGAGGATTCACCTTCAATCCCAACTCTTCAGAGAGCTGTGGAGCTGTTTATTTGAACTACTAGTCCGTCTTGCTCGCTTTTCCTGTGGCTGTTAGACTTTCTATCGATTCGTCCATAACCGTCCTAAGTAAATTCGCCCTACTTTTGGAAGATATGCATAACTCTCACGTTTAGCAACATACTAGGTATACTTTGCAGCGATACAATATACGACACGGATATGGTGTTGATATTTCCTGCCCTTTTTGGAGCTAATGGGACCCTAGCGGGCGCGTTGGCAGTGGATTAAATAGGAACCGCTAAAAGTGCTACAAGTGCAACAAGGTCGGTCACTGCGCTTGCGACTGCAAAGAAGATCTCTTGCGGCTAACGATTCTACGGCAAGGGCCACTTTGCTAAGGACTGTATCCAGAGTCCCGACATGCTGTCGTGCTACAACTGTAGGAAGCTGGGCCACATCGCTCGCAACTGTCTAGAAAGTGGAGCTGAGCTTCACGTTTTGTTTTAATAAATGCCATCTACTCCAGGAGACTTCTAAGGCTGAAATCACCGAGAGCCTACCTTATTCTGTTTGGGCTCAATATTCATTCCAGCAGATGGTCTTTCTAGCTTGCTTTTGGCATAAGCACGATCTTCTAGTATCAGGTAGATTAGAATTCACGAGGCCTGAAAATTATTTGTCGTTATTTTTCAAAAAACCTACTTGAATTCCTTATGGAATTTTTGAGCACATGGAGGTATCAGTTATATCATGCCAGAGCTTCTTCCACGATTGTCTTATCGTCTTTCTCATTCCTTTGTTTTACTGGATATATGTATCCTTGTGTGTGAACGTCACACCTCAAAGAGGTTTTAGATACTTAGACTGTCTTCCGCGGTAATGTTGAATTAAAACCACCGTATTCATATTTAGAATTATTATTTATTCGCCAGAAAACATACAAACTATGAACTATCTACAACCATAACACTAACGACACACGGGTAGTAGGTTTACATAGCAAACATCAAATTCGGATTGTTCATATAACCATTCTGCACAAATCAATCACCACAATATACCAACAATAGGAAGAGTATCCTCAAATGTCTGTTAATTTCTTACTCAGATCTCAGTAAAGTTCAGATACACAAACTAACATCATCTCCGAGTTGCACTGAGTTACGGTCCTAAATCACACATATTCTCAAGACTAAGCCACAGTTCGTTCAACCACCTAGTATTATTTTCACTCCTACAAACATGAATCAAATGGAAAATAATAAGCTGAAGGAAACGAATTCTTAATTACATAATTTCCAAACATATCGGCTTTCACTGCAATTTCCTAGGTAAATTAAAGGAAAACAACAAAATAATTGATCAATCAGGGTATACAATCGGATGAAACAGTATCTCTACTAGGACTACCACGTTCAAAATATTTTCTCTACTCAGAATATTGAGTCACGTTCAAATCATGTGAATTTTGTTTCCAGTTCATACCAATCCCGTCAACCCAGCGACTAGAACCAAGAATCCCAGGGATGAAAAATACAATGGCATCGTAGAGCTCCATCCGCACTCTATGTCTGTTTTGAGAACTTCGATGACTGATGCGTTATTTCTGTTTTGACAGGTGGCAGTTCTGAGATCGTCTTCCGCATGTCTACACGTATATTCTGGGTCACTGAGTGATGATGGGATGCTCGGGCTGTCTTCGCATATATACTGTCGACGTTTTCTCAGCCAAACTTCAATCCATCTACAGGAAATAATCATGTTTCAACACTTCTTTTCAATAATAATAGTAAAAACTAAACAGTTCATTCAGTAAATCAAGACACAGAGTTACAAAACACAGAAAATGTAGTCATATTGAGCATTTTAAAAACAATTTTAAACAATTTATAAAAAACAATTTAAATTCACCGCCTTACCTAGCAAAAGTATAAGAAACTGATTTTAACCCTTTCTTTCCCAAAGATGCCATATGGCATAATTAGATTTGCCACCGTGTAACTAATAGGAACCTGCATAAATTAGTTTGAAAATCTGGTAAGTTAGTCAGTCTACTGTATAGATGGCAGCATCTAGCCAACAGTACATATCTTTCCTGTAGTACCAACGTAGAAATTCTGAATGTCAGAAAGCTTCAAGGTTAGGTTTTTCTTGTTTATTAGTGCAGCACAAAGTTGAGGTGAGTTTTGATTTCATTAAATCATTTTATTGAATTAAATCTATTTGAGACCAATTACTAGTTTGCTTTGTAATTTTTCGAAGAAATTATCAAAAGTGATCACATTTTGTATGTTACAAATATTGATGCCAATTGGCGTCAATGGGCAGATTTCACCTATATTTGATTTACATTTTGATTTCAGATGACACGTGTAGGTCTAACCGAATCTGAAGAAGAAAGACTTGTAATACTAATGGAGGGAGATATCTCCGATATTGATATTGATTTAGATTTATCGGACGAAGAAAACGAAGTGGAGAATATTCATGAAATTGAAAATCGCGTTCAGGACGAAATTCCCACAACAAGCAACCTCAGGTATGAAATTGAACATTTCTTATCCGATGAAGAGGATGATATACCATTATCTGAGATTAGAAGAAATTTAGAAAAAAACACAAATTTTTCCTCCGATGAAGAAGACAATGTGCCGTTGTCTGTGTTTGCAGGTCAGAAATATGTAAATGGTACTAAAAAAAAGAAAAGAGAAAAATTGTTTTGGGACAAAAAAGATATACAAAGTGTCAAAACTGAATGTAATGTTCAATTTACTAATAATGACAGAGAGAAAAATATGACACCACTTTCTTACTTCAAATTATTTTTTGATGATTCCATAATAGACAATTTGGTTCAACAAACCAATCTTTATTCAGTTCAAAAAGCGGGAAACTCTGTCAATACATGTTACACTGAAATGTGTCAATATGTAGGCATTCACATTCTGAGCGGTATTATAAAAATGCCCAGTTACAGGCAGTACTGGGCTCTGCAAACACGTATACCAGTAATTGCCGACACAATGTCTCGTAATAGATTCGAAAAATTGAGATCAATGCTACATATAAATGATAATTCTGGGATGACAGCACGAACTGATCCTAACTATGATAAGTTGTTCAAAGTGAGACCGTTCATAGATGCTATCCAGAATAATTTCTCACATATTGAACCTGAGGAATATAACTGTGTTGATGAAATTATGATACCTTTCAAAGGACGCAGTTCTTTGAAACAATATGTGAAGAACAAGCCACATAAATGGGGTATCAAAACATTTGCAAGAGCTGGCACCAGTGGAATCATATATGATTTCGAAGTTTATGTTGGTAAGGAAACTATAAAACAACCAACCCAATTGGGAATAAGTGGAGATATTGTTGTCAGATTATCCAAAAATATTCCAAAAAACCTGAATTTCAAACTCTTCATGGACAACTGGTTCACTTCTTTTGATTTATTGTGCAATCTGAAAAAAATGGGCATACTTGCATGTGGAACGGTGAGAGTATCAAGAATGCCTCAGTGTAATATGTTAGAAGATGAAAAGTCGTTGAAGAAGAGAGGGCGAGGATCATTTGACTATGTAACAGAGAAAAAGCAAAATGTTGTGATCACCAGATGGTACGACAATAAATGTGTGCACGTGGCTTCTACATATAAAGGCATTATGCCAATTGATAATGTAAAGAGATGGTCAACCACGGAAAAAAAATATATTGAAATACAGCGTCCAAGTATTATTCAAGAGTATAATAACTACATGGGTGGCGTGGACCTCAATGACATGTTGGTATCTTTATACCGAATAAAAATAGGGGTCAAGCGATATTACCTCAGAATAGTGTTTCACCTCATTGACATTTGTATTGCCAATAGTTGGCTTCTGTACAGGCGCGATTGTAAATTGAGAGGAGAAAGCAAGTATAAAAAGTTGATTGCCTTCCGCTCTGAAATTGGACATGCTTTACTGCAGAAAGATATCAACATTTTATCAAGAAAACGAGGAAGACCAAGTAAGGAAATGCTACCATCACCAGTACCTCCTACTAAACGGCCTGTGAATCCTACACCAATTGATGATGTGAGGTATGACAACTTGGGACACTGGCCAACACATTTGGAACCCAAGAGAAGGTGCAGACAATGTAAGGTAGCTTATGCGAGAATTGGTTGTGCCAAATGCAATGTTGCTCTCTGTCTGACAAAGGACAAAAATTGTTTTTTGCAATTTCATAAAATATAATACCTACCCATTACATTTTAGCATTCATTATTATCCATCATATGAATGGTAATAAAGTTTGAAAATTTTTTAGTATTGTATAATTTGATAACCATACTTTCCCATAGATGCCAAATGGCGTCATTACAAAAAACAGTAATACCACAACTACTTTCAATAATTTTTATTACATATTTAATTTATAACCCATTTTCAACTAATTATAATAAACCAATATTTTTTTTGAGAAAAAAAAATAATTTGGGAAAGAAAGGGTTAATACATATACAGGGTGTCCTAATAAGTCATACATAGTTTTGAACTGGATATAAAGCTCGTTGAGACTAATTTATTTAGTCAAGAATAGTAGAAAATAGTTAGTTCTATTGTGGTTCTGGAATTATAATAATATCGAATAGCTGATGCCACTCTGAAGGACTCGTTTCACTACAAGACATAATGGATTAGCTGAGACTGAGACTGAGAGGAGAAAAGAATGTCCATACTCAAGTACTTGAGGGTGGTGGTGGAAGAGTACACGCATGCTATCAGCATAGAATTTGGAATTGACAAAAATCATTCCACGGGATATTAAGCTCGTAGACGGAAACATCCTATATAATCTTGATGTCGAAGAGCTGTATATTTCTCTGGGGGGGGGGGGGGGGGAACAACGCCGCTTCTAAGAGGCAATCATAGTTAAAAACTATCTTCGCGGCAAGTATCAGTGAAAACACGGACAGATCGGGTCATCAGAATTGTAAGGAAAGAATAAAAGTGCTGTTATGATTTTCTAAGAGCTGCGACAACTCAACGTCCCCAGACAACAGGGAGACTTTTGGGTTTGGAGTAACTCCATAACAAATTGGAACTGATGGATGGAGCATGTTAAGTCATCAGGAGTTGAGATCTCCTTCTCTACAAGGTCTGCAACCACGTAAAATCATGGTTTGAAACATTTTTTCTCAGAGCAGCAGCCCGTGCGGCTAATGATCTCGTGTTAGTCATTAAACGGAGTGACCCAATCTGTCAGCGAATTCGAACCTGTTCGGCAAAAAACTTACACGCTCCATGCCTCACAGCAGCTTGACATCGAGATCTGCATCGAGTTTTTCCTGATATGTCGGTTGATCAGTACTTGACAAAGGATGTCAGACTGATAACCCCATGTGCTTCGGCTCAGGAGTAATCGTGTTTCCCAATCTTTGGAATGAAAACGGTTCTAACTAACCTCCAGGCAATTGGTATGTAATCTAGGGCAAGATAAGCTCGTAGAATTCTTATCAGCAATGGTATGATAGATCTCTCCTGGAGGAATCATGTCACTTTCCCCTAATGACTTGAATTGTACGAAGGACCTTACGGGCCCCATCTTAGCTGCTCAATTGTCGCCATCACCGAGATCGTTTCTTATTTCATTTGACATCTCTTCATTGGGCCAAGATTCTGAACTATGAAAATGTTTGGGAAATCAGATCCTTAAGTATATATTGGTTTCCCCACCATCGGGCAAGGACCAACTACCTATCATCATCCCTGGATCTTTGGAGGGGACTTTGCTTAGCGTTTCTGCTGGGGCTATTGAGCTCGCTAGCTGTATTGTTGGCAGGTGACAGCTGAAGGCAAATGACGGATGAAAGGTAGTGAAACGACACGTGATAAGTGACACATGACAACTGAAGTATGTACAGACGACAAGCGACATGGACATGGGTGGTGGTACCACGTGACAGTTTGGTACGCTCTGATTGGTCGATAGCGGAAGGGGGAGGGCTGGAAGAAGAAGTGGAGGGGTAGGTCTGACGAGGCCCAATATCTACTTGGCTTTATTCGGTAGCTTTCGTTTTATTTTTTGTTGGTCTAAGATTTTTCAGGTGTTTCAGCTTTGCTAGTTCTTTTCCTGACAGGACAGACAAACTTATTATTTTTTAGCAGTTGTCGTGGAGATTATAATTTGCGAATTTGTACTTATGCTGTTGCTGCGATAGTTTGACAACAGCCAAATTTAGACCCTACGTGTTAGAAGGAATGAATTCAGCGAGCATAGATTGAAGGAAACAACAGTTGATGTAAATTCTACATTATTTTGAAAATTGCCTTTTTCAAATTCATTGGGTTATTCTCAAAAATAAAAAAAAAATTCATTTTATCGTAAGTTTGTATCTACACCTAAACTATTATCTGTGGTGATATAGATATAACGGTTCGAACACATTTTCTGGTACTGAAAATTCGTCCAAGTAAATTTTGGACATATTTCAATTTATATCACTGTCAATACGATATTAAAATTGAAATATTTTTCCACTTTTTTTCAATAAAATCAAATTACCCCAAGTCACAATCGCATGACCATTTGTTTCCGGATATCCTCAACTCTTGCAGAAATACTTTTTTATATAAGTTCGGCTTCAGTCCTGTTGAAGGATTCAGCAGATTCTGTAATAAATTTCCTCTCACATCGACGGTTAAGTTCCTTGCATAACCAATATTTTCAAACATTACGGAGACAATTTTCGTGAGGCTAGTATTGTGGACACCAAAGTGTAGGATCGGACTTCTTACTCCCTGAAAATCATAAGAAATTATTTCAAAAACTACCAGAAACTGAGCTCGTTTGATTCAATTGAGTATATACTTGTTTTCGTCTCGATATAAACAGGAATATTTCTTAGGCTCAATTCATTGGCGCATTCGGGAAAGGGGAGCAATGGGACTATAGCCCCCGAGATTTTATAATTTGTACTCGTATATTATGATTTTTCCTATTTAACAAAGCTGTATCTTCTTTTACTATGCTTAACCCCCCCCCCCGAAACTTTATCCTGGGTGCACCCTTGAATTGCGAGTCCGAAACAAAAATGCCGATTTTAATCCACAGATATTTTGTTAGAATACATTTTGTCTTGCAGAATGATTTGTTTTTACCTGTAATGTATTGATTCCCAACTTCTTGAGACCCTTTCCAGTAAACGTTATATTTTTCAATTTTGACGGAAGCTCTCCAAACATTTCTTTATCCAAATTATCATCAGTTGGTGAATCTACCTATAAAAAATGTTTGTCAAAACATCAGTTTCTCTCTCGAAATTAGTTCTGGGGTACTCACATGTATCTCCAGATTCCTCAATCCAGAGCTGAACTGAAGGATGGTGGGTATGTTGAAGTTTTTGATGTTTTTGTAAAAATTAATCTTGAGCGTCCTCAACGAATACATTTTGCAGAAAGCACCTGACTGAAACCGTTATAAATATTATTTCAGTACCATCAAGAAATTGAAAATGACTGTGTCTGATAAAATGAGGTAGACACTAATAACCAAATAAAAAATTGATGAGTCAGTGGACATCAAAATTATTGTGAGTGGAGATAAGTAGTGGAACCACAAGCAATGGACACGACTTCCTTTTCCTTACGTCTAACCACCCCTCGCCAACGTTGTCGTGGAGTATGAACAAGTTGGAATTATGATCATGATGATTCCGAAATTCCCCAAAGTCCCTAAATAATTTCTAGGCAGTCTTGCAAGTGCAATATTTACGAAAAACATTTCAATAGAATGAGATAAATTCACAAATAATTGTTTCTCCCGATAAGTTTACTTATTTTCTAGTCCGAAGTATCACTATACAGGGTGGGCCACGAGGTTTTGGCCAGTATAATCTCGAAAACTCTTTGAACTACGGTATTGAAATTTGGCAGCTAGAAACCGTGGGTAGTATTACATATTTTAACCAAGAAGCTAACGTAGTCACATGAGACACCCTCTATATTTTTTCACTGCTATAAAGGTCTCTCTTATACAAATTTAGCGATACATATTCGTTTTGTGGTGGGTACTTAGAAATGAAAAACAAATTTTCATAAAGGGTTTTTAGGAGAACTTAGAAACGCAAAGAATTGGAAAACAATAACACTCAACAGATACATCTTTAAGATATTGCTGCGATGTCACTTCGTGACCTGCAACTCGCATCGTTACGTCGCACAGACGTCCCAGCGACTCACTTTTGTCACACTCATGATGCATGCTGCATGCAATGTATTTCTGAGATGTCTTTGCGATGTAGTTCTGAGACGCCGCAAAGATGCTTCCAATAACGTATCAGGGATGTAACAGAGCAACATAGCAGCGATTTCTCCACTGATATATTCAAGCGACGTCAATGTCTATGCGATATTCCAGACAGTAACAACAAATAGAAACAGAAAATATATTTTCAATATGAAAAAATAAATATACCTAACAAAAATATAAATAAAAAAAATCTTCAAAAACTGAAAACATTCTGGCACAACATTAACAAAGTAGCAAAATTAAAAATTAACAAAGTAAAAAATGAAAATAAATTAATTAAAAACTAAAAGTCAATTGCTTTGGTTCCTTTTCCTGTTGAGCCTTTGTTTGGCATGCCTGAACCAATTGGAACAGGCTGCTTCCACATTTTGTTCGTTCTGTCCGTGAAGCCTCACCACATCTGGAAACTAATTAAACAATATGAGACCACTGAAAGATACAATGCCAGATAGTAGAGAGAGAAATAATGGAATCTCACTTTGTTGATACTCAATAACGATACTCACTTTTCACTTTCAGTTTATGGACACTAAAATTCGAAAATGTGATCAATCCAGTTGGAAATATCAGAACATGAACGGTATAGAAAGCATTCAAAGCGATAAAGCTTCGATCTTCGATCAATGCATCGATACAGAGAACAAAGAACTAGAACTGTAGTAAATACGATACAGTAGTAACAGTACTAACAACCGGTAACGCAGTCGCCTCCCACTTTCAGGTTGGCTAACGTTGAATACGATCTGTGTTGCGAACTTCTTGCCAACTTACCGCGTTACTTCAAAATTAACATTTAACACAAATTGAGGATTCGCCTTTCGACAGTCGTGGAGGACAGATGGCGTCCTTGTGGTCGGCAGTCAAGTGAATGTGTGTAAAAGTCCTATTATCACATTATCTGGAGATAACTGAATAAAAATATAGTAGCAGAGATATCTAAGTAGGTATAGATTTTGATGTCTGAATAATGTCGCAGTATGACGTCTAAGGCAAGTAACAATTTGACATCGCAGGGACATCTAAATCCAGCTATCACTAATCAAGATATCACAGGGATGTCGCAGTGTGATATCGCAGTAATGACAACAATCAGAGACATCTACATTCGGCTATTATTGATGTTGATATCTAAGGGATGTCGCGGAATGTCAACGATATGATATGATATCACAAGGACATCTAAATCCCATTTTTGACGATATTGACATCCCTAAGATGTGGATGTTTGCCCAGTGTTGACTGGGGTTGTACAGCATTCACAATTTATTGTGCATGCTGCTTGAATACTTTCTGATGTAACAGATTGGCAAGCTGTTCTGATTATGGTTTGTAGATCATCTACATCGGTAGGAGCTGAAACATACACTAATCCTTTTAAATATTCCTGAAGAAAAAATCTAACGGGGTTATATCAGGTGAACGAGCCGGCCAAAGTATTGTACCATTCCTACCAATCCATCTGTCTAGGAAATACACATCCAGATGTGACGTTACCCGTTGAGCAAAATGAGGAGGTGCAGTATTCTGTTGCCACCACATAGTTGCTCTCTTATGTAGTGGAATGTCCTCAAGCAAATGGAGAAAATATAAATACCTTCCACCTGTCAAAATCCCGTCATAAAATTACGACCCATTAAACAGCCATTAAACAAACCGCACCAAACATTCATCCCCCAAACAGATTGGAACTACCTTTCTGGTCTGGTGACAATAATGGCTATTAACTATACCCATAATTTGAACACGGCTTTCGTCACTCCACAATATTTCATTTAAATAAAAAAAGGATCCTATACGATTTTAATTGACATTTCAGCAATAAAAGCGAGTCTCCTTTCTGGATCTGCAGGAGTCAGATCTTGCGTTAAATATATTTTGAAAGGATGATATTTGTATTGCTTTAACACCCTTTGGATAGTAGATTTACTTATTCCTAATTCTTGTTGCAGACCTCGAGTTGAATTGTGGGGATTAATTTGGACATAAGCAAGAATGTTAACATTATCTTCTGTTACAATAGGCTTACGTCGAGGATTTTGATGTTTTCTCGTTGGAAAAGAACCATGTCCTAACTTTTGTTGTACATAAGCAAAAGTATTTTCACCTGGAGTTATTCGGTCTGGGAAACAATTTCTGTATCTCTCGCACATCTGCTGTAATAAAACAGTAAACGATTGTTCACTAACACTGACGGCTTTTGACAACTAGATTAGCTCCTACTAGGATATTTTTTTTCTCAGCTCTCTTCGTGTTTCTAATACAAAACCTTTCAACTAATTTGTTGTTTCTAAGTACCCACCACAATATGATACTACGTGACCCGAAATGTGACGTTGTGAAAACGTAGCTGCTTGCTTAAAATTTGTAATACTACCCGATGTTTCTGCCTCCGAATTTCAATATCGTAGTTCCAATAGTTTTCGAGATACATACTGGCCAAAATCTCATGGGCCATCCTGTATAGTATCAGTTGAAGAAAATTTTTGATTATAATGACAAGACGGCAAAATATTAGTAGATTCGAAAAATGAAGCCAATGTTATCAGGTTCCATTAGTTGACACTGTACGAATTTTTAGTTGGGTAACGTGGTGAAAACTGTAAATAGAATCGACATAGAATGCCACAACATTGGAATCTACCTTGACAATGTATCGAGAAGTTGTGGTTCCACCCAAGATCGTTTTGAGTGACCCTATTTTCAAATGACAGAAAAACTCTTGTGAATGGCAAATATTACTCCTAAACTATCAGCATTCATGAAGAAACATGTACAAATTAATCATCTCACCTCAAGAGAGTTGAGTTCCACATTCCTGATGTCCAACTCAACCAGATGGTCCGCCACACCCAAGAGGCTGGTGTTGCTCAAAAATGTTATGGGATTAGCTACCATGTAGAGGTAGCGTAGCTCCATTAAGGAATGCGTTACAATTGGCACGGCGGTCAAATCGTTGAAATTCAAGTTGAGACGTTGTAAATTCGTCATATTGGTAGCCATTTCTGGAGGGACAGTGGGGAGTGAGTTGTAAGCTAGAGATAACGATACCAAATTTGGCGTTGGTAATGTTGGTACCTGAAAAAGTCAGATATTCAAACACATCGACAAGAGAAGCACATCATCAGGTCTACGATATAGTCATCAAGTTATTACTATAAACTCATAAGTATTGAAAATATCTAACAAGCAAACACTTAACTCTTTTATTTCGTTCAGTAGATTTTCGACTATATTATCAATTCTAGAATTGTGTTCACCTTCATTAGTCAGTCAGTCAGTCGTTCATAGAGAGTTTAACTAATGTTCACTAATGAATTATCATCTCTTCCACAAAAATTACACAATTGGTGATGATACCTACTAGAGTGAGAGATACATTGTCCAGCTTCAAATGTAACAGAGAATACTCCAGGCCTTGAAAACTCAATCCATTCTGTTCCAGAGACAACTGACCATTATGACTCAAATCAAGACTAGATAGCCTTGGGAGTGCCTTGAATGTACCAGCGTCGATTTGAGCTAGTCGGTTGTAGGATAGGTCCAGAAGATTCAATCTCTGGAATTAAATTAAAAGTTAAAGAACGTAAATTAGAAAGATAATCTACATGGAAACATAGGTAAAAGAATGGCGAGTCATAATTTTCATACATGACAATACTATCTTCGGTAAAACTATAGGAATTATTTTTAACTTCTTCAATAAATCATATATTTTCAAGTTGACTGAATTGGGAGAAATGATATCTATATATTTACCAAAGTTGCTCTGGTCCTCACCTTGAACCTTGTCAACAACCCCCCGTGTGATAGAGAAGAAATGCTGTTCCACGACAAATCGAGCTCACAAAGTGTCATAGCAGTGGCAACCGACATACCGTTCAGTGGTAGTTTACCAAGCAAATTGTGGGATATGTCCAGCCTCTCTAATCCCTCCTCTCTGAATAGGTTGTCTGGAAGAGAACGTAGTCTGTTGTGGGAGAGGTCAACCAGTCTGAGATTGGCCAGAAAACGAAACAAGTCGTTTGGTACATCAGCAATGTGGTTATATGACGCATCCAATACCTGGAAATTCACATATTATTCCGCTGTACTTTCACATCAAATTTATAGATGTCTAGTTCTCGTTTTCTACAATATACAAATCAAACATAACCAGAATCATGGTGCTTATCTGTTAATCACTGTTATTCACCTGTAACTTCTTGGTGTTTCTGAACATATCAAAATCCATTTCGTACATTCCATTGTGTGATATATCCAACCACTGCAAATGTCTCAAATTCCCAAAGACATCCTTCGTTGCGTTGAGAATACGGTTATGCGACAGATATAGATGTGTTAGGGAGAGGTCCACTGGTCGGAAAAACTGCTTGGATATGGAAGATATGTTGTTGTGGGACAAGTCCAGTAGTTTGATATTTGAATGAACAGTGCCGATACCTGCGCAATACAAATAAACTGTTTCAAAAATCGTACATGATTTCTGTATCGGTGTTTTCGGATAAAAGTGTCTCAAAACAAGTGAATTATAGAGTTTAGGGGTTATAGCCGATGTTCTCTGAAACTTTACGAAATAATCCTGAAAATCTCATATAAATTTCTTCTTGTTTCTTCGGAACAAATACTCCTTTAGAGGTACTTCCATGTCTAACGTTTTATACATACTTACGTAAGTTTCCCGTTTGATTGGGCTTCAGGGTTCCTTATTTTTTGTCGAAATTCGTATGCTTGTTGATTTCCATTGCGTCGTGTACCAGTCGGCTGTGGTATCCTGGAGCATGGACAAATACTTCGAATCTTCAAAACAGTATTTCGTGGACCTCTCAACTCAGTTTGTGCTCTGCGAAATCCAGTTTGTTCCTCACACCCAGGACTTTTTCAATCATGTCTGTTACTCCAGGAATATAGGAAAAGTATTCAAATAAATTCGCTTGTGATTGACCTCAGTTTCAGTCTTCAACCAACATTAGAAATTGAAGCACCTCTAAATTAACCAGTCACTCGCGCTAACGAAATGTTAAGCCGGGGATACATCTGAGAAACGTTGCCATTCGTTCGCATTCGCTGGTATTGACATCGGTGATGCTCATTCGTAGTCATTCGCGGCAAAGTTGCTTGGTACTGACCACATCAACGAAGTTTCTGCTCATTTCCATTTGCCAAAAACATTCACTAGCGTTCCACTCATTCGTGAAGATTAGTTGACGGTGTAAACAAACATCTCGTGCACGTGTTTATTCACTAGTTTTCAATCAAAAAGTGTATTTGTTTGTTGAAGTGTTTGTAAGCTTCTCTGAAGTACGTAAAAATTCGAACGAGTTCGAATATGTATGTATTCTGCTTAACAACTTAATACTTTGCAGAATGATGCCAAAATCTTCTCGAGACATTCTGGTGAACTTTTTAAATTCGTATGATTTAAATCGGCTTGTAAATTCTAAGATCTAGTTCTACATAAATATTGTTACGTTTTTGCTAAATAGTAGGCCGAGCACACTACTAAACTGTTTATTTTCTAACTTCACTAAAAACATACAACTAAGTACTTCACTGACTAATAAAACACTTACATCTGTCTATACAACAATACAACTAGCTAAATATTCCAAACACTTATTTACTTGTACAAAAACTTCTAATCACTTCTTCATAAATTCTTCTTCCTCTCAATCCCAGTGAAATCTCTTTGTATAGTCCATTTGTGCCGACTGGATCTTTCGCGATAATTCCTAGAATACTCGGGACAAAAGGCCGTCCAAATAATCATTTCTTAGAACTGCTCGATTACCTAAATACCTACGGCGTCAACACATTTGTATGCGATTTGTTTTTTTACGGATCTCTCAGCGGCGTAGATAGGGGAATTTTTATCAATCTCGTAACAATATAAATCACTCATCCACACAAGTCTCTGCTTTCTCTTCTTTTTATGTTTTCGTCGCTTTATGATTTTATGTATTATGATGTACGAGGCACAGGCTACTAATAACTGATTTTCACTCATATTTTTTCCTTCACAAACGAAATCAACCTCTCTCGTCGAATTACAGCGAAATATTACAAAATATTTTCGTCACTGCCACATATGAACGCCTAACAACGTTCGCAGACATTCGCAACTCGGATTTTCTTTTGATCTTTTGAGTTTTACCGACAGGAGATGGAAAACGTTCGTTCGCATCGCTGCATGGCCTTTCACCAATAATGTATTCGTTGCAAATGACTGTCTACACTTGACGAACGAATGCGAACGTATGCAGACGAATGCGAACGAATGGCAACGTTTCTCAGATGTATCCCCGGCTTTAGGAAAATATTTCGACACTGTGTTCTTCGATCTCGAGAAACAAGAATTATAATTACCTCGATTGTTTTTCATTTTGAAACAATCTTTATTTTGTGCGATATGGCAATGATTGTTGACTTTCGAACCAGAAAATTGCAAGTTTTGAATGATGAAATTAATTATGAATATTACAGTTTCAACATTAACGATGCTCATACTGTTTTATGCCTCACTGAGGCATCGATGAAAGAAATAAAATCAATTACGAGTTATCTGATCTGTAATTACGAAATTACCTATGCTTTTGCGTAATTTCTAGCGATTTAGGAGTTTTAAAGTTGATGGTCGTACTACTATTTCAAAATATCATAGATAGATATTTTATTAAGTAGGTTACCCTAATATACATACAAAATTTGATTTTACAGAATTTTAAATACTAATTGATAAAAATAACAATTTAAAAGATTAATAGTAATATACAGATATCATTAAATACAGTGTGGTCCAACGAAAACTTAACACCTCGATTTTCCGGCTTTAAAATGAAAATGTGGAAAATCGCTCGGACCCGTCAATTTCTAATACGAGGGGGAACAACAACTTTTCCGCTGTTTTCATCCCCGTAACTTCAACCACCTAACGGGGGTGAGCACAACCCCTTGATTTTGAATAGGGATGCGGGGTGTTGCGATACCTCATTTTGAAGATCTCATCGTGTACTATCTGACCGTAAAATTTCGCTCCAAAATATCCATCGATAACGAAAGGACAGGTAAAGTAGTGGAAGAGTACGTACTTTTGTGATTACTTTATTAAATGCTCGAAATGGGTACCATCCACTTCCATGCAGTAATATAAGTTTTGCTGAAAACGTTCACGTACATTACTCAAGATTTCTGGTGTAATTTGACGGCATTCATTAATGATCCGAGTTCGCGAATCATCCAGTGACTCAGGCTGGGTAGCGTAAATCTTGGATTTCAGGTGACCCCATAGAAAAAAGTCCAGTGGAGCCAGATCAGGTGATCTGGGTGGCCACTCAATATGTCCCCTTCTTCCAATCCAGGCGTGAGGAAAATTGTCATCTAAGAACTGACGCACCGGTTGAACAAAGTGAGGTGGTGCGCCATCTTGTTGGAAAATGATCGTTTGATGGTCTTCTGCATTCTCCAATACTTGCACGAGGGCTGGATAAATAGCGTTCTCCAATAGATCGAGATAAATTTGGCCTGTGAGATTGCCGGGTATAAAAAAAGGGCCGATTATGTGATTTCCATATATACCCGCCCAAACATTTAATTTTTGGGGGCGCTGTGTATACACCTCACGAAATAATCTTGGATTTTCATCTGACCAATACCGACAGTTATGCCGGTTTACAATGCCGTTAAGGTAAAATGAACACTCGTCCGAAAAACAGTTACGAACATGTAGTTTTGATTGCCGTTAATTATTTCACTGATCACTTCACAGAACTGGAGTCGGCGATCGGGATCATCCTCATTCAGTTCCTGAACCAATCGTATCTTATAAGGATGGAATTTATGTTGTTTCAGGATTCTCATGATTGTTGTGCGTGAAACACCAGATACATCGGACAATTTCCTAGTACTAACTGTCGGATCCATTGCTATATGACCTAAGACAGCCACGTCCCTCGCTTCGTCTCTTTCATGCACCCTCTTTTTGTTTCCAACTGAACCAATAGCGTCAAATTTGGCAACCAGTTGCACAACGTAAGCAGCGGATACATTTTTGCCAGGATGTCGTTCGTTAAATAAAGCCGCTGTTGTGCGCGCAGAGTCGTTATTTCGGAAAAATAATTTTATCATTTCCACCCTTTCTTCTACTACTTAATTCCACTACCAATTTACAATCGCTTTGACACACTTGTACCGTTCTTAAACATTCACGATAGACTAAGGTACAAAAACAAGGTCCGTCTACTTTTTTGGATAAAAAATTAATGACTCAATACCTTTGAAATGCGTCGGATACGAATACTATTCACGAGATAAATTCCATATTGCCTCTTTCACTATTTTCGCTGTTATTTCATTATCGATGGATATTTTGAAGTGAAATTTTACGGTCAGATAGTACACGATGAGATCTTCAAAATGAGGTATCGCAACACCCCGCATCCCTATTCAAAATCAAGGGATTGTGCTCACCCCCGTTAGGGGGTTGAAGTTACGGGGATGAAAACAGCGGAAAAGTTGTTCCCCCCCGTATTAGAAATTGACGGGTCCGAGCGATTTTCCACATTTTCATTTTAAAGCCGGAAAATCGAGGTGTTAAGTTTTCGTTGGACCACACTGTATAAAATAATATGTAAAATGTGATTATGGTTAAACTGCTAAAATACACATAAACAACAAAATGCAAAAAAGTAACAAAAATGACAATAACAAAATAATATTAGTTATAGGTAAAAATATGCCACAAGTGAATAAAACTATTAGAATCAATAATCTTTTGTTAAAATGTATGATAACAATTTCGTTTTGAAGCAATATATTGAATCACATTGTTTTACCTCATCTGGTAATTGATTATATTCATTCAATCCTTTGAAAAATATTGATCTCATGGAACTCTTTAGTTTCGTCCTATTAATATGAAAATTGTTTACAGACCGTGTATTATAGTCATGGAGTTCATTGTTGTAGGTAACAAATTGATTGAAATATTCAGGAAACATATTTCTTGTGATTTTAAAAACAAATAACATGGCCATATAGTATAATCTTTGATCTACCGATTGTCAGTTAAGTGTTGTGAGCATTGTTTTTATTGGGGTGTATCTGTTGCACTGTAAAATTACTCGCATACCTCTGTTCTGCAATTTTTGAAATGTTTGGATTTCATTTTTGTGTAAAAGGTATAAGATAGAAAAACAGTAATCAAAATGTGGTTGAATTATTGCTTTATAATACACAGTTATTCGGCTAGGTAGAGAAAGATGTGCAGAAATTCTAGTAAAATAATATAGTTTTTTTGCAATTTTATTGCAGATGTATTTACAATGAGATTTCAGTTCTAAACAGTCATCAATTATGCAACCCAAATACTTGAATTCGTGAACCCATTCTACTCTTTTATTTTCCAGTACTAAATTGATTGTGCTGTAATTTATATTTGATAATTTGTACCTGTTGCTCAGTACCATAGCCTTTGTTTTGGAAATGTTTAGCTTCAACTTGTTTGTGTTCGTTTGTTTGTGGAAATTTTCAATATTTTTCAAAACCTCGTTCAATCTCGTTACAGTATCATTCAAGTCATTTCCGTAGCAAGCAATCATAGTGTCATCAGCGAAGAGATTCAAGAAATCGTATCCTTGCAAATAGTTAATGTCATCCAGGTATATAATGAATAATAGTGGCCCTAGGACACTACCTTGAGGCACTCCTTGGCCATTTGCTACTTTGTTTGAAACAGATTTATTATATTTTATTACTTGGAATCTATTGCTCAGGTATGCTTCAAACCACTCCAGTACAGTGCCTTTCAAGCCATAATATTTTAGTTTTTTTATCAGTATATGTCTGTCTATGGTTTCAAAAGCTCGTTTGAAATCTAAGAAAATTGCCACTATGTATTTATTTTCATCGACTAATTGTTTCCATTTAGATACTGTAAGCTGTAGAGAACCCGATTGGTTACCAAGAAGAAGCTTATTTGTAGAAAAATATTGTATCAATGTACTTCTGTTTCGATGATTTTCTCCAATGGATGCAAAGTGTTTATGGGTCTGAAACAAGATACATCTAAAGCATTTGAGACTTTAGGCACAGGCACTACTACACTTAATTTTAATTCTTCAGGAAAGTATGCAGTGGATAGGGAAGTATTAAGAAGATTCAATACTGCAAATCCTAATGTAAAAAATGTTTCTTTTAAAAATTTAACACTTAAAACTTCATTCATACTCCCTTTGAGAATATTGTTGTCTGAAGCTTGTTGATAGTAACCCATTTGAATTGTTCAAAAGATGTGCTGTTTAAATCAAAACCATGTGGGGGCCATTCTGAATTTGATATTATGGACTGAGAAATATGAGATATACTGTCTACAAAAAAATTTTTGAATTTTTCAGCAGCTTCAATTTCTGTTGTAGCATATGATGTATTTCCATTTAAATTAAAATTAATAGTTTTTTAATTATTTTGTGGTTGTTCCCACTTTACAATCTTTTTTAAAGTTTTCCACATTTCTTTAGAATCCCCTTTTTTGTCATCAATTTTATGTTCATAGTATAGAGATTTCTTCTGTTTCAATAGATTAACTACTTCATTTCTTTTACCCTTATATGCATTCCAATTTATTCCTTTTTGAACATTTATACTTTTGAATTTTTTATATGCTCTATCTCTTTCCATAACTTTTCTTTTGACTTCTTCATCATACCATGGAAGATGATTTATTTTTTTCCTAACTTCCAACAATGGGCGCTACTTCATTCAATATATGACTACAATTACCATAAATATTATTATATATTGCATTAACATCATTTGAATTCACCAGCCAATCACACTCTATCAGCTTGATATTGATCTGCTCAAATAAACCATCATTTATTTTACGAGTCATGAAAGAATTATCAAAGGTATGATCAGTTATTTTTGGTGTTTCATGTACCCTAACTGTCAAATTTTCCTGATTCGAACTTCTCTAAGAACTCGGCATGACTCGCACTTGGTGAGTGGTAAAACCGACCTAAATACCATTTTGCTCCATTCAAAGTTATAATTATGAACTGATACCAGTAATTAAGTTGATTAATGTAGTTGCGTTTCACTAAAAACTGTACTCCATCTTTCACGTAGATCAATACACCACCAGTATGCCTGCTCCTAGAATCACACCGAACAACAGAATAACCCTGTATGTTTAACTCGGTTTGCTCAATATCGGTAGTGCACCTTGCTTCGCTCAATATTACTACCAGAGGTTGATAGTAAAATATCTCTGAAATAAGTTCATCTTTGTGAGCAATGACACTTGCTATATTCAGATATATTATATCCACTTTTATTGATATATTAGGGCTTTCTACTAGTTTTTTATTTGAGGGTTACCATCAACCAATGTAGGTACATTATTTATGTATTTAATAGTTTTCCTTTCACGTCTATTTAAGCAATCTTGTAGCTGATTCTTTACACTCAGATAATAATCCCTTTGTTTATTCGTTTGGTCACCAAATAGTTTAATTCCAGGTATATTAATATTGTTTTCATTTCTCAACACTGTAATTGCCATGATGGGGTCAGGAAAACATACTTTGAGAGGTCTATTTTTACGCTGGTCATATTTTCCCAACCGAATTACATTAATACTTGTTGCATTGACATCTATATCCTTCAATATTTCTTTCACCGAGTTTTTATCCTCTGTTATTCTGCCAGAATGAGTTTTTTCTTTAGTTTCATTTACATTGAGTATAATTATGTTATGTTAGATGCACGTTTATTTCTTTCGATAATTTCCGATATCATATCTTCCATTCCTTTAGGTGTTTCTTCTATATCATTTCCAGAAGTATTTCTTAGAGATGCCAATTCTTCAATTCTTTGTTGTAACTTATTGTTTTCTTCTAGTAGAATTTTATTTTTTTCCATTATTTCATCAAGACTTCTGACTAACTTAGGTAGTTGCTTCAAGTTCATTCGACATGTAGAACAAAAGTACATCAAGATCCTATTTCTAAGTGCAACTGCCCTCAACTCGGTACTTGACAGGTTTGAGCAGCCTTCATGTATCCAGTCATTGCAACAGTCACATATTACGAAATCCTTTTCAGAGACATGTTGATTGCATTTTCCACAGATTGATTTATCCATTATTTCATAAATTTGTATGTTTCTGAATGTATGATGAATTCTTCATATATTTACTGGACTATAAGCAAACCTTTATCACAATAATTGACTTTTTATTACTTGCACATTTTTACTTTAGGTTCTTTTTTCATGGCAAGTAGTTTCTTTTGTCTGATGGGACAACTTTGCCGAACACTTTTATTGCAATTTATGGATTTGTTGTTGGTTGTGTAACAATATTTTGACACAGTTTGATACCAAATTTTAATTTAAACCACCACGGTAAACGTTGTTTAATCACATTTATTGACCACTATCGTGTTGCTGTTTTAACACAAAGCGTATTATATCCAGACATCCAAGTGGTTTTTTTCATTTCTAAATTTTGATAGAAATACGCGAATCATATAGGTACTTACAGGTACACATACTTTTATTTTAGGTTGTTTCCATTTTCAAAAAAAGCGAGTTCTTATTTTCATTTGAGGATATTCCCTTTATCAATTCAGTAATAGATTCAATCAAACGACTCACCTGCACCAGGTTCGAAACTCACAGGCAAATTCACCAGGAGGTTCGTCAATTTATTATGACTGACGTTCACGTTGAAAATGGATAGCGTTCCCACTTGATCAAACATGGTGAAATCGAAATTTCTCAACTCGTTGTACGACATGTCCAAATCTTCTAATTCGGGAAGATTTTGGAAGGCCTCAAAAAACACGGTGCTGATTTTATTCCCTTTCAAATTCAGTCGCTTGATATGTGCGAGATTCATGAATGATCGCCTTTCTAAAGACTCGATTTTGTTGTCGTCAAGATGAAGCTGCTCTAATTTTGGCAGATGGACGAAGGAATGTTGACTTATCAATCGTATGTTGTTGAAGGAAAAATAAATCTCTTCCAGGTCAGCGTGTATGTCGCCCTAGAATGATCAGTAGGTGAAATAAAAAGTCAATTTGTATAAATCAATAAACAAAATAAACAATGTATATGACTCGAGAATAAATTTGCATATAAAAATCAATACAATATGCAATGGTATGGAAATAACTCACAATCTGATATGCAACAATACTATATACGGGAAAACTATAGAAAATGTATGTCACCGACGACGAAATACATAATAAACATTTCATAGATCCTTGAAATTGTATTTTTATTATAGAAAAAATAATATCCTTCCTTAATTTCAGGTACGAAAATTGTTACATTAGTTACGATATTTGTGTTAGTTAATCAGATTTTTTTTTCACAAAATACTCATTCGACATTTAGTGTGCAAATTTTTTTGACCACTAGAATATAAAATGCATCGGTATGAAAATAACTCATGGCAACAATTCTATATGAAGAAAACTAGAAAATTATATTTCACCAACAAAAGAATACAATTAGAAACAATTCTTAGAATCCTCTATCTGCCTTTTCTAGTTACGAGAAATGTGATACTCATACATAATTTTTATTTGACGAATATTCTTATTGATGCCAATTTTTTTGTGTCAATTAGGACTATTCACAAAGTTCCAGTGAACAAACTTCTAAAGAGTTATAGAATCATAATTCCTGTGGTACCGTATACTCTTCTGCAGAAGAAATTCATATCATGACCAGCCCAAAGTAACATCCATAAGCAAGTTCATAGCAGCCATGGTAATCATAAAAACTGACACTGGAGTGGAGTGGAGTGGAGTGGAGTGGAGTGGAGTGGAGTGGAGTGGAGTGGAGTGGAGTGGAGTGGAGTGGAGTGGAGTGGAGTGGAGTGGAGTGGAGTGGAGTGGAGTGGAGTGGAGTGGAGTGGAGTGGAGTGGAGTGGAGTGGAGTGGAGTGGAGTGGAGTGGAGTGGAGTGGAGTGGAGTGGAGTGGAGTGGAGTGGAGTGGAGTGGAGTGGAGTGGAGTGGAGTGGAGTGGAGTGGAGTGGAGTGGAGTGGAGTGGAGTGGAGTGGAGTGGAGTAGAGTGGAGTGGAGTGGAGTGGAAACGAATGAACCTAGTATGCCTGCTACTAGAATCACACCGAACAACAGAATAACCCTGTATGTTTAACTCGGTTTGCTCAATATCGGTAGTGCACCTTGCTTCGCTCAATATTACTACCAGAGGTTGATAGCAAAATATCTCTGAAATAAGTTCATCTTTGTGAGCAATGACACTTGCTATATTCAGATATATTATATCCACTTTTATTGATATATTAGGGCTTTCTACTAGTTTTTTATTTGAGGGTTACCATCAACCAATGTAGGTACATTATTTATGTATTTAATAGTTTTCCTTTCACCTCTATTTAAGCAATCTTGTAGCTGATTCTTTACACTCAGATAATAATCCCTTTGTTTATTCGTTTGGTCACCAAATAGTTTAATTCCAGGTATATTAATATTGTTTTTATTTCTCAACACTGTAATTGCCATGATGGGGTCAGGAAAACATACTTTGAGAGGTCTATTTTTACGCTGGTCATATTTTCCCAACCGAATTACATTAATACTTGTTGCATTGACATCTATATCCTTCAATATTTCTTTCACCGAGTTTTTATCCTCTGTTATTCTGCCAGAGTGGAAACGAATGAACCTATTGTGGCTGATTTCTATTCATGACTATTGTTTGTAGTTTGACTAGCTCTGAATACAAATGAGAAAAAGTCATCGACAATAATTTTGGTTTCCTTTTCTACCACTCCAACCTTGACGCAACAAATATATTTCTCACCTGAAAAGTTCCCTTGTGAATGATTTCTATAATATTATCTTGGAGTTCCAACTTTCTCAGCCCATGAAGAAAATGGAAGGATGTATCCGGCATCATTTTTAGTTTGTTGTTACTCAAGTCCAGTTCTTTCAAACTGGTCAGAACTTTTATTGCGTCGGTCGGCATATTTGACATTGAAGACGATAAAGCATGAGACATCTTCAATTGAATCAATGAATGGGCGATCTGAAAATGAATCTTGTTAAACGATCTTTGAGGTAAGTTGGTTATATCTTTTTTTTTAACTAGCTTTATTTATTGTCTCATCAACTTTTACATTTATTAAAGACATTCATATCTGAATGTTTGATTTCATCTGTAGTGGTCTCGTTGAATTCTGTCTGGCAGAATTTTAGACGAAAAGGAGATGAAGAGGATGTATTTGAAAGAAAGAAAACATTGTTATTCCTTTCAGAAAAATCATCTAAAGGCTGAAACACAATGGAAGTTTTATGTTTTTAGTTTTAATTTTCATAATTTTGGATATTTTTTTAACGCGAAACCATCATTGCCATTATTATTCTGATCACGCCTCTTAATCAATCTTGTTGGTAAAATTCAAGCTTCATTTATCAATAGGGTTTTGCATCTTGTTTTATTTCAAAAATTGATACCCAAAATCCAGATACTTAAAACTTATTACATAAAACTTCCATTGTATCTATGGCTTAACTGTACAAAGCATCTGCAGTTCTAAGGCAATCATAGTTTCGTCGAGAGCATTTAAAAAATCTGCATTTTTATTACTTAAACGTTTTCTGCAAATATCAATGTCGGTTATTTTGAAAAATAATAGTGATTCATTCCTATGCCGTTTTCACAGCTTTTTCTTTCACTTCCGTAAAAAGGGAGTAATCAGAGTTGGTGAGTGGTGCGTTCTGATTATGGAGAGACACAGAGATCGTTATAAAGTATCAGTTTATATACCATTCGCATTAAAAAGCCTGCTAGTCACTGTATACATCATTAAAAATTGACAAATTTCTAAACCATAATGTCACTTTTCCGTCGACCGTTTATTTACGATGTATTTTAACACACTTAAAATCATTGATTAATGACCCCTGTTAATGAATGATTTTCTATTAATCAACGGTTTACTTATATGCAACCCAACGTACATTGCTCCGATACATATTATATTTATATAGTGTTAGTACTATCTGTCATTATTTATTTCATTGTAATTTCTTAAAATTCTACGTTTATTTTGAAATCAAAAGATGGATAGTGACAAAGTTCTGTAAAAAAAAATTCAGAAAACATCAAATATTTTAGTAAATTTGTCAGTAGCATTAATAGCTAGATAGTCACGCAGCCAGCTGGTAAAATGCTGGTTTGAGTCCTGAGGTGATAGCAAGGTCGAGGGTTCAATCCCCAAGTGGTACCATTATTTTTTTTTAATTACGGAATAGTTTTGTAACGAACTCGTGAATTAAAATACACTTGTTCGATAAATAACCATTAATTCATGGATGATTCTACTCACATCAGTAAAGGCGTTGTTTTCGATAGTACCAACTGAATTGTCGGATAAGTCTAGCGATTTCAGTGCGTGGATATATTTGAAGGCGTTATTCTTGATTGATTGCAGATTTGCGAAGTTGACTTGAAGTTCCTCCAAATCTATACCGAATTCCAAAAAATGTTCAGGTGATAGGGTTGGTTGTGATAATCTCGACAAAGAAAGGGTACGTAAACTCCTCAGCCTAAAAATATATCATCTATAAAATCAATAGCTCATATGTTAGACTTCACAATATATGTTAAACGACATTCTCAACTAGAATCTATATTTTATCAAACCTTCTCAAATCCTGTAGCGATACCGGTTCATTCTGAGTCCCACTCAAATCCAATTTATACAGAGTGAATTGAAACCCGTTGAACGCTTCAATTGGATTCAATCTCGTAACGATATTGTCCCGCAGGGACAACGTCCGCAACAAGGCAAAGCGATGGAAAATATCCTGCGGGAGTAGAGAGATGTTGTTCCCAGACAGGTCCAGTATTTCTAAGTAGTTATCCAAACCGCCAAAGGCGGCAGGAGAAATCTCCGTCAAACCGCAGCTTCTCATGTATAACTCCCGAATGTTCGCCTGTCTGAAGGCATTTTCCTACAGAAAGAAACGTTTATTACCAAGATTGAATACGGAACGAATGCAGTCAGATATGATAAAAATTTCTTAGAGCCCTGTAAGTAGGCACCTCCATAATCATGTCTCATTATCATATTTCAATCAAAAATTCACTCAAATTCTGTGAATAATCTTTCATGTACAAGATGCAACACTTTTTTATTATATAAATAATATATCTACTGCCTGTATTCGAATAAATAAATGAACACTGGATTTTTCATTGAAATTGTAATTCTTGAATAAATAAACGATGATGATGATGATTGTATTGTTGTATGGCAAAAAGGCAATTAAATTAGATAAAAACGTATTAGTACTTGAACTGTGAAACCGTGTGCCGAAAATATTGCCAAAATCTAAATAAATCAACAAACTATGCGCTGTTCATCATATCTGCAATAGTGACGAACATATAAATATAAATATAAATTATAACTTGGCAATGCTGCAACACATATCGACCTCCTTTACGTCGATGGAAAAGTGAAAGAAATAGAAATCAATGTCGGATAAATAATTACAGTGTCCCATTTAAAAAACCTCGATTTCAAGTTGAACCTACTGCTTTTTGAGTATAGTTGAGAATAAGTGTTTTTCTATATGTTATGGCTCTTAAAAAGCACTAAATGGATATACAGGATGGTCCATCGAAAACATCAAGGCATTACAGGCTGGGAAACAATTTTTTGACAAAATCCAAAACAAGTCAAGTTTGTTTGTCAGGAAGACAACTTTTGACGCAAAAAGCATAGCAAAACCTTCAACACCATAAGAGGGGTTGTCATCCCCTAACATATTTCAAATTACAATGAGGTCGAATGATACTTTTTTAAAACAGGCATTCAATTCCCTATACATAGTTGCTGAGTTTTTGAAAATCGATCCACTCATTTATAAATATATTAAATATGTAGCTTTGAAATTCCAACAATTCACAGAATGTATAGGTCTAAATATAAATAACTGACTTGAAAGCATTAGACCAAATTTCCAATTTTAAGCATTTGTTCAAAAGTGAGGGATGAACACTATATTGTATAATAGATCTGATGGCTTTCGCTCTTACCTCATCCTCATCAACGACTTTCCTATCTTCCAATTGTCTTATTATATTTAGAATTGATTGATGTTAGAATCATAGAATTAGGTGGGATATCGTCAATAGATTCATGATTTGGATCTGTTATGATTTTTTCAGCAAGTAGTTTTCCCATTTCAACAATTCTCAGATTGAATCCATTTGCAATATCTTTGTTTTCATGGAGGAGTTCTTCACTTTTCATTTCGGATTGCCGGTATTTTCTTTTGTTTTGTATTCGAGTTACTCAATTCTTTCACTATTTCTCGCAAGAATTTTGTATTGTTGTATTTGTTTTTTATTTGTCGTTTATAATAGTCACACTTTACTTTCTTGATGAGATTAGTTACTTCGTTCTGTATAACTTAAACTGATTTTCAAGGAAAAGATTATACGGGTTTGTTGTAACGGTATGGTATTTTAGGAAATTCCATTGTAGGTCCTTTTTTTCTTCCTAGAAATTCAACAGGAAATATTTACCTGGATTTACTACAAAATGCCATCCACCCAGCTCTAACAAATATCATAGAGAACGACCCTGAATACAATGCATAGGGACTAATTTTCCAACCAGACCCTCCGCATTATTCTCTAAATGTGCGCAATTACTTAAATGGCACGTTTCTAGTACGCTGATTGGGACGAAAGGGTGAAAATGAGTGGACCCCTCAGTCACCCGACTTAAGTCCTTTAGATTTTTTTATGAGGGCACATAAAAACCAAAGACTTTTGTCGCGAAGTGACACCGCAAGTGCTCCAGAACGATAACGGTTTTGAGGTTAACCTGCATCACTATATGTACGTTGGTGAACAACAGTTTGAGCATTCACTTGACTGTTACGGTGAGTTTTTAGGTAGAATTGAATGGATTTTTGAATTTTTCGTTAAGTGTATTGTTGGTTCTTCAAAGCTAAACAAGTAGAACGATTTTTGAAAACTAAGTAGCAATACGTATAGGGAATTGAGAGCTCTTATCAAAAATATGTCACTTGACCCTATTCCAATTTGAAATAAGTTGGGGATAACACCCCCACTTAGCGGGTTGAAGGTTTTGCTATTCTTTTTGTAAAAATTCGAACGAGTTCGAATGTATTGTGTCAGAGAGGTATCAACAATGTGAAAGAATACGGGGTACCCTTCTCTCTAAGCGTTTCCACCAAGTGGAAAATAAAAGGCAAACATATGTCAGAAAACAACTACTTCCCTGGCTAATACCACGACGGACATTGAACTACATCTGATAATTATTTGTGCAGCGTTCTTCCAAGAAGACCCAATTGCAAGTGCTTGTCTTGTAATAAACAGAAGATTATCCTTCATTTGGCTGGGAATGACCACCTGCAGACATGCATGTTTCGAGGTTTATTGCCTCTCATCAGTAACAGGGCAGGTCGGACAACATTATAATTGTCCTGCAGATGTAGTTCAATGTCCGTCGTGGGAGTGTTTTGTCTTGTTCCGTGCGGATGGCGCTGCGATCAACATTGTTGCAGTTCGTAGTGTCATCCGTGGAGAAATATTAGTTAAACAGTTGATTATTATTCATTTGGCAGGGACAGGACAATTATAATATCAGACCTACCCTGTTACTGATTTAATACATTATATTTAATAATTATTTATGTAATAATTTGTTTGTCCTTAGTAAACCATACGATTTGGTATTTCAACCATCACCAACAATGCGAATCGAAAACCGTAAAACACTGGATTGATATAAGTGACTTCAATTTATCTGGAATCACCACTTCGTGACTAACAGAACAACCTAAAATATCATGTCCCACACATCACTCGACGTCTTAAAGTCGTCCATTTTAGGTCCATTATATGCCTGAACGTCCAGAGGCATAAAATGGACATCTTAGAGACAGCTGTTTACGTACATCTCAGAGATATCCTGTAATGAACGTCGATCTCTGAGTCGTTATATACAAGTACATCATATTGAATTTTTTTCAGAAACCAGTGGCATTGATTGAAGAAAATTACTCATGTTGATTGTTTACTAGGTACAAAAAAATATTTTTATATATTAAATCGACTCAAACATTGAACTTTGTATATTTTTGCTATTATAATAATATTTCAAATATCTATGATTAAAATATATTCGAGATGACATTTGAAGTTTTTTCATCTTAAATGTTTGTCTATTACTTATTACTAACTGTTTGAAATAAATATTATTGCATTTGGTGGAATTCCACAAATGTCACTTTCCAGCCAATCATTATGCTGGGATCGATTGCTTCAGCTCAATGAATAATGAACGAGAAAGTACTAAATTAACCCGATATCGTGTGAATCGAACAAGCGGGAATTCTCGGGATCAATCGGTCTCGAATCGTACATTTTCGCGAACATCTATTTCTTTTGGAGACATGTGAATAATGTATTTCCTTCTCACTTTTCTTTCGCGAACGTGTACGCTCCGAAGAACGATCGATCTCGAAAATGAACTGTCCATTCCATATTCCATTGCCAACCGCCATTTTGTGTTCTTGTTTCGTCGTGGTGTTATTTCTAATAGTTTTGTTGCTGTAGGCTGTGTTTGAATTATACGGACGTTTAAGAAATACAAAATATATCAAGGTAAGTCAACTATATATTACTGAATAACTATGGCTAGTCTCTAAAAATATTATATGCGGACCAAGAGACAAAAACCATACGAAGTTGATGGCGAATGTTCTACTGATACTGATGCAAAGGCATTGAAGGTTGAAAAAACTGAGCTTACTAACTTGGCCAGCCGCAGCTCTTCATTTTGCCCATCAAAAACATGTTTATAAAAAATCATGACCTTGTGGTACGTGCTTCTTTAAATACCAAAAAAAATTCACGTGATCTTTCATCCTGCCTAGAAAATATTTTGAAGCCAATTTATTTCATCACAATTATATCCCAAATAATGGGTTGGCGTTATCTGAACTTGAAATGGGTTTATACTTTCTTAGCTTTCTGTGTATATTTCCTTTATGTTGTACTTGCTGATGAATGTCAATGATATCCATTTTTATTATTATAGTCACTTATTTATTTACATCAGATTTTTATAAAGCCTCAATTTATGAAATTTGAAAAACAAAAATAATTATTCTCACGATTCTTTGAAACCCAATCCTTTATTTTCATTTGTTGCTCCTAACTTTGAAAATTGTATAATTGTTCTAGGTGCTGCCGATAAAAGCCAAATATCAAAAAACAAAAGGGAGGCAGAAGGGTCGATTCAACATAATTAATAAAAACATATAGTTGTTTTTCTTGGATTTTTTACAAACCCAGTAAACAGTTTAGTAGTTGCTAATGGCCTTTATTAATATATTAACATGTGTTAGAAGTCCATTTTGTGTCTCGAAATGGAGTGGTATAGATTAACAATGCAGGAAAACTCAAAGTCATCTCCCCAATTTAATATATCAATCCAATGTTATGTATTGGTAGAACGGTCAAAAACTATCGATCAGAAGCAGTATCATAGTAGTACATGTTTCGAACCTATATAGGCTTAAATTATGAAGAGGAAAAATTGTTGTATAGAAAATTTAATACAAATATAAATGTGTCACCACATGTTCCCACTAGGGGTTTTGCGGGCACAAAAACATGTGTTTTTATCAAAATAAATTCTAATTTATTTTGAACATCTCCATAATTTAAACTTAGCTGAAGATGAACATGTAGTTACTACAATGATACTGCTTGATTGATCGATAGCTTTTGATCGTTCTACCATTACATAACATTGGATTGTTATATTGAATTGTGGAGATGACTGAGTTATTCTGCATCGTAAATTAATTTACTGGTTCAACTATAATAATGGACATGAGAAAGTCGTCTTTAAGATGTCCAGAATTGGTTCGATTTTGGTCCATTGTGGACTTGAATTGGACATGAAACGGATGTCTTGAAGATGTCCTGATTTGTAACAACGGGCGTATCAAAGACGTCTTGAAAACGCAATAACAAAGTTACTGAACGTCGTTGAGATGTCCCGAATGTTTTTTGTAGATGTCTTAAAGATATCTTTAGGGCGTCTCTGTGCTGTCTGGGGTATTCGGATTTAAACACTCAAATTAGTTTGAAGGTTGTCCCATTTTGATAATACCCAGTTGTTACCGTTCAAAAAATTTACCTCGAGTGTGGCCAACGGATTTCCATCAAGGTACGTCCTGTTCAATACACTGAAATACTGAAACGAAACCGGCTCGAGAATGGTGAGCTGATTGTAATCCAACCTGAAAGTGTCCAAATTGAGCTGGAAGTTGAAAGCTATATTGACACCTGGATCTGTAGCCGGCATCATCTTATTTATCCGGTTGTAGCTCAGATCAAGAGTTTTTAGGATCCTCAATGGCTGCAATGCTTGGTAAGGAATGGCACTCAACTGATTATCACCCAGTAGAAGATGAGCCAACTTGCCCATTCCGTCTCTGGAAACGCAGAAGTGCGAATAATTATATTTTTTTATGCAAATTGCTAGTTTGAAGAGTAGTCAGTCATTAGATAAGAATCATTTTCTTACAATAATGACATAATACTCAAAAAATATCTCTATTCTTGGAACACGTATCCCAAAAAAATAATAATAATAATGAGGACCAAGAAACATCGTTTGCTTCTAACAATAATGATGACAATAATAATAATTATTCACAAAATGGAAGCTAAGATCAAGTCGGAGACAACGCGCGTCTGGTATCCAGTGCGTGGCGGACTTCGTGGCGGCCAATAGGCCCTTCACGCCCGCAGTGCGGCAAATTGCCACATATCAAGGCTTGCTGTTTACCATAAACAGCACTGTCTTGATAGAATACGAATGCTAGTGTCTGCAAAAAAGTCACTATCGAGGCGGGCGAGAAGCATCGCGGAAAACAGAACCCAGTCAACCAGCGAAGTCACAGTAAGTGGCAGGGAATTCAATTTAATGTCTCCATATGGATCAATAATGCGATTTTACAGATAAGTACCAGCGATTTCGCTGTGCGGACAATGATATGCAATAAATATTAACCTTGTGATTTCGCAAAATACCATTCAAAAGCAGTTAAAATCAATGCGATCTAGAGAAGTCCTTACGACTTTCACAATGTAACCACCATGCCACATATTTTTGACTGTTTTATATTAACGTTCATTTCGTGATATCTATTAAATTTTCAATAATATGTTACTCGAGAAGTTCCATGGATTATGATCGGGCGAGTTTTTTGAGAAGTGAACAGCGCCTTTTTCGACACTAGCGGCAGAGGATATCAACTGGCAACGTCCGGCCCATAGCGGCCATAGCAGACATTTTGGCTTTGTCATTTGATGTTGATGAACTTGTAGCTTCGTAGCGCTAATGTTTGTTTTGTTTTAGAATTGTAAGTTGCTTACAAAACTTAATTATTGTATCGGTACTTTATAAAGTTGTGTAGTTTAGGTATTCGTGCATAGTTCAGTCCCTTGGTGTGGAAAAGTTGCACATTTTCTAAAGGTAAGTGAAACTTTTTGACTTCGTTTCGTAAAATAAACAAAACTATAAACATATTCGATGAAAAATACGCGATTTATCTTCAAGTGGAAGGTGAGGTAGCAGCAGAGAAAATCTATACTGAAAACAACTATAAATAACTAAAAACGTTATTGATTATGATTAGGCGTTAGATACAAAAATGTACTCAAGGGCCATGGGCATCTAATATGCAGTTGCAAATCGAAATAATAGAGGAAATAATTATAATAACATATTCTTGATCCATTCTCATTCCCTCAAATTATACAGGGTGTCTAAAAATTATTTTAGTTAAAATGAGCAACTGAAAATTATAAAAATTCAATAGTTGTTTTCTGTTGAATACTTGCAAACGAAAAATGTATGCGGATATACCGTCAAGTAGGGTCGTTCACTCTTCTTTGATAAGAGTATTCGATAATTTTTTCCGCCCCACTTCATAAGTTTGAAAAAGCTCCATTTTCTTATTTTTGATACTGTGTTCTCTAAATAATTATATTTTTCACTCATATATTCTATTTGAGGAGTAAAAATATTGAAGATTATGTAGTGGTGTAGTGGGGATGGCTTTACGGGCAGTGCCTTTAGGATAACGCGCATTAAATGTATTCCCCAAACTACTGCCTTAAAATAGCGCAGCAACTTATCCTCAACTTTTCATTTCAGGTTTGTGGAGGCTGCATGCAATGAAGAAAGTTTTTTTTTTAGTTGTGTTGATTTCTGTGATTAGCCACCATTGAAAATTTTGTTTGTTTTCGTTATATATATAAATATTTTTTTTTTAAGACTATGTTATTGTTTTGTTGTTTTATGTTATTTTATATTAGTTAGTGTTGATAAATATGTTAAAAATTATATCAAATTGCTTTCCATTTATTAATTCTAGAGAAATTCCCAAACCTACATTTATTACATCAATTTGGTAAATATAAAAGGAATGCTTTCAAAAGTTCAATGCAGTAATTACTAATGTGTACATTCATTTAATTTCCATGAGAGATGCATTTATATTCCATTTAAATATTTACGATCTTTCAAAAAACCGCTGCTTTGTGAATTCGCTTTGAGGCTGTCTATAGAAACTTAAAAATGTACGCTTCGCGACGTCTTGGGTAGTTACTGGCGATGAGCGTGTTTGCGGACATTGAGCACTCGCAAATAATTACTAATGCCTCTATTTTGTATCCACATTGCGAAGTCGCAGATCCCAGCAGTAACTCTTTGCAACTTCTATGCGATGGATTCTGGTTTACTGGGAAGTTCTGCGATAAACTTTTTCGCCTCTTCCAAGAGCCTCCACGATGGAAACCTTCTGGAAGAACATATATGAGTTTCCGCAACCACTCAACGTAGATACTCCAGCCCTAGCGCAGTTCGAAGCTTTCTGCAGGAGGCTTCGTCAGCCTGAGCTCAATGAACTGCGCAATTCGATAACTCCGAAAGAAGTTGGATGGGCCCTCAAAGGCTCGAAGAACTTTGCTGCTCCAGATCCTGATGGGCTAAATAACTAATGGTGGAAAACATTTTCCCACTACCATCTAGCAAGAGTTTTCAACTTATGGCTAGAAGGGAAGCAGCAGACTCCGGATTGATTTGTCGAGGGGCGAACCATGCTAATCTCCAAAAACGGAGATTTGTCTGAACCGAAGAACTACAGACCGATAACATGCTTGAACGCATGTTAAAAGATGTTTACCCGCATCTTGTACATGCCACAATGCCACACCCACTGTTAAAAACTCCCTCCGTAGCAAAAATCAGAATAAACTCCGACAGATCTGGTCATCAGAACTGTCGGGGGAAAATAAAGTTGCTACAACTAATATGCTTGCCGTTCAGATTCTACTTTACTCCCTTGGAGTTATGAAATGGACTCCGAAAGAGCTGCGACAACTCGATGATGCATCTTCATAGGAGCTTGCATCCTAATTCGTCTGTTCCACGGTTATACTTCCCCAGATAACGGGGAGGTCGTGGACTTTTGAGCTTGGAGTGTCTAAATAAAAGAATGGTACTGAATGGATCCTGTGAAGTCATCAGAAGTTCATATCTCCTCTGATTAGTCTGCGAGCATGAAAAAAAACGAATTTGAGACTGAACGGACGAACCCAAACTTTGTCAACAAGATTTTCTTTCCATTAATTTTTAATTCATGTACGTGGTGTAATGTACACTTGAATATGTTTACTTTAATGTGCTCCAAATTAAAACACTGGAAAAAACGTAGACAACATATTATTCAAATGTATCATTTTTTTGTATTACCTGAAGACTGAAGGGTCAATTTCCCGTAAATTGTTGCCTCGCAGGTCGATTGTCTCCAAATTTGGCAAACCCGAAAAAGAGTCTGTCGGTATGAAGTTTATCGAGTTTTCTGCTAGTATGAGAACCTCCAAAGAGTTTTCAATTCCCCTCCAATTTTCGGGGGATATTCTATTTATATCATTTCCTGGAAGTTAAAAAAAATAAGAAATTTCTCAGCAAGTCAGTAGAGTGTCTGACGGTCAATATAGTCATTCCCACCAATACTTTTTACGATTTACAATAATTGTATTCAGCTCACCTGTCAAGTCCAAAAGCCTCAGTTTCTGCAAATATCTTATTGCTCTATTAGGAACAGCTGTAAGATCACAATGGCTTATTTCCAACTCCCACAAGGACCTTTCCAAGCCCATGAGCGCTTCGTCTGGGATTGTCGAAAGTGGGTTCTCGCTTATTATTATCTTATATAAACCTGAAAAATCCATGAAGGTCTGCAATTTATGAAGGGATGCATATTTTTAGAAATCGAATACCTATCCCCGAAACTGATCCAATTCAAAATCAGGTTCTATGTTTTTTGAGTTTTTACTTACTGTTTGACTACATGGGTATCTACTAATTTTTGAATATTCTGTATAATAATTTCAAATTATCAATAATGAATTGCCTGTGTTGCAATATCACTAACATACAGACAAATGTTTGATTGCCAGTTCTAAACGATTTTCATAAAGATATTAATGCGTTGGTCGAAATATCAAAAAAAAAACTTTCAGAAAATGTATCACTTAGATATAGAATAATAGGCTTAATATAATGAATTATTTAAAAAATAGAAAAAATACATGGTGGTTTATAGAGGACAAGAAAGTTATATAATTATAATCGAAAAAAAAGAAAGGTTTAAAATGATTAGCACGGATCATCAATCATACTTCAATACCGATAAAATTTTGTCAATTGAAAATTTGAGGGTGACAATTCAATTCATGTAGCGTTTTTAAGAGTTCACCGATAAATTACAAACCTCTCGAGCAATTATAAGTGAAAAAAGCGAAGGGTACTGTATACAGGCCGTTTCTTTTATCATGTGGTAACATTGCTATATTCTAAACCGTAATAGATACAAAGACGATTAAATGGAAAAAAAGGTAACTATTGTGGTGAGCAGTAAATTGGTCATAGAAAATTTACGGGGATTCTCGCCCTTCCAAACTTATACAGGGAAAACTGAAAATGCTGTTTTCACTCGACATTTTTATAACGTTTCATATAAAATAACTAGCATCATCAGTGACAAAAATTTTCAATTGCGGTCCTGTCATTAGTTTGTTTATGAATTTCACAGAATCTTACGCTTCGATATAAAAATTATTAGTGACGTTTTGAATGAATGTATCTATGAAAATTGTATTTATACTATAAAAATTCATAAAAGATTTCTGCAGTTTCAGAGACGAACGATAGCAATTTACCCCAAAAATAAACTTACTTAAGAGGAGAAGAAATCAAACAAACAGAAAAACAATTTATTTCATAATGAATTTGTGGAAGAAAATAAAACCAATACAGAAAAAGAATTCTACATTAAATGCTCGAATTGACGACCTCTTTGTTGAATGCACGTAAGTTGTCTGTCCATACAATTTCTGTGGCAATTTTCTAGCATGATGGTTGTAATGCTATTACATGCATCTCTTATATTTTCTGTTTGAGATGGTCGATATCGATACTAGGTGTCGAAAAAACTTTATCCTTTATGTAATCCCAGACAAAAAAAAACAAAGGAGTAAGGTCTGGGGATCGAGCTGGCCAGGCAATTGGTCCATTGTTTCCAATCCACTTTGTTGGGAATATTGCATCTAAATGTTCCCTTACTATTGCTGCATTATGGGGAAGGGCACCGTCTTGTTGAAAATATTGTATTTCACGGCGGGTGCTTAATGGCAATTCATCTAAGTAGCCATCAAACTCATTGGATAAAAAATTTAAATACATTTCACCATTCAAATGCTCATCGTAAAAGAAAGGACCTAGTGTGTTTGTTCCCAAAATTCCCAAGCAATCTTTTATTCCGAACCTCTCCTGGAAATTGGTTCCTCTATGTAAATGTTCATTCGTATTATTCCACCTATAATGGATGTTTCTGTTAAACCAACAATTGTTGGTGAATTTTGATTCGTCCGTCCATATTATTTTTTAACAAATATTTCGAACTTCCCTATTTCTACGTCTTTACCATTTCGCAAATCGTACTCTCCTTCAGTAATCCCTTTCATTAAGGTGATGAACTTTGCGTATCCTGTAGCATTTGTATTTGTTCTTTTTCAAAATATTTCTGGTAGATCGATTTTACAGATATGATATGATTAGAAATATTTTTGCAACTGACCAATCCTAGATTTAAAAAAAGACGTTATTACCCAAAACATTTATTTGGTTCCTTATACTTCCAGTAACAACATATTTTCTAGTTTTATTTCTGTCAAATGCACCACAGTCTCTCAAATTTCTTTCTAATCGTCTAAACATTTGAATGTTTGGAATGCGACGAGTCGGGTATAGCTCACCATACATATTTCTTGCCAAAAGAGGATTTCTATTTGATTGTGCATAAGTAAATAGCATATCAGTCCTTTCGTCATTCGAATACATCTTTAATATGTAACCGAGTGCTTAAATGTCTGACAGTTCTTAACAGATATCAACAACTCATTTATTTTTCCTGCCATAGAAATCAAGCAAAGCCTACGTGTTTAAATATGGTAAAAGAAGTGAGATGCTATTTAATTGTACCAAATTAGACAACACTTGTATTTTGATCAAAAACTGATATTTTCATTACTTCCAGGATTGAGATTTATGAAAATAATCCGTGTAAAAATTGATACAGGAGAAATCAGCCTTGAATCAAGGATTACTGTAATACAAAAATCCCCAAAAAGGAAAAATACGAATGTTCGTTGTGTTGGGGTATCTTCCTATCGAAAGTATTCGGTAATGACTGAAGTATCCTAATAGTTGAATGAGTTTTGAAAAAATCAAAACAATTTACAAAAGAACTAACGACAGGACCGTAATTAAAAATTGTTATTGTCACTGATGATGCCAGTTTATTTTATATGAAACTCTATAAAACTGTCAAGTGTGATATACCACTGAATTGTGATTTCATCGCTTTATCAATATTTGTGATGAAATAAACAGGTCCGTATTGGAAAAAAATAGTTGATGGTGGCCGTGTTAACACGAAACGTTTAAATGAAAATTTATCATTACACGTAGTTCTAGTACATTTTGAATACAATAAAACTTTCCTCTTTCATTTTTTTATATTTTCTGAAATATCCATTCTATTCGTAAAATCCGAAAACAGCATTTTTAGTTTTCCTTGTATAAGTCGGGAAGGGCGCGAGTCCCCGTAGATTTTCTCTGACTAATATACTGCTCACCACAATAGTTACATTTTTTCCCATTTAATCGTCTTTGTATCTATTACGGTTTAGAATATAGCAATGTTACCACATGATAAAAGAAACGGCCTGTATATCGCTCACTAACCTGTGCTCTGGAGGAAAAAAGGTTCGAGTGTTCTCAGTTTGTTATTCTCCAGGTGCAGCATGAACACTTTTGAAATGTTAACAGTCTCTGGAATTCTTGGCAAATGTACATCGTGACACTGGACTATTCCTAGATCCGGTATAGACTTGGAACAACTACACAAGGGGTTGAAAAAACACGGTGGATAGTGGACGGGTTCTGTTTCTCTGGATTCTATCATCGAGATCCACATCATGAGAATTAAAGCTCCTATCACGATCGCATATCCAAACTTCATAATCTGTAGATGGTCCTAAAAAAAAAGAATTTTCTATTTATTTCAATGCTTTAACAAGTCTGTTGGTTGGTAATGTGTAAAACTGCCAACTGTACTATTGAGTATTCCACAAAGTGTTTTAAATATACAAATGGCGAAGCAAATCCTCATTTTTTTTCGCCAGATCCAGATAATGTTTGGCAACATGCATGCATGACATCACACGTTAAAAGGTAAGGGCTACGTCTTCCCTAGCTCACACAAGTCTTTCGGAGATTTCTGAGGGTTGTGCTCGTAAGGGTGCAGTTGGTTGACGGACATAATATTTTTAATAATAATAATAATAATAGGACAGAAGCATCCTACATCATCTGGATGCCGGAGAGACGTATACCTGCCTAGGGTTGGAACAACACCACACCCAAGATGCATGCCATTCCGATTCTACTTCAATCCTTTGGAGTAATGAAATGGACTCGAAAAGAGCTGCGACATCTCGACGTAAAACCTCGCAAAATGATGCATCTTCATAGGAGCGTTCATCCTAAATCGTCCATTCCACGGTTATACTTCCCCAAACAACAGGGAGGCCGTGGGCTTTTTAGCTTGGATTATCTACACAATAGAATGGTACTGGATGGAGCCTGTAACGTCATCAGGAGTTCATATCACCTTCTCTGGCTAGTCTGCGAGCATGAAAAAGCAGGGATTGGACCATTTCTTTTCAAGGCAGCAACCCGTGCAGTCGATGAAGTCGGTCTCGTATTCGATGTAATAAATCGCTAGGGTGTAAGGCGACGATATCTTTGGTTCAGTTTCAAACTGACACCAAAGCAAACAACTACTCCTCAATCGCCCACCCTAGGAAGTATTTTTTTATATTATATTAAGTATAGATGTTAAATATTTTTGCTGACACAAGACGCAGAGTATAGTTTCGAATCCGCTCTGGATCACACGGATTTAGGCTCAGGGGATGATAGCCTCCCAAAAACCCGAAAGTTCATCATTATAATTCACAGCTCTACTGGTTTTCGTAATTTCACCATCATCTCGAAGGCAAAGATGTAGATTTGTAGGTCCCGCCACGGCTTCTCAAATGCGTGGACTTTATATGAGGGGTTGAAAGGGTAAGTAATAATCAGCAGAGTTCCACCAACTAGCTTTATTCACCAAAGCAAAATGGTGGAAAATAATAGCGAAAATATAAAAGAAAAAATGTATACATTGTAAAAATTTGTAAATAAAACCAACTGCAAGAATTCATACACTCCGTATAAGCATATAAGCGCAAGAAAAATAAAGTATATAGTTGAATAAAATGGTCACCCTCTCAAAACATGAAAGATCGCTCTACAGTTAAACATGCATGTTTCTAAAAAGCCAACAAACCTTTTAAAACATTCCAGATGATAAATCAACAGCCATACTTTTCGAATTAACTCACTACTATTATTATTACAACAAAAACTGTGACCAAATTCAAACTATTATCATTATTAATTTGCCCTCAGAACTCCCTCAAATTTATAATACAGCTATCCTCGATTCAAAATAACAAAACACCCAATATTAGTTGGCAATTATTATTATTATTCATATGAAAGTTGAATGCCGGAAGTTTATTTTGATACCGTAAAACACCCCATATTCATCGTCAACAGACCAAACACGCCCCAAGTTTAAAACGAAACCATATAATTAATAATATTTTGAGATATGGAACAATGTACAACTACCTATATAGTGAAGCTACCAACTTACTTGATGTACATTTATACACACACATCGACCCCTTCGCAAATTATCACGATAAGCCCTCATCCCAGAGAGTGGCATCCGACCACCCTCAGCTTATCACCAGGACCGACGACACCGAATTCCCTTTTAAATTCTTCACATTTTGTTTCTTCGAACGACGTCCCAAACTACGCTATCTAAGGTCATAAGCCATTAAATTTTTCAACCCAGAGTGACCTTTCTATCGAGGGCTAAGAGCAACAACCGCGTAACCAAAAAAAAAAAATTCGGAAACAGGTTACAGCAACACGTAACTTCTCAAAGTTCATACTTTGGAGTGCAACAATCACGTTCTTGATGAAAAAATACCTTGACCGATTTGTCAAATCCTGTATCACATTTCTGTCTCGAAAGTTAGAGGAACAACGACGTATCTCCACATACGATTTTGTTGCTCTACCATCCTCCTGAAAAAGTTAGCGCAACAAGAACGTATCTTGAGATACGTGGTTATTCTTTCAATGAATTGCATCGAAAAATCTCAAAGTTGTTTGGTTTTGTTGACAGTTCTTCGAGATTTGAACAACCAAATTATAAGGTGAGAAGTCTTTGTTGTTATTTTGTTATATATTTTCCACTCTTTTCGCATGTGAATAAACACAAAAAATTATAGTTATGTATATAATAAATTATGTATCTAATGGAATCATAATCATATGCAATCTTTGAGGTTAGAAATCTTATTCTAACCGTTATCGCAGAAGACCAAGAAAAAAAGAAGGAAAATATGTAGACATCTTTGATCCGTCTAGCTGGTATACATTAGTACGATCTGCTTGCAAGAAAAACCCCGGAAATAAAATGTTTCAAAACACTCAGGAAGGAAATTTTGAAAACAAAAATACGGATACTAACGGAAATGATGTTAGCTGGTTGAATATTACATGGCTGCAATATAGGAAAGATTACCAAGAGCATATTTATTTCAAGTACCGAAACAGAGAAAAATTTCAGGAAAATTCAAATAATTCGACGTGTTTCCCGCGCAACACAGAGCTTATTCACAACCCATACCTATAACTTTGTGACAGAAAAATATTTCCTAGCCAATATCATCACTTCTATGAAGCATTGATAAATACATACAGTTTTGAAGAAACCAACCATAAAATTATGTGAATTCTCTTTGGTTTTTGTTTATTTCGTTCGGATATTACTGAATAAAAACTTAATTTTCGATCATTTATATGTTATGATATTGTAACGATTTCGAGACCGGCCCCGAAACCGGCCCTGATCATCCAATTAACTGGAAATGTAAACAAGTTCTCCGCTGAAAAACACATAAATTACGTGGAAGATACGCGAATTTTCTAACGAAGGTTCTGGGGACATCTAAGAAGTCGCCCGAAAGGCTCGAATGGTCGAGACCTCTAAATACGGATATATAAGTCGCCCGGCGGGAGATGGCAGAATAGTCATAGTTAGAGAGCTAGCAACAGTAGATATAAATTTGAAATGGTGAAGTCAATGTTTAAGTGAATAATTGTTTTGAGTAGTGTTTTAAATAAATTAGAAAAATTAGTTTAGTGCAGTTTTACTACAATATTTCTGCTCATAAACATAATTATTTTTTATCTACCGGATAAAAATATTGAGTTATCTTCAAAATCACCAAAGCTGTATCTTCCTTTTAAAAAATTTCGAAAATGGACAACATCAAATGAACTAACGTAATTCATATTTGGAAATTATGTTAGAACAACAACGACGTAACCATATTATTCAACGTTGTCTCTTATGCCTGGGGGATGGTAGTTCTTTCTGAGTAGAAAAACACCGAAGAAACTGTACTCACAATGACTATAAAAGCCATTTCCATCTAGCGGTTATGTTCAAACGCGATTATCTCGAAACTTATAAAACACTAGTTACGCGGTTGTTGCTCTTAGCCCTCGCTATAGTAAAGACCGTTTTATTATACAGGGTACACTGAAAACATATAACAGTGCTCACTGTTACATCGACACTGAACTAACGAACCCAAATACTGTCACCGAGTTTGAAGCCGTTCAGCAGAAAGTCCACACGTCAGAGCTGCGGAGAGTTAGAGGCTCATACAGCTGCATGAGGATAAGCTAATGCATGGGGTCGTCTTCAAGAACATTGAAGACCTTGGCTTATCCAGAAACCTGAAGCTCGCATTTCTCAGGTCAAGTGGGCCGAAGTCGGAAAACAAGGGATTCATAATGGCCTGCCAAGATGGTGTCTTCAACACCCTTGTCTACCATAGTCGCGTGATGGGTATAGATGTCCATAACACTAGATGCAGAGCGTGTCATGGGGCAGCTGTGACCATATGGATTTGCTCTCAGCTTGTCCAGCTTATGCGATCTCAGCCTATATCCACAAGCATAACGCGGCCCTACGAGTGTTGTACTACCTACGACACTATAGACGAGACACCAGTGTTGCCTTATGCTCCGGGGGATATAAAGTCCGTTGTGGAAAATGAGAAGTGCAAATCTACTGGAACTACTCATTCCCCACCCTCAGGCATATACAAATCAATAAGACTGAGGTAGTCCTCCTAGATCAGAGTGGGACAATTTTCGTCATGGAGTTTTCGGCTCCTGGCGAAACGAACATCGTCCGAAAAGAGGAGGAAAAGCGGACTAAATATCCAGATCTACTCTTCGAAATCCGCAGGCTTTACTTAAACTAATCTGTCAAAATGGTGGTTCTGATAATAGGGCCCCTTGGTGGAATGATGGACACACTGCTCTAAAACTTCAAAATCATACCGGCTTGCCGTAATACGGCAGAAATCTTAGCTGAACGAATGCAGAAGCCCTTAATTCTTGATTCACTCCGGCCCACGACACGCTCTGCATCTAGTGTCAGGGACCTCTACACCCATCACGTGACTACAGTAGACGAAGGCGTTAAAGACACAATCCTGGCAAGCCATTATGAATCCCTCGGTTTCCGACTTCATCCCGCTTGACCTGAAAAATATAAAGGTCAGATTTCTGGAAAAGCGAAGATCTTCAATGTTCTTGAAGAAGACCCCATGCATTGGCTCATCCCTATATAGCTACAGAAGACTCTCACTCTTCGTAGCTTTAACGTAGGCTTTTTGCTGAACGGATTCCATTTCGGTGACAGAGTTTGGGATCGTCTGTTCAGTGTCAGATACGATACCGAGTTCATCGGCCCCACGGGTTGCTGCCTTGAAGAGAAATGCCAAATCACTTTTTTGTAAATGTAATTTAAATGTAAATTGTTGGCCGAGGCGATAAGCCGAGGCCAACAAGCATTGAAGTCTGGGAATGTGCTTTCACTACGAGGTACACATACTATTTTTTCTGAAATCGCAATCAGCATTATCATAAATTAAGGAATTATGCTTATTGTTTGCGTGCATTCATTTACTGTCTAAAATGTATGCAAGCCGTCAAAAATTTTCCCAGATCGTTTACGATACGGGAAAGTGATTTCCCGTACAGTTTAGTGCCGAAAACGGTCCGGGAAAGTTCGTTGCTTAGCAACGGACTAAAATACTAGATTAGCGTATTTTGAGGCCTGAAGTTCCTTCGAGAAAGTGGGCATTCTTGAACGATTTCAGAAAAATACCTTCGCCTTGATGGCACGAAAACTGTGTTGTTTAGAAACACCACGAGAGCTCGCTCGAGTGGTGTTTTGTACAGCAACACAGTTTGATGCGTGGCAAGGTGAAAGTATTTCTGAAATTCTGCATTTTGAAGGGATATTCGATCAGAAAATTTCACGAATACATTATAGTATGGACTAAATACGTATTGCAAGAACGGTTCATCATGTGTAATCAATGTCAGTTGAAGAGTTGAACCGTGTCAAACTGACGTTTCTATATTTACCGTGATTGTCGTAACTATGGAAATGTATACACAAGCTAGAAGAAAACATCGTTTTGAAAATACCACGGGCTGGAGGAAGTGATTCAAAAAGTCCTGTTCTCATTGGTTCGAAATGAGAAACTTATGGCATTTTGATTGGTTTATATAATATGAGGGAAATTGCCAACAAAATTCACAGGTAACTAACACTTGCAACAGTGTCCGCTACAATGAAGAAAAAGGCACAAATATCTGTTAAATAATAAAATTCTGTAGCAGTTGTGGTATTAGCCAGGAAAGTAATTATTTTCTGATACGTTTTTGCCATAATAGCCTACACCGTAGGTGGATGGGAGTAAAACTCTCATCAGAGATGCCTCTTGAAAATGCCAACCACTCGTATTGTTGAAACGTCGAGAACATCTCTCAATACACGTCGGCCTAAAAACCCGAGAAAACCGTCATTCAAGGGATAATGGGTGTTTGAACCATGATGATGTTATCTTGCTTTACGAAATACGAGTCGACTGAAAATGGCGTAGTTTTGGTGTACGGATAATTTTCCATGTTTCTTGATTCTTTTGGGATCCGGAGCTGGGATTGTATTAAAATTCAGTTTTAATGCCTAAATTATTGAAAATTTCTTGTCTCGACTGAGTTGGGGAGTCCTGCACGATTCACTGTTGCATATAAATTAACAATGCTGCTCCCAAAGTGGCGTATGGAGTTAGTGACAAAGCCTACCCAGAACAAGTAGTGGTCAATAATTACGGCAATGAAAACTTAAAAAAACGGAATATATCATACAAATAAAAAAATATCACCGCTCTGTCATTTAATAAGAAAAAATAATTAGTGGCTCACCAATAAGTGGTGAGAATCGCAATTTTTGCTCGTGGTTTTGAGATTCATTCAAGTGTCATTGTACCTAATAGTTGACGCAGAAGTAAAATGAGGTATGCAATTAACTTTTCAACAACTAATCAATATAAACGATTAGTAGCATTGCCACAGAGACCTTTGAGGGTTACTTGTGATAAAACATTGACTTGGCGAAAAAAGGAAATCTGAATAACTTTTGTATGTCTTCCCAAATACCAAAACTACGTCAATTTCAACGCATTTCTATTTCTTGAATTAGATTTACACCAAAGGTTTCAAATATTAATCCGTTCGATCTTCAATTATGATCTTAGGAATGATTCCTTTTATCAACTTGTGCCTCTTCAATACGATATCCTGTAGGAATACACCAGACAAAAAAAACATAAAAATCGTGAAACCGTAATAATTTCTGTTCACATCAAACTTTGTTTCTGGACATATATTAGCCTACTTAGATTTATTTGTTGAAAGGTATTGGTATTTCATAAATCGTCAAAATACGTACCATATCAATAACACAATCATAAAACAACTACACTTCAGTCACAATTATTAACCGTTTTTATTTCACGGATTGTCAATACCTGCTTTCCATAACGTGTAGGCTGAACTGAGCGAATTATCGAGGTAGATGATGAATCCCTATTACGAACATAATGAATTTCAGGTTTCCTTTAATGAGATTAAATATATTTTTCTTTATTCCTTGAGGGTATTGGTTTCAATTCCCTTTCGTGCCGCAACTTTTCAACGTTGTCGCAGATATTCCATGAAAAATTAAACATCAATTGGATTTAAAAATTATAAGCAATATTGGATTCAAAATACGTATTTATCTCGACAATGGTTGCTAATTAGGGCAATTTGTTTATGACCCACATACTAAGATGAATGAGTAATTTGGTCACGGCTTAGTCTGGGATACAAGTGGGATTAGACGGAAATTGATTCATCAATTAGCGTCAAGACTTACCAGGTATACAGTGTGTAAAATTTGCGGAAAAATATATCAAGAAATGCCTAAAGCTGTTTCAAGGCAAGGTCGGCGAAACCAGAACAGAGCATGGGCGAATCTCGATTTTTTCAACAAACAACTTACTTTAACAAAATGTAAATGGGGAAATGTAAAGCATGGAGTTCCCCAGGGTTCTGTTCTGGAGTCTCTGCTTTCTCTGATCTATATAAATGATATTTATTCTGTTCACAGCACAACACAATGTTGATTCTATTTTCTGACGATACCACAAATGTACAGGGTATACCAAGATAAGCTGAGTCGATATCTATACAGTGTGTTGCAATTTACTAAGCCCCACCCCCGTATTTCTGTGGATTTTGGAAATTTATTAAATTTTTTTTCAATATGTACATTGTTATTGTTGTTAAATTGTTATTTCCGTCAACCAGCTGCACACTTTTAAGAGTACAACCCTCAAAGGTCTTCGAAAGACTTGTCCGAGCTAGGGAAGACGCAGCCCTTACCTTTTAACGTGTGATGCCATGCACGAGACCGATGACCATGCTGGGAATCGAACCCATGACCCTTAGGTTAAGAGACAAGCGCTCTACCATCATGACCATCACGGCCCATTAATGCATCTCGAAATGTTCTATGAATTGAGGCAAGGGGTTGGATTCAGACGATCTGTTTACTGATTGTTAATGAAAACACATTATTTCCACACAAATTATTATTATAAATTTTTAAATACTAACAAATTTTGAAATCAAACATGAAGAAATGGAATATATTTGTATCAAACAAGCAGATGAAAAACAGAGACAGCAACAATTCTGAATCTTTGTATGTTCTATATATCCCCCTTCATTTTCTATACATTTTTCGTACCTTCTGCGCAAGTTCTGTCCAACTCTTCGCAGTTCTCCTGGTGATATTTCTCTGCAAACTTCCACAATTATCCGTCGCAACCCTTCTTTAGTCCTTGGATTATTTTTATAAACCTTCTGTTTGATATTTCCCCAAAAGTAAAAATCTAGAGGGGTGAGATCAGGCGAACGCGGCGGCCAATGAATTAACGGACTAATGCGACCAATCCATTTTTGGTTGAATCATCTTCGTACATTACCAGCATTATGGATGGAAGCACCATCAAATTGAAAAATGATAGCTGTACGAACATTAATTTCTTGTCTCAATTCATTCCAATTTACACGGAATTTTTTATACAGAGTGACTTGAAAGATTCCTTTTTTCGAAAATTGTAACAGGTATAGAAAATACCCCGTAAAAGATATCATGTTGAGATTTTACATGGAGTTATTCGAGAATGGTTCGAATCGAATGCCCTAACCAAAATTTTGCTAAAAAATGCCTAGATTTTTGGAATGCATTCTTTGCTCATAGTAGGTCGTGAAGTGAAAAGGTGATTGAAGAAACTTCTTTACCTGACAAGAAGTACATATTGAAATTTTTTTTTTAATCCATAGAAATACGGGGGTTAGTAAATTGCAACACACTGTATATGGGAAACTACTAGCAGTATTTTTCTGAAAATTTTTATCCGGGAGTTCTCCGAGAAGCTAGTTTCATTTAAAATATTATTAGATGTGCCGACCCCAACTTCGATTTTTTGAATGGAACTCCCTGTTTTTTATCAATTGCATTTTTAGAATCTACGATGAATTTCAATATCACTTTATTTCAAACATCGTATGTCTGAAGTGCTCCAGTTTTCAGTTATATAAGAAAAAATTTAAATATTTGACAAATGTAACCTTTGAAAAAATATTAATATTTTGGAAACAAAGCATTTTTTTCTTAACGATTACTTCAAAAAATCGTACAGGTAATTCAGATATCTCTAATACTCCAGTACGTGGGGGTTTTTTGAATGCAAAAGGTGGGGTTGTAGCGATTTTTTAATATGTTGTTAGGCTCCAAGATTTCGACCTCCAGCCGCATGCGCTCGAGCCGCCATCTTGGATTTTAGGTACATAAATTTAGTTTTTTGTTAAAATCTGAAAAACGGTGGCTTTCACGACAAAAGACGTTCTATACAAAGTTGAAGGAGACAAAATTTTCTACATATTTTGTAGCACACATATGTTAGGAGTTACAGCTCCGTGAAGTTGCACAATTTGAAAAAAAAATGCGGAAAATTCATTTTGGTTGAGTTTTATTTATATTATACATTTTGGTACGTTTCGATGGTCCGGGTTGGATATTGTCGGTGTTCTGGTCGTAGTTGTCTGTGGCCTGGTCGTAGTTTGGGTCCGTAGCCTGAAAAATGCCTCGTCCTCGCTTTCAATGCGGATTTCCGGCATATTTCCGCAGGATTCTCCGTAGCAGAAGCCACATACAACCGAACATTTAAGCCCAGCCTTTCGGCAGCTGCATGCCCCACCACACCCTTTTTTGCAGTTACAAGATACCGCTTTTAATAAGGAATCGGGAGCTGGTTTTTCCGCCATTGTATGGGCGTGAGCCCGTGAACGCCATGCTTCCAACCCCAGTCTTCAGCATTTTTCTCTATGTCTCTCCATTTCTGTACTTGGTGGTACGTCCGAAAGGCGTGGAATTGCGACGCGTCTTTAGTAGGTGGCAAAGAGGCAAGATTAAATTTGCTTTTCAACGTAGATTTGGTGAAGCGTTGGAAACGAATCTCTTCCAAACTATCTTTATCTATGTTGCCACCATATAATGCTACAAGAAAGCGTACTTCGGCCTCGGCAATCTCCTCTGACGTGGCATCTTGATTGTTGAAAATTTCAACTATTTCATGAACCATACAAAATTTAGTTTTTCCTTGATTGAATAGGGATGACGTAGTGTCACAACCACTGAAGGCGTGCAAGAACAGAATGTGCTGGGTTGCTTCTTCGTATTTGAGGCTACTTGCTGGCCTGAATATATTATTATTATAAAATTAAAGTAGTCTTTTTAAAAATTATTTCAATATGATTTGAATTTGTTTAAAATGTTAAAATGTTATCAACAGCCAAATAACAAAATATAATACTTTTTTTATAGTATAGAATAGTGCAACTTCACGGAGCTGTAACTCCTAACATATGTGTGCTACGAAAAAAATGTGAACACAAAAAATGTAGGAAATTTTGTTTTCTTCAACTTTGTATAGAATATCTTTTGTAGTAAAAGCTACCGTTTTTGACAATATCCAACCCGGACCATCGAAACGTACCAAAATGTATAATACAAATAAAACTCAACTAAAATGAATTTTCCGCATTTTTTTTTTTTTTCAAATTGTGCAACTGCACGGAGCTGTAACTCCTCACATATGTGTGCTACAAAATATGTAAAGAACGTCTTTTGTCGTGAAAGCCACCGTTTTTGAGTTATTATCAAAAAACCAAATTTTTGTACCTAAAATCCAAGATGGCGGCTCGAGCGCATGCGCCTCGAGGTCGAAAACTAGGATTTTTCATGAGGGCCCCAAGCTTAAAAACATACTAAAAAATCGCTACTACCCCACCTTTTGCATTCAAACACCCCTCTTCGGTACCCATGTGTACTGGACTATAACATCAAAACGAAAATTTTAGTTTTCCCAAGTGTCTACAAAAACCGTTTAACTTAGTGTGGATTCATGCAGCACCAATTAACAATTATCAAGTAGCAATTATCAATTAACAATTATCAATTAGTAAGTTTTGAAAATGCTGCATTCATGCACCCAAATTAACAATTATCAAGGAACAAATGAGCATGCGCACAAAGCAGATCCGTGCCATTTGAGTTAACCTCACTTTGTCGTGTAGACTGTTTAAACGTTCAGATTCTATTCGTTTTGCAAATGTTTATAATCAATTTTGTGCATTCACGATGGTCATTGAAATGGAAGCTACTCAAGCATTTTTTTTTGTTGATTTTCGATGCTTTCCGTCATTATACTGACCAATCCACGATCATCTGCGTACTAGTTGCGCACTAGAAGAAAATCTCGTTCAATTAGAGTAGAAAGATAAAAGTTGGTCAACTTCTACTTGTTACTTAATAATTGATAATTTTTAATTGTCTGCATGAATGCATTCATTATAATACAAGCAGTTCAACTTTTACTTGGTAATTGTTAATTGATAATTGTTAATTGGTGCTGCATGAATCCACACTTAGTTATAGGGTTGTAAACATAAACTCCTCCTATTTTTAGCGGAGAATCAACTGGCGTTGAGGAAAAATAGGGTTGACGTTTGAAAAAAATGATTTACATAGCTTTCGAGTCCAATTCGGCGCCAATTTATGATGATAAGAACTTTTCACCTCGAAGTTTTTCGGTCTTATTCTTACTCACCCTGTTTAAAGTGATTAGGTTGAGGTTAGGACGTGTGTGTATTAGTTATCCCCAAGAAGAACGTTTAAATTGTTAAAGGTGAAATGATCATACTCCACATCAAATTAAAACACAAGAAGAGTTGATATTCAATATTCGAAATGGAGTAACAGTGTGAGTGAAAAACATTTAAATGTTGGCAACAATAAAGTTAAAAATTCCGAAAACGATTTTTTCCGATTCATGGTAAATGATCCGTTTTTACCCAACCAATTAAGATCCTGCTTTCAAATTCATGTACCTCATTGACGAAAGTCAAGTACAGGATATTTTGGCATTCTCATGCATCTTCATACAATAACTGAGATATTCCGTAGGCAATACTTCCGTAGCCACCCGGTATACCGCGAAGAGATTTGAAAAGGAAAAAATTAGAAATTGTGTGCTATTTTGGCCAAGGCATGATTACATTTTAAAAAACTCCCGAAAACATGTCAAATTATACTGAAAACAACCCAAGTAGTGTCCAAAGCGTTGAAGGGTGTTTTGTTCTCTACTATTGGAATTACCAAAAAGCAGTGAGCATTCCAAATATTCGAAATTTTATAAAATAAATTTTGGAAGGCAGAGCAGAATGCCAAATTCAGCATGTGGTAATACTTTTAAATAAATAAAAAACACCCTTCAAGACTTTGGACACAAAGCTAGGCAATACAATTCGACATATTTCTCCAAAGTATTCAAAGTATTTCCAATAAGAACCATTTTTTTTTTTCATACTTGGATTCTGATAGCTTGAGGCGCTTGCTGTCGAATAAAAGCTGAAAAGATGATTCAACGCATTTTTTCCCACCTCATCTTAATTACTCCATGATGAGCTACGATGGACTTCTACCAGAATTAATATAAATATAAACCTGACAAAAATTCTAGAATGCGGATCCAATATTCCATCTTCGGGGTGATAGCTCTTAAGCAGTGGCTTTTTTGGGATAGTTGAAGAGTTGAGGGGTCAAAAATTATGTCAAGATGTGAAAACAAAAGTACATGTAGAGAAAATCCCAGGCAACAGCTGTTTTAACTAAGTTTAGGGATATTGTTATCATCTAGGGATGTTTTTTGGGATACACAATATTTTAATACTTCTCCAAGTATTTGGTGCAGTAAGTACTAAACAATAGATTTTAGTGAAGAAATTACCTTTAACGGATCATCTGGAATTTTGATCACTAAGGAATGGGTTTTGGGGAATGGTCAATGAGTCACAATTTATGTCGGAGTGTCACCATATTGAGAACACCCGAAAACGAACATATGAAAAAAATTCCAGCAACGGCTGTTTCAACTAAGTTGTGCGATATTGTTTGGGTCACAGAATACTTCAATGCTTGGAGAATGTGTAGTAAGTCGTGAATGATAGATTTTCATAAAAAAATTACTAGCATAACGGTTCACCTAGGATTTTCATTACGAAGGCGCGAGTTTTGGGGGTGGTTGTGGAGTTGCAAAGGGCCGCAGTGGTCATGTGGTCTATCAATCAGAGGGACGTGGGTTCGATTCCCAGCATGGTCACTGGTCTCGTGCTAGGAATCGCACGTTAAAAGGTAAGACCTCGTTAATCCTCAGCTCGCACAATTTTCGACAAGTTTCGATAAGAGGTGAATATAAAATTGTATTATTAAAAGATCCCAGTTTATTAGAAACCGTTGCTTCCTTCCATCACACCCGTTTCAAAATCCAACCTTTTCAAATTGGAATAAAAGGAATTGAACTGAACGAATCGTTTTCATTTTATCAAATTTTCGTATAAAAATATGAAACATTTTTCTCTCGACTCCAAATCAAATAGCTTCTTTATGACACTCGAATTTGCAAACGTAATAACACATTGAGTCCTCTTCAGTGACGCTAGTGACGTCTGAAAAAATTGAAATATATGTTGATTTTTATACTCTATATTTTTTGTAACCAAGGTACTCACCATATTCATTAAAAATTGTAGTAGGAACAATGGGACTTTTCGATAGGTGATAAACTGTTGTTGCTTCCAAATTGTCAACTGAGGATGACATTTTCAACGACCAAGATACTGGAAATTCCCTAAAAAAAAATTATCTTTTTATAAACAAGGGAATGAAAGAAATTCGTCACTGAAAATTCTAAAATATACAGAGTGTCAAAAGACAAGAAAATAGTAGCTACTTACACAAACACAGACAAAAAAAGCTCAAAGTAGGTTCAAGTTCATTATAATGATAATAATAAATAAATTTATACAGATTGTAAGAATTCGTGGAACTGCAAGTTAAAATAAATAAAATATATGATAAATTTTTTTTTCGAGTTGAAAATGTTTTTGTTAAAATTACATTTTTCCTATCCCTGACACACTGTAGATTTGTCTGAATAATAAATTGTAGTTATTATCATGTGCCGTGCCAGTGTCAACTTATTGGTAAAAGTAGGTAAACGTTATATAAAATATTGTTGTTAATTACTAATTTCGAGTTTGTAGATAAGTAAAAAATAAAATTTAACTCACGTTTTGATAACAGTTCCATTCGCAGTATCAATAACAGTCTCAAATTCACAAAGAGGATTCTCCTGCAGCTCCAAAAAGTAATCCGTGGGGGCGTTTCTATCTACATAATTCTTATAAACTCTCTCGGAGAAATAATCGAATGCATCTTCGGGCAAGTGAATATGGTTCTTCACCAGATAAATAAACTCTGCTGCCACATGAAGTTTGCCGAGATATCCTAACTTTGAAACGGCATTCATCACGTCTGTTTTGGCTCCTTTCAGGTTTACGGTTATCCTGGTTTTCCTGTTGGAATCTTCCAGAAACATTTTTTTCTGGAGGTGGCTGTAATAATTCATTCGTACAATTATGGAGATCACTTTTTTCTAATAATACTATTATTGCAATTATCAAAAGATATACAAGATGAACTACGATAAATAATTATGGAACATTATAGTCTGCTTTTTCCACCGAAAGTCCTATTAAGCACGAATTACATTCGATCCATAGGTATCGAGGCCTTATGAACGACTCATTAACAAAAATACGTTGAAATAATGCCTCAGCCAACACCGGACTGACGGGAAAATTGCAAAATGCGTGCACGATTGTGAGTAATGTGCATGAAACAAACAATTATAAAAAATTGAACATCGACCATCATCATTTGAGCACTCGGAGGTTGTAGGCAAAGGTTGGCGAACAAAAATTGTTATAAATCATGACGGATTGCACTGAAACTGTACAGGTGTTTTTCCACATTTTCCATCATTTTGTTCTTCATGATTTGTCGTAGTTTATTGTATGTATATCAAATGATGACAATATCATAATTCCTATTCTGATTAATACATTCGTAACATACACTTGTATTCCCTTTATGTATTCTATAATTATTTTTTGAAGAATGAAAACTTTCAATTGAATAAATTCTACAATGTCGAAAAAACTCTCCAAATTCTCCAAAAGTATGACAGATGTAATTCAATGTCCGTAGGGGGAAGTAGTTGTTTTCTGTCAGATATTTGCCTCATTTTTCCACTTTGGGGGAATGTGTGGAGAGAAGGGTATTTTCAACCGTATTCGGAATTACTTCTTTTGATCTAACGCGCGTCATGTCAAGCAATTCAATATTTTGTCACAACAACAATATGGTTTCAAGCTCGGAATATCTACAGATCTAGTAATATTCAATACGCTATCAAAAATCCCAAATAATATAGACAATAAATTTCGTGTTTTTGGATTGTATTTCGACCTCTCCAAGGCTTTTGACCTAGTAGGCCGTGTAATTTTACTATAAACATTGGAAGATCATGGTATTAGGGGTAACTATAACGCTCTTTTAAAATCATACCCAACAGGACATTTTCAAACAGTATGCACAAGAAATAAAGGCGTGTGACATTATTCTCAAAAAGTTTCAGTCTCGAGAGGTGTACCCCAAGGATCCATCCTATGGCCTATTTTATTCTTGATATATGCAAATGATCTCCCCAATACTCTAAATCAAGAAGCAGTTTATCAATAATTAGCAGATGACACTTCTGTCATATTTGCAGGAGCATGTAATAAAGTTGTCTATGATAATTTAACAAATTTTTGGGGCACTGGTGCAAGGCAAATGGTCTCAGATTGAATACCATAAAACTGGTCTGGTTAGATTCAGTAAAGAGAGAAATTTCAATTAATCTCTTTTTGTGAGGTTACATCACAAAACTCAAAAGTGTGCCTGTGACTGATAATAGCAGATTTCTTGGGGTGACACCAGACGTGAACTTGAGTTAAGAACTACATATTAATTTATTTAAAAAAAAATCAATATGTGGCTTGATTTGTTATCTTCGAGAGCGGGTATCAATCACTAGCCTAAAAATGTACTATTTCGCACATGATCGCTCAATAATTGCATATTTGGTATATTCTTTTCGTGGTCATCAAAATATGCAAATAAAATATTCATTACACGAAAAAAAAATACATAAGTTTATCGAATGAACTGGTAACTGCGCGAAAATTTTGTTCGGGTTCTTCTATTGATACCGCTCGTACTTTCAGCCTCGAAGAGTTAAAGGCCGCCTCCTTTCTAGAGAACGTACCAAGGCATCGCTACTCCTCTTGGAGTGTGTTAGTCGCAGAGTCCTTTGGATTTCGGTCTCTCAGTCCACCTATGAATAACTGCACCGCCAGCTGTTTCTTAAAATTTTTCGGTGCTTCTGAGTAGGCCAGCTGTATTAGGCGTCTTAAATCTACTTCAAATCCTTGCAGAGTCTCATCCGGTTTTTGAGTGCGCGTTTTCATTTCAGCCCGATACAGCTGTTCTCGATGTTGATCGCCATATCGTAACTCTAATGACCTATCAGGTCTTCACATATGCAACATACCCAAATATGGCCCTCTAAAAGCTACCATGAGTGCCGTAGTTTCACTTCTTCGCCCCATCTATTAGCCACTGCCGCAGCTTCGAGTTGTCGGCGATAAATGGATCAAGAGGACTGTCCATCAAAAGTCGGTGTGGCAACCCTATTTCGACGATCTTGGTTCTTGAGTCTTTTCATCTCATCTCGCACTGTTGCCACTTTCTTAGTGAGCTGTTTCTTATCGTCGATTTTCTTGACGGCTTCCTTTACTTCTTTCAGTTCCTCCATTTGTACTTCGGTTTTCTGTAATACATGTTGGAAGAACTTGTCTTGATGTTATGGAACCTTCTGGATGTCTGTTTTCTTTTGTTTTTCTATTCGTTCTGATTCGTTCTTTTGTTGTCCGAGAATTTTTTGGAGCGCTTCTTCTCGTTCATGTCTCTTATCTTCTCGCTCTTTTCTTTGTTCTTCGAGAATTTCTGTAGTGCCTCTTCTTGTTCTTTCTTTTCATCTAACCGCCGCGTTTCCTCTTCTTGTTTTTCCTCCTGGCACCTTTTACAATGTCCTCCATCGTATCGTACAATGTATTCCTCGTATTCACCATAAACAGTTCGTAAATAGTTTTTGCTTTTTACTAATATCCTACTTCCAACACCACTGTTACGATATTTCTACCGTTTTTATCAACTTGGCTATGAAAATACAACTACCACACTGGCTAATAATCCAAAATACTCGAAACACTTCAAACTGCTCAACTGGCTTCAGCTAGCTGAATCTTTCAAAAACTTCTTCCTCAGAGTGAAAGTAAGTAAATTGACAAATTTAAAAAATTTGAAGGATATATTGACAAAAAACGTTCATTTCTGAAGCAAAATGAAAAACACTTTTTGGTGATGAGAAAAATTGGCAATAAAGATATGTTGTTCTGTTTAAACAAAGGAGAAGGCACAGTCTCATGGTAATCATAAATAATCTGAAAACCACACTAAACAAATGATAAAAAAAATTATTTAGTTTTTTAGACCGTTCTGATAATTGGATGAGCAGATGGATTGATGAGGAACCCTCAGGTACACACACTTGGGTCAATCAAGTCTTACCTCCATTTAGCAGATATAGTGGTATCAGAAGTCGAGTGAAAATGTTTGATAACACTCTGATAGTCATTTTTCAGTTTCTCTGCTCCTATTTCGAACAAAAACTCCAAAGCCTGGTACAAGGTTAACGTTGGAACGGCAAATTTGCCATCAAGAATTCCATTTATTATGGTAGCGATATTTGACGTCTGGCTTTCTGGAATCTGGAAATGATAACTACTTATATAAAGTCTACTATTATGTATTGGTCAAAAGTTAATTTTCAATAGGCAAGTTGACTCGATTCTCCAGAAGTTCTATATTTTCAAATATTAAAAACGCAACACCGAAGGTGGAACGTTTTTATGTTGAAAGTTTTTCGAGTCAAACTGATAAAGGAAACAGTTCAGAATTTGAACAACACAATTTCACCTGATATCAATACAAACATCGAGTGTAATTCGGCAGGTCAATTTAATGAATAAGCAATTCAGAAACATATCAATGCAAACTTTATTTATGAAACATTAAAAATAAACACATTTTTATTTGAGTGTACAATTATTAAAAACGTAGTTATTGAAATTCATACTAGGAAGTGATGTCGCTGCGGGTGCCCTAGCAAATCGTTTCTGTAGTAGATAGTTTAGCAGATAGTAGAAGTTTTTTATTTTTCCAAACTAAAGTCAATAATGCTCGAATGATACTCTTTGTCAACTTGTAAGTATGGTTTTATTGATGATGAATTGATGTGTCCTGGTATTTTTATTAGAGCTTGTAGATACTTCAATTCTGCTTTTACCTAATAAGCCAACTGCTATCTGTCGCTCGATTTGAGTGATTTGTAATTTTGACACGATTAACATCTTTACCAACGCGTTGTGCTGAGCATTGTCTATTTGGAAACTAAATTAATTTCAATTGGCACATTCCTATACCAACCGTTACAATTTTTCTTCTTCCAAAAGGGATTTGGTGTAAGAAATACTCTGTCCAATGTTATAAAAGTGTCTCGTTTTTTCACTAACTTTTTAAATAGACATATTGGGCAAATAACTTCCTCTAAAATATTAGGCATAATCCATTTGCTGTCAGATAATTTACTGTTACCGCCTTGTCTTGTTTTCGAAAATAGATACTCGATACATCTAGTTATTTTTCATTATTTTCAATTTCAGATACGAAATGAGTGATTTTGCAGTAAGCTGCTTCTCCTCCGCGTCAAGCTAATTCAAATGCCAAAATGTGATATAATTTCTTTTGAAGTCCTTCCGGTTCATTTTTGTCATATAAACTGGCTATTGCAAGATACTTCAGATTTATTAAGAGCTGATGCAATAGATTTTTTCTTTTCGGGTTGTGCTTTGTAGGATTTTACGTTTAGCATTACGTGCAGCTCATGATGAATTAAACTGAACGTCGGTGAAAGGGTTGAATACCATATTTGTTATATTTACTTTGTAGCATTATAGCGGTGGTGTTCCAATTTATTTAAACTACCGCTTCTTGCAGTATCACATTCAATTTCTCGATGGAAGTATCTGGCTCAAATTTATATCTTTTTGCATCGCAAAACGTAGAAAATTGTCGCCAGATTAATGGTCACGTCGTAACTATATTAGTAGGCACACAGGTGTCAACAATTTGACTAATTTCGGCGTTCGTAGACTCAGTGCCGTCTTTAGGGTGGAGTGAGTGGAGCGGTCGCTCCAGGCCTCGCGCCGCGAGGACCAACTCGCCTTAAGGATTAAGTAAAAAGTTTTGGTTGAATGAAAACAATATAATAATTTAGAGATAAATATACGTGCCTATTTGTTTGATCAGCAGCGCAATATGTTGAATTATGGATTAATTACAAAACCTACCAAAGATATAGTTGCGACCAAAACAATGCAAAACATCGTTCGATGACGGCAGCGGGGCGACGCTTTTTACTCGAATTTTACTCTTGGCCGACCTACTGCGCAACGAAATCAAGCTGAGACCGGACACCGTACACGAGAACAAGTGAGATAGAACTACCTGAGATGAAGTGACGCTCAGATGACCCCTCTTTCCCCGCTTCATGACAGCAAAAAATAAAATCTCAACCCGATACAAGATTTCCACTTAAGAATACTAAACAAATAAATATATGCAGATAATATTAATATATTGTAATAGTGTGAGCTTTTTATGATTGATTATTCATTACAAAAGCAACAAAAAAATGTGTCAGATAGTGACAGATTCAGGTGCCCCATTTTCGCATACAAGCCTCGAATAAGGATGAAAAGTATATCGATACTGAATAAAATGGAGCGAAATTTACGAGTGGCCCCTAGGGATAACATATCAAAAATTTGATTTTTCAAATAAAAAAAATATATGTTGCCCAGAGTTACACGCAAGCCGTGTTGTCTGAATGATTAATTGATAGAAGCTGACTTCGGAATAGCAAAGGCTTGAGTGTCGCAGACGGCTGAAGGGTTGAAATAAGGGCATAACTTGTAATGAAAAATCGAGCTCATCGAAAGTATGAAAACTTACATCGTCACCAGAACGAAAAACAATGGCGTAAGTGGTGCGAATGGATAACTAGATTTTGTTATCGAAAATTCGAACACAAATTCTTACACCCCATACCCCTCGGCAGGCAGCGCAGCGACATAATCACTTTCCTACAAGAGGACTCGCGAAAATGATTTGCTCCGGGCCTCGCATTTGCTAAGGAAGGCTCTGCGTAGACTCACCGAATAGACTCATGTAAGTGCTTTGAAATTTTCAATAAGTTGTTGACAAACATGTAAAACTATTTATTTTGGCAACCAACACCGCGATAATTGATAAACAAATGAATAAGTGAAAAAACCACTAGTGCATTTGTCCTTGTAAAAGTTGCAGTTAATTTGGCACTGTCAAATTGACCAACTGCAATATGATATATGCGATTTTTATACATGAGTTGAATTGTCAATGAAAAATCTGTATTGTAGCAAACACATTATCAACACACTACTTGAAATACAACTTTGAGAGTCATTGCTTTAAATGGAATTATTTTGTTTTCATTTTCGGATGAAAACAAAAAATATAAATATTGTACTTTCATCTCGAAATTTCTGATCTGGGTAGATTTTGTTATCAACAAAATTTTCTGAGAAACTGAAAATAACCATATATATGTGTCCAACTGTATGACGGACACTGTATAATATTTAGTTACAGTAGTGTCATAAATTACAGTTCAATAAATAAAGGTTGGGAAGGTTTAGTTAGGAGGTAAGGAAAAAAAGGCTGTTCAACTCACTTTCAAATTTGAATCGGTTTCTGCTAACTCTTCAAATAAGCAGTGAAAAGCATCTCTCAAGGTACTCAAATCTTCACAGTCTGAAATCAAATTAATTACTAATAAGTAACCATACTCAATTTCATATTTTTTTGTGGATATTGCCTACAAGAAAATATATGCCTTATTTTTCAACATTCTTTGAGATGTAGATATCGCAACTTTTACACTTTTACTAAATTTTTCACAGATACTCTTTGATACTTCTGGAAACTATATAAGGGACATACATTTCAAAACGCTCCAGAGCTTATCTAAAACATTCTCGGGTCGAATATTTTCGAGGTCAAATTTCGTCTTTGTTTCTCGCTTCCAAAAATTTGTACCAACGATGTTTTTGATATTCTGGAAAATTTCCAAAGCGCCCAAAGGCATTTGTGATAACAGTCTATCCCCATCATTGCTCAGCAAAATATCTACGTAATTCTGCAATAAACAAAGATCTTCCCACAAGAAGAAAACTGATGACATCTGGTGACCAGCTATAATTTGTAACACCTGGAAAATAAAAATGTACTTGGTATATTTATAGTTATAACTGAATAAAAATATGTATATCGATCAAGTGTATCAACAAAGATTGTGCTAAATAGTTCAATAATTGAAATTCAGATTCATTCCTGACTTTAAAAATGTTTGTTAAATGCTTCGAAGAAAAACGAAAAAACTTGTATGGTGCTCCAGATATTTCAAACAAACTTAAATGATCCTAGTTTACTTAGAAAAAGTGCACAGACAAACAATAAACTCTTAGTCTTATGGTACAATAACTTCAATGATATATAAGACCTAAAACAATGGCGGAAAAGCCTGTAGGATATGCTAAAATAACAGAATTTGATGAATATATCAACTGAACAAAAACTTAATATAAAACCAGGTGGCAACTGGTCAATTTTGAAAGAAATAAAAGATATAAATAATACAAAATTGTGAAGAATACATACTTCTCAACTTCTGACATTTTTCTGTTACATATTTTTATCTCCTACTGGAGAAATGGGAAAACACGTCAAATGCTATTAAATCACTGAGAAATTGTGGTAGGCAAAACGCTTTTAATTTGGAGAGCAAAATAAAAAAATATATAAATTTAATCTTATAGCAACTTCTACTCAAATACTCACCATTTTTTTGATATTTGGTGTGTTTTGAGGCAGGTCCAAATGGCATTTTTTATTGCAACTGATATCAATACCAATGCTTCCAGGGTTTTCAGTTTCGTAAATCTCCCTTACACTTTGAAGAAAGCTTCCAAAAACATAATATTTGAACTGTACTAGATAATTTATCTATAAAAGGAAATCTTATTTCTGGTTACAGGAATACCTTGAAATTTAAATCATACCTTGCAGTCTTTGACTTTCATTAACATTCGATGGCTCTTTTCCATTTCATTCAATGAAAGTTTTTCATGGTCTTTTGGAAAGCATCCAACAATGTTGAGTAAACAGGTAAAAATGGATTTGTTGGTTTTGTGAACTCCTATCAATACTGTACCTCGAGGATTATCCCCATCACATACTACAAAGAGAGGGTCTCTGTTTTTGTTCTTTGTTTTCATTTGCTGATTAATGTAGTACCTGAAATATTCCGTTATTGCAGACAATAATGCTTTTTCAAGTGCAAAAATTATCACCTGGCTGTTTTGATATCCATTGGAAAATGCATTGATTCTTCTTCTGGCCAGTAATGAACTACTTCTTTTTTCAACTTCATTAGGCTTTCATCCCCTTTAAGATCAACTTCAAGAGGACTCCCAGTTATTTCTAACAAGGTGCCATTACAGGAATCTGGTTGAATGCTTTCTCGTTTTGGAGAAATAAGATCATGATCATCTCCCTGAAAATTCGTTGTCTTCAATAATTACATCGAAGATTTAATCCCTGCTTTATTCCAAGAACGTTGTCAATGTATGTTCGAATGAGGAGGCATATATAATAATCAAGTTTCGATATTATTTCTAGTCATACAAATATTACCTGAATATAAACAAGTTCAATATTTTCAGTCCACATATCTAAATAATATACAGCCCTTAAATATGAAGGAGGCACACTCAAAATCGATTTCACATTGTATGGAATTTTAGGATACTCCATAGCTTCAAAATTCTAACATGTATGAGTATGAGTATTGTGTATTTGTATTTATTTCCTTATTTTTACAGGTTAGCACCAAAATTTCAAATTCAAAAATGACATTTTCGGTTAATAAAGCCGCTTTCCAATTACCATAGGAGCTCTCCGAGTAAAACCGGGTAGCTCCTGAAGGGAACTGACAGATCAGGACAAATCATGTTCCTATTGAACCCCCTTTATAAAGTCAGGTGTGGTTCACTCCAGGTTCAGTTCAGGGGTAGCAAGTTCCACTGCGTGCTTCTACCCCTGGAAAACAGCTTAGGACGCAGGAACCAATTGTTTCTTGTCATGTTCCGATATTTCCGGTGGGATTCTGTGTACCATAGAATTCTATAGTCGACAGTTATTTCTCTCCCATAAATCCAACGAGAATGACATCTCACTTTTTCTATGGTACACGGAATACCACCCCTGGGTGCTACTCCTAAAAGCGGCATACATTTTACTATTCGAAAGCTGTTTGTTTACTAACTGTCATTGTAATATACGTTTCGAAATTACTCACTGTGACCAGTACTACCAGAAAAATCAAAACCTGAACTATGTCTACTACAAATTAATTCTTATACGTCAGATAAAAAAAAATTGTTGAAATTGTTATATCCGTCAACCGGTTGCACCTCTACGTGCAACCCTCAAAAGTAAGAGACTTGTGCGAGCTAGGGGAAGACGTAGCCCTTACCTTTCAATACGTGTGATGCCATGCACGAGACCGGTGGCAATGCTGAGATTCGAACTCACGCTCTCTGGCTTATGAGGCGAGGACTCAACCCGCACACCAACGCGGCCCAGTAAATGAAACTTCCCGTAAAACAAATAAAAAAGAAATTTGAAAGGCATTCAATATTTGGTGTAAATTACACTAGAGTGACCAGAGTATGCTATACCTCGTAGCAAACGAATGAAGCTAAAGGATTGTGTCAATCCAATCAGCAAACGAATTCTCAAATTGAGTGAAATAACACCGCAGCAGTTCTTCCACTCAATTTATTTACAGTTCAGAGCTAAAGTTGGGTAGAAGCACACAGTGGAGCTTGTTACCCCTGAACTGAACCTGAAGTGAACCGCACCTGACTTTATAAATGAGGTTTAATTGGCAGATGATCTTATTATGATCTGTCAGATCAATTCAGGAGCTTGGCAGAGTTACTCAGAGCTACTCCCTGTAACAATTGGAAAGCGGCTTCGAATAAACTGAGCGTGTTGAGTTGAGCGGTAATCCAAATAATTCCAAAAAGTTTAATTTACAATTTCAGAAATGACTGAAGGTAAGCATAATAATTCTATAATCCCTATATCAATCATATATTCTTATGTTAAACAGAACAAATCATCAGAAGAAAATTAATCTTTGATGGCGAGGGAACAGGAGATGAGCGGCGACTCAACCTTCTCCAAAAGATGATTGTTAAGTGGATTTTAACTAGAAACGATTCACATGATGAAATCAGAGCCATGTACGATAAGATTTGTTGCCAATTGAGTACTGTGGAACACTCTAGACAAAAATCCGAACTGATTAAAAAAGCCTATGATAAACAAACAAACTTATACAGAGCCTATCAAAAAGAAATGGAAAGTAATATAGCAAGCATTAAAAATGCAATAGAAGTCAGCAAAGCCCTTCTGACCGAGGTAAAGTATACAAAATTTCATAAATTGGGATATGATATGATTGCAAAGCACATAGAAGCTGAACCTTCAAGGGAAGAAACCAGTCAACAAGTCGAAGATCTAAGAAACCAAATAACGCAGCTCAATAATTCCAAAATAAAATTGAACAATGAGTGGTCAGATTATCGAAAGCAGTTTAGTGTTATTGCAACAAGTGCCAATCAGCTTCGGATGGTTTTAGAAGACAGTGGTGGATTTGGATCTCACTGAAGTTTGTTAATTATTCTATGACCAGAATGTTCCTTTGATTTATAATTCCTTTGTGGGATACAAGAAATGCTTTTTAGTTTAAATACATCAATAAGTATTTGTTTTCAATGCTGTTTCAATAATTGAGGCAGGCAAGCAGTATCAACTACCTAATCATCAAATAGCAGTCATTCAACCTTACTAATATCAGCCATAAAAAAAAATCACAAGTTTATTCAGACTGCTACAACTCAAATAAGTATGGTACAATATATTAAAAAAATGAGATTAGGTTGACCTTCATACATTTATACAACAAAGTATATTTCCATGGATATCAAGTTCAATTCGGCAGTTTTTTTCAAGGACGAAAAATATAGATTATCACTTATGTGTATGTCGCTTCTTCAATTCTTCCAACATCAAATCATTCTCAATATTTTGCTGATAGAGTCTGCTCTTTTCCATATCTATATTGCCCATCCAGCTATCTCTGAAATAATTTGTCGAAATAGAAAGAGTAACTGTTTTGCATTGAAAACAATGCTGCAACTTTGCTGACATTATGCATTGAATATTTCTAATGTAGATACTCCTGATTAGTATCAGAAGTCCCTTGATTAAATGTGAATGTTTGGAACAAAATGTCCAAAAAGAGTATAAAATAGTAGTGGACCTTTAAGAGTTATAGGTAGTTATGAAGAAGCTTCGAATTGCTACGAAATACTGCCGTGAAGTCAACACTTTTCAGGTTAGAAATTTCAAAACCATTACCTGTAAACAAAACCAACTCCAAAAATAGATAATATTGTTCCAAATAATAAAGGAAATCTCAATAGTTCTAGTTTACTAATTTTCCTCATATTTATTTACCAAATTTAAAATCACTTGTTTATATGAACTATTTAAATTTCGAAGTACATTCATGTCACATGTCACTCATGTAAAATTTTCTCTATCTGAACCTAAGCCAGCAGTGGGATTCCGTATAACATAGAATTCTACAGTCGACGATTTTGTCTGATTCCCTCTTATGAATTCAACCATAATGTCATCTCACTCAATCGGTGAAATGTAGAATTCTATCGTACACGGAATACTACCCCAGGAAAAGATCACAATTACACTACAATGGCATGTATTCTGGCAAGCTTAACGTAGATGGCGCAATTGTAAGTGGAGGTTAGATTGGAGTAGTTGATAAGTGCATAACGGACATGAAAAGTTTATTCCTATCATAATCGAGTAATCTGAAAGAATAAGATTTATAGCCAGTAAATAAATTTCACCAAATATAGACAAGTTAACCTACAAACTGACGTTTATGCACCGATTCCATCCACTCATTTTCGTATCAACTGCTCTTTACGGCTGGAAGTTTTTGCTTTTCCTTTTTTTAATTCATAAATGAGGCTTTTTGCACTTAAAGGGCCGTATTTCCCCGTAACAACAACTAATTGAAGTGTTATTGTCTATTATTACTTGATATTACTGTCACTCATGACCTCCACTCACACTAGCGCTCTCTGGCGGGAGCGATATCGTCCATGCCTGCCATTATACACCACGTAACAAACGAATGAACCTATCATTCACCATAAATTTATTGCCATATGAGTATAAAGCCCGTAGCTTACGGTCAAATAGTTTGATATAACTGTTCCGAAGTGACGTAATTTCAATCGGTATATTTCACAAAACTTGAAGCAAACCACTTGAAATGACATCACTTGAAGGCAGTTTGACCGTAAACCAAGGGCTTAAAGGCCAATACAGCGTTTATGCGAGTCACAGTTCCTATTTTAGGTAAAGCTGGATTAAAATAATATGTAGCATCATCAAGCAGAAGGCGTGACGTGCGATACGAAAAACGATGCAATGGGAAGTCACCTTTAGAGTTTGGAGGTAAACATGGTCTACATGAGAATCATGAGCATGAAGCATGAGATAGTCAACGGAAAATCTTTCTCATGAAAACAAGATATTATTATTATTTATGCATAATGACGTATTCGCTAAATTCGTCTTTTATCTGTGTTCTTATATTTGGCCTTGACTTCTTGCCACTTGACAGGGAGGATTATCGTTTGTTTACAAACAAATTAATAAAATTGATGTAAATGGTTCGGGAACGTTCGAAGAGTACAAGTTAAAACTGTTAAAAGTTAGTCTATATAGTGAAGATGGTGAGAGCTTGGTACATGGACACTGATCCTAGTGATCAAAGAAAAGAACACCACCGAAATCCCCCTCATTTTATCGACATTGATAAACTTTTTGAAGTGTCTGGTGTAGAGTATTTCAAAGTGAGTTTTTGACTAGCATAAAGCCGTTTTTTTGTTATTATCATTCCTTTAGGATCAATATATCTACCAGTTTTATTAAGAACCGTCCAAACTCCAAGTTAGTAGCACCACAGTTGATATCTAAATAACTTCCCTGACTTCTTAAACTTGAATGAGCAATAGCTCAGAACTGGTTCAGAATCGGTTATGGAAGGAACCAAAACAGACCTATAATTTTCACATTTCTATATACCGGGTGGCTACGGAAGTATTGCCTACGGAATATCTCAGTTATTGTATGAAGTAGGTTTGTGAAATTTGGAGCGTCGATATAATGACATAAGAGCTAGAATTTGAGCATATTGACATGTCGAAGTTAACTTCCGGTCTGACCGGAAGTAACATCAACTTTCTTATTTTAAGTGGAAACCCTATTTTTTTTCTTTTCGCTTTATTCAGCATTCAATTCCCTTTCTAATGACATATCACAAGTTGGTATCTAACCAGAAACTAGATCAGAAAAAAATTATTATTGAAATTCACCGAGTAGGCCGTGGAAGCAAAATGAAAGCCAAAAATTGAAAAGTTGGCTATGGAAACCATACGTCACTTGATAACAGTTGCTACTACTGTAATATTTTATTTTCATTCGTCGGCGTTATAAAAAGCCGCCAAAAAAAATATTGGAAAAATTGGGAAAAAAACAATACTCTGTAGGTCCATAACTTAAATAGGAACATACAACTTTTTCTTGCCTGTACTATTCAGCATAACCATTCCTTTCTAATGATATAAAACGTTTCTCAACATTTGGGGCGTGATATCTTGGAAAGCTCTACGAATTTTTACTTCTAGCTCATGTAGAGTTGTAGGCTGTGTGGAATACACCCTATTTTTAAGATGCTCCCATAGAAAAAAGTCGCACCGAGTAAGATCAGGTGACCTTGGTGGCCACCTGACTGGACCATGGGTATAAGTCTCTCTTGAAAGCGATTTTGAAGATAATTTCTCGCTATTCTTGAATTATGCGGAGGGGCGCCATCTTGCTGGAAGTACATTCTCTCAGTTATTTCCGCTGGTAGGTTGTTAATGAATTCCGAAATTTCATTCGTTAAAAAATTAAAGTATCTCTCTCCGGATATTTGGCCTTGAAAAAGAATGGGGCCAACAATATGAGTTCCAACTATTCCTGCCCAAACATTCACACCAAATCTCTCCTGGAAGCCACCTTGTCGAAACCGGTGCTCGTTTTCTATTGCCCAGTACCTGTAACAAAAGACCGTTCACACTTTTAGCACTTTACACTTCGACTATCGACAATAATCCAAATAAAGTACAGTACCTACCTTGTATTATTCCTGTTAAATAATCCATTGTTGGTAAATCTTGACTCGTCCGTAAACAAGACATAATAGTTAAATAGGTGATTCTCAGCATTTTGTCGAAGAAACCAATCGCAATATTCCAGGCGCCTTTCACCGTCATTTTCATACAAATGTTGATGCAACTGATACTTGAAGGATTTAAATCGATGTTTTTTCAAAATTTTCCTAGCAGAGTCCTTACTTATAGCTAATTCGGCGCCAATCTGCCTTGAGGAAATTGTGCTATCATATTGTACTAAAGCTAATACATTAATTTCAGTTTCCTCATCAATAACAAATGCTTCTTGGTCTTCGTGAACATCAGGCTCAGTTCTTAATTTTTCTTCAAGCCACTGGAAATACCTTCTTGACGGTTGCTGCCTCCCTGGATATCGCTCTAAATACAATCGTTCAGCGGCATAAGAATTTTTTAAACATTCACCATAAATGAGAAGCATGTCAATTTGTTCGGTTCGTGAATAACGGGGCATTTTTTGAATATTCCACTAACTGATTTCGATTTCCAAACCCTTTTAAAATGGCAGAATCAAAAACACTACTTCGAACGTCAAAATAATATGGATAGCGGCGTTCGTGAGAGCTCTCGTTTCTTTTTTGTTTCATTCCAAAATACATCTTAATCAGCCTACTTGTTAATATTTTGGTTCGAATGATTATTGCAATGGAATGATTATTCTGAATAGCACAAACATCGTCCATAGGTAGATATTAGAATATCTATGGACGATGGCACAGACCAAGTACGTTTATGTTCCTATTTAACCTAGAACCTACAGGATATAATTTATCATTCCACATTATTATTAATGTTATTTTTGCATATGGCGATAGTCTGTTTTGTTATTTGAATAATAATAATTGGATTTTTTGGTATTTCATTTCAAAAAATTACTTTCTATTATATCATTAGAAAGGAATGGTTATGCTGAATAGTACAGGCAAGAAAAAGTTGTATGTTCCTATTTAAGTTTTGGACCTACAGAGTATTGTTTTTTTCCCAATTTTTCCAATATTTTTTTTGGCGGCTTTTTATAACGCCGACGAATGAAAATAAAATATCACAGTAGTAGCAACTGTTATCAAGTGACGTATGGTTTCCATAGCCAACTTTTCAATTTTTGGCTTTCATTTTGCTTTCACGGCCTACTCGGTGAATTTCAATAATAATTTTTTTCTGATCTAGTTTCTGGTTAGATACCAACTTGTGATATGTCATTAGAAAGGGAATTGAATGCTGAATAAAGCGAAAAGAAAAAAAAATTGGGTTTCTATTTAAAATAAGAAAGTTGATGTTACTTCCGTCATTATATCGACGCTTCAAATTTCATAAACCTACTTCATACAATAACTGAGATATTCCGTAGGCAATACTTCCGTAGCCACCCGGTATAACATGCGTCAAAGAATTTGTTTCAATTGATTTTGAAGATTTCTGAAATCTAATATTTATTAGCCAAGAAAGATGCAAATATAAGTGGTAGTTTATTTGCAGTTCACTCGAGATTTATATTTATTTTTCCAAATTAAATCTTTACTAGCTTGCAGCTTTTTTTATAGCCTGTTCTAAATAAAATTCTGAAAAGTTTTTTAATATACTTCAGCTTATGATATTGATATCCACTGAAATGTGAACTTTTGGCATAGTTAATGCCTTGGAATAGTGAGTATTCAAACAGCTCTTCATTTGTTTTATGAAATAGTAAACTTTGTATAATTTCGAGGAACTATGTTGTCCAAATGAGAATAAAATTCTTCAAAGTAGAATAACCAAATCCAGGATGCTTAAAAAATATATAGATAATTAGAAGATAAGCTTCAATTACATAGTTGATAAGAAGTTCAAAGCAGTATAATTTATTTTATTTACATTATCATAACCCTAACCTGTAGATAACAAATAATTTGCCATTTGAAATTCAGATATTATTCTGAACATCAGTGTTTAATTATGCTCCTAAATTTTTTACACGTACTTACGAAACACCCTGTATATGGTCATTATTTTTTTTGTGGCCAATAAGATACTTCCAATCCTGTCTCCCAGAATAATGAAGATTCTCATTATTATTATGATTTTGTAGTTGAATATCGACACATTACAAAGCGATGGAATTTTAGATAAGCTCAAGAAAGAAAGAGGTTACACATATGAAGATGAAATAGTCCTTTCTGAAGAACGTCTCGAAAATTACGAGGAGAAGCTAAAAACTTTTTATACGGAACATTTACATACCGACGAAGAAATCAGGCTCGTCGCCAAGGGCTCTGGATATTTTGACGTGAGGGACAAAAATGACGAGTGGATCAGAATTGAAGTTATTCCTGGAGATCTGTTGATTTTACCAAGTGGCATTTACCACAGATTCACACTGGATGAAAAGGTTTGTATAATATTGGGCGACTGTGATCATGCAGGAGTATATCCAATCACTGATGATGGTCTTAGGAGTTACGAAATGTTTCTATACTAGAATGAAATGCATGGGTGTCTTAGCGAGAATTTTAGATGTGATTGAAAGCTTGGGCAATAACAATGCTCTAGGATTTGATAACATCACTGTTCAAATCGTAGAGGCAGTGCAATACAAAAATACTTTATTAACTGATTTGACAAAAAAAAAACTCTTTTTAGCGAGTTATAGTATGCCAGTTAACACATAAGCTATTTGAAAAATATATGTGGATTTCTTGCCACTTTTTTGTGAAACGGTATTGATACTGTTGATTACAATATACTGTTAGGCATTTTATATAATTTAAGAATAAGATGACAAATACAAACATGGTTTCTGATCATTTACAATTTGGGTACCTAGTACATGAAGAAAGAAATTAATCTCGGTGAATTTATTCTTTTCCCAATTATACTTGAATTATTTTGTGTAATACAAGACTAGTTTATTCCGGAGATAATATAATAATAATAATACTCCCTCATAAATGGAATGTATTAAAATATGTTGAGCAACTTGGATGTGTTATATCATGTTTCTTTTCATAATCAACGTTGAATGATTGTGAAATCGCAATGTACAGCCGTACAAAAAAATTCATCCATAGGTAAAAGTTGTTAATTGCTGTATCTTGCAAAAACCGTCAAGTAAGGAGTTTTTATCTCTGCTTGTCAAATAATTGATACATTTTTTCATCACTTGACTTTTCTAATACTACTTTTCAACGTTTTCATTATTTCATGCACCAATGTTTTGTTTGTGTATGTTGTGTGTTATATTTTTCTTGTATTTTCTAGTTGTTTCAAGAGATTTTATCACATGAATTTTTTATTAAAGATGTTTTAAATTTGCCAACAGTTATCACACAATGCAGATCCACAAAAATGTTTCTGACAGAAACCCAGGGGCGGTTCCAGGATTTTTCTGAGGGGGGAGGGCGATTCCGAAATAACACAGTAATAATTTTCGAAAAAATATTATAATATAGAAATTAATAGTGAAACATACTCATATATATTGCAAAATAACATGATATAGTTAAAAAATTAACCAAAACATATTACTAGTAGTCTGACTGGCATGCTTTTTCTGTGTACGCGTTTTGGCAGGGACGCCAGAGGGGGGGGGGCGAAGCCACCTTCGCTTCAATTTCTTGATGGAAGAATCTGGCTCAAAGTTATATCTTTTTGCATCGCAAAACGTAGAAAATTGTCGTCAGATTGATGATTGCGTCGCAACTGTATCAGTAGGCCCACAGGTATTAACAATTTGACTAATTTCGCCGTTTGTAGACTCACCGAATCGACTCATTGACTTAGAAATTCAACAAGTTGTTGATAAACATGTCAAACTATTCATTTTGGCAACTAACACCGCGATAATTGATAAACAAATGAATAAGTGAAAAAACCACTACTGCATTTGTCGCTGTAAAAGTTGCAGCCAACTTTTGTAGCTGTTAAAGTGAAAATTGCACTGTGGTATATGCGATTTTTATACATGAGTTGACTTGTAGTGATAATCTATAACAGCGACGATTTTACCCTAGAGTAATTGTAAGCTTGGTGCTTAAATCATTATGTTCTCTTCAATGTCAAATCACAAAATAACACTCCAAAGGGTGGAAAGCAAATTTAAAAATAACTTTTTATCCATGTGTGCCTGAAAGGGGGCATTGGGGGTACATACCCCCATACTGCCTAACTGTGAGTAAAGTTTAACTTTTTCGATCGTATATGAAACCTTCATGGTAAATTATATGCCCGAAAAAGGTGATTACCACCTTCCCATGAAATTATCCCTACATCTATTACTTCCATTGACATGCACCCCCCGAACGAACACCAGTTCGTTGAAAGTTATTCAACCTCTCTTATTCTTAGGAGGTATTACCGTACATATGGAAAAACGTTCTGAAAAAAGTCCAAGATGTCGCAAATGGAAGCTACATACTATTGAAAAACTACGCTTTTTGACTTTTCAAATAACACTTAAAGAAAGAAATGGAGACCCGAGAAGACAGCTTGCACTTTCTGATTTTGATTTTTTATTGTTAATGTAGTAGTTTCATGAAAACATTATACCATTTTAAAAAGCCATCGATGATGTACATATTTTTGGAATATTTAGTATGTTGCACAATTATTACAAGTTAAAATGAGTCGTATCCATAAACCTTGAGCAAATGCTTTCACTCGGATTTATTGAAACAGACGTATTCATTTAGTTTAGTTAATGAAAGAGACAAAACTATAGTATAAGCATTTGCTAACTTTTATGAATACCACCCATTGATTTCGCTTATACCTTATTGCTACACGTTTCTCTGATGATTTCAGCCTGTAGATGGTGTTTCAGAAAATATCCTCAGAATCCAAATCAATACTTCGCTCCTGAAAACATTAATAATAAGATACATTGATCGACATGTATTGAATACTTATTATGGGTTCATAATATTTTTTATAGCTATTAATGTTACGAGATTATTATGCTACTTTAATAATCGAGGACGTTGCCAGGTGATGGGGCGCTTCGCGCCGAGTGGCCTGATGCAATTTCCGAGATTTATTTAAATTGCATAATAATCTAGGTACATTCAAAGCTTTATCGTATCATTGACAACAATGATGTGAAAATAAAATCAACAACTGTCATAGTAGCGTGCCATAAAAATTAATATAGTCTAATTAGAACTTTGGCGAAAATCATGGCAGATATTGATATTCCTGAAAATATACTTGCGGCTGCTAACACTGTAAGATTAGATTTGCTTTCATAAATCAAAAATCCATTACGAAAAAGAATACTTTCAGTTTTGTTAGTGGAGAAATACAGAACAGGTTCAAGATGCTGGAGAAACGGTATTACTTGATTATTTTGTGAAACTCTCAAATTAATACTCTCCATCATCTTTGTGGCCTAAATATTCTGTCACGAGCTTGTTTGGAGTTGAAGGAAAGAGTAGAAATCGACAAGTATGGCGCCTTGTTACGATTAATTAAGAAAAAAAAAAAAGTGGGGTATAGAGCGAAAAAATCCCAAGTATTCACGAAAGAGCAGGTTAGTGAATTTGTTGGTACTGCCCCAGACGAGACATTTTTGATGATGAAAGTTATGATGAATAAATGAAAATGTCCAAGAAAAATGATGACATTCTAGAGAGCAAGGTACTAATCACAATTACTGATTCAAAAACCCATAAGGAAATGCTTTTTGCGGTGATATCTGACGGAATCGTTAATCCTGTGACATTATTTAAAAAATATATATCATTATGTCCAGCTCATACTTCATATAGAAGATTGTTCGTATCATAAAGAAGCGGAAAATGCACCATTCAGCCTTACGGTATTCATTTCTTTTCTAAAATACCTGACATAATTGCTATATACAGTTCGATTACTATATCTTTACCCGTGCGTCATCATCACAATGTAAACGAATTTTGAATCGCTCATAGCGGTTGTTAGAAAGAGATGTTCGATAGAGGATGTGTGATTTCTTCGATCATAAATTGATGACGCATGGGTAAAGATACAATAATCGAACTGTATCTTAAACTCGAAAATCCATCAGATGGAATTCTTCCAAGATATAGCTTTGACAAAACTTTAAACATGCGTGGAAAGAGGAACCTCCCATCAACGCGGAAATTGCTGTCTACACGGATGGCTCAAAATCTGATGAAGGTTTAGGAGCCGGTCAACTCAATGCAAGTTATCTCCAAACTTGTTTTGGACTGAATTATAGCCCTAAAAGAGCTGGGCGGTCAGAACAGACTGACCCTAGCCTGGGTCCAACACACACAGATTATAGAGGCAATGAAGAGGTCGATTCACTAGCCCGTGAAGTGGCAATTCCCTGAGTGGCCCAGAACCGTCTGCGGTATGGCGAAAGCTGTACTAAAAACAAACACCAAATCATGGATCCGACACAAATCTGAAGAATGGTGGAACAACTCACCGAGAATAAGACAGGCCAAAGAGTTTATCAAACAACCGCAGCCAACATTCACAGAATATCTACTAAGCCAGAAGAGGAGCACTACTAGACTATTAGTATGACTTCTCACAGGGTATTGTAGGCTCATATGAGTACAAACGGTCTGGCAGAAGAAATGCTATGCAGGAAGAAGAGTAAATATCAATACACATACCATGCTACTGCGAGGGCTTGTCAAGGCTAAGGTTTCTAACGCTCGGAGAAGAAAACCCAAGAGCTCCCAAATACATGGAAGTTCTAAAAACAAGCCTATGGAGTCTCGCAACGAAGACAGTGCTAGATGGGGAACTCTAGGGCTTCGGATATGGTGGATGCGTGTTCTGACGAGCTCTGATGTGATATTCGCTGCCAGTATAAACACTTTCATTGAAAAACAGGCGTTTGTTTGTTCCGACGAATTCATCAGAACTCGACCGAACAAATTTTCTTCCGAATTCGCATGCATAGTAACCGTAGCCTAAACGATTTCGAGGGCACAGATATTAGATTTGAAAAGGTCGCGGTGTAGAGGCTTGTAGCACGAAAGCCCCAAACAAATCTAATCTAAAACAGTGGGCAATGTTGTGTTTTGATGGTGTATGTACCGTTTAATTTCGATCCTTACTTGAGAAATTGTCATTTCCACATCAAAGTTTCATTTAATGAAATATTAGGCGATCCTTATAGCATTTCAGATCGAAATAATTTATAAATTTTTAACGGAATAGAAACCTGATATTTTTTAGCAGCCAGACCGAACAAATATTTTGACGAAATATGAATGGTCGTTTGTTCACTGCTCGCTTAAGGCGGATTTATCGGATTCATAATGCACAATTTAATGCATATGCATAACTTTAAAATACAATTTATAACAATTCAATACTCAGATTCATATGAAACCATTTACCCGTTTCATAATTTATAATTCCTAAATGGTTTCATATGAACCTTGAGTATTGAAATGTTATAAATTGTATTTTAAAGTTATGCATACCTATGCATCAAATTGTGCATTATGAATCCGATAAATTTATTTGTAGCGATTTGCACACAAAGATCCACTTACTGCTTGAGCGGTGTTTTGTTGACTTGAGTAGGAATTGAAAGTAGACGGAGTTAGAGTTCGGATCGGCTCACGAAAGCCCAGTAAGCCTGTTAGTACTATAAAAGTAGGGTATTTTATTCAATACGGATTACCCCTGTGCTCGAATCCATGCGATCAGAGCGGATTTAAAACTATACTTTGGTCTGGTTACCTCAAAAATTCAATGTATCATATTCCTTTAATTTTAATACAGCAAACCAAAAAAATACCAGATCATGCGCAAATATGTCTGTGAATTTGCCATTGTTTAAGAAAAGTCATTCTCAAAGATTTGTACACTTCCACGGTCCAAAACTTTTTAACTATCTGCCAATAGAAATAAAAAAAAATAAAAAACTAAACAAATTCAAATATTCTACAAAACAATTCATACTCACCAACAAAGAAATAATTGATAATCTCTTTTAGAAAGTACAAAAAAAAAAACATAATATCCAACCGGACGAATTTTTGCTTCAATTTCTCCCCCATCAAGCGTCAACCATATTTCACTCACAACCCCCTTTTGAGGAGTACTGCAAAGCACAACACAAGCACTCACTTGCTTAGGTGTAGCAGGCTACTCAAATTGGGTTGAAAAGTTATATATTTAATTATACTCATTTATTATTACTATGATTATATTCACTATGTTGTACATTGACATCAATAAATTGAATTGAAATTGAATTGAATTGAATCCTATTTTTTTCCGAAATTTCGAGATTTGAAGTTGCCCTTCGATTCAAACACAATTTGACCTTGAGGTCGAATAACTTCCACCAAACACTAGCGCTCCTTGTGGTTGTTAGCGGAATGATGAGTAATTTTGACAGTTTTACACAGCTTTTAAGAGACCTCAAACGGTGAAAGTTTGAACCGTGTGAAGTAACGATACATACATCCGTCAGAGTCGCTAGGAGTACGTTTTTAAATGGGATGAAAAAAGTAGCATTTTTAATTAAGAATTAAAAAAGGAAAACACAAAATTTCAAATTCTAAGTCACTTGGCTTCTTGGACGATAACGTTCATGTGCAAATAAAAATATTTCAGAACGGGGATACATGTCTGCTCCCTCACTGGGACTCTGATGATTAGAAATGTTTCATAGCATCGAAATGTGTCGAGAATGTGACGTCATATTCGAACGTTAGAAATGGGAAGCATAGTACCGATATTTCGAATATGACGTCACATTTCGATTCTATAAAACATTTCTAATCATCGGAGTCCGGGGGCCTATTATAACTTTGTTGCATATAAATAATTGTATCAACCCGTCTCTATAAATGAATTGATAAAATGTATGTCATTTTTATTGCAGAATGACATAGTCGCCAGAAGATTCTTCATTGGTGAACCGGTATGGACAGCTCACAACAGACCTTGTGACAATATGGAGTGTCGAAAACACTATATCAAGAGTATTGGATCAGGGAGCTTTGTAAAAGTATAACAGTTTATTCTTGTTGACGACTGTTATGCAATCAATTTGAATATGTTAATGAATCAATAATTCTGTGCAATAAATATTTTATTTGTTTACATCCTTCCCTAGGTTCTTCTAGTGTTCTCTAATCATTACAGGATTTTTTTTTCATGAGAGCCAGAGAGTCTATATTTTGCCTAGACTTTAATAAAATGAACGCGTTAGATTACTTTCATTTTGAAGAAATTACGAAACATCCCGACAATCGTACGGTATTGACGAGACACCGGTGTTGCCTTATGCTCCGGGTGATATTGAGTCCGTTGTGGAGAATGAGAAGTGCCGAATCTATTGGAACTACTCATTCCCCACCCTCAGGCAAATGCAAGCCAATAATCCTGATGTAGTCCTCCTCGACCATCAAAGTCGGGCGATTTTCGTCATCGAGTTTTCAGCTCCTGGCGAAACGAACATCGTCCGAAAAGAGGAGGAATAACGGACTAAATATCGAGACCTACTCTTTGAACTCCGCAGGCTTTATCCAAACCATTCTGCGGTCCTTGTTGAAATGATGGACACACTGCTCTCAAACTTAAAAATCATACCGGCTTGCCGTAATATGGAAGAAATCTTAGCAGAAGGCCGTAATTCTTGGTTCACTCGACACCTAATAGTTACTTATCCCACGGCGTGGGGAGTGGTTATGGGGATAAATGATCCAGCGCGCCCTCCGGAAGTGTCGGTGCTCCAAAGACAGGGCCTGTCTGGAAAATTCCTCATGTTTGTTCATTGTTATTTTCATATGTTTATAAGGGATTTTCATTACAAAACACGACAATAGAACTTTACTGCCTTCTTGTGCTCAATCCAAAAATTATTTTCAACATTGAACCACTGGAATGGAATGAAACATATAAAAATAACAAACAAGATGACCTAGCACTGATGAGAGGAAATATCCTCGAAACATGCATCTATGCAGGTGATCATTTCCAACAAAATGAGGAATAATATTCAATGGCTTCATCACAATCAGCACTTGCAATATGTCCTCCATGAGGAACATTGCACAAATGGGCGACAGGTGTAATCCGTATGGGGAAGTAGTTGTTTTCCATTTTTTCATTTAGTGGAAATGTGTGGAGAGAAGGGTATTTTCGACTGCAATCGGAATTATTTCTTTTAATTTATTTTTTCCTATTCATATACACACTTTTTGAACTTTGTTGAATTTATTGCATTAACTCCATCAGGCAATCATATGAATCCTTATGTAGTTGATGAATACCTATAATTTTTCAAAAAATTGGTAAATTCTAGCCGTTTGTTTTTTAGTTTTAATGGATTGAGTAAAATTAAAAACGATTTTGGTATTGAAATTCATCATTTTTATGAAGACTGTCTTTGCCCATGCTGCAATGCAACAACCTTTATGATATGTAATTTTTATAGGAATGGAGTGACTCATGAGCTAGAACTAAGACATGATGCAGTTCTAAGAAAGTCAATTTTGACCTTGAGCACCAAAATCAAATTGATGCATAATTCCCAAAACAGAAAAATTGAATTTTTGGTTAGGTAATGAGAAGGCCAGGATCTTCAATATACCAATAAAATTTAATCAATTTAGACAAAAGCCATTTCAAATAGTAAATGTCCTTTGTTATGGTAATTCGACAATTGTTGAGTTAATTTTCTGGAACAGAAAAATATGAACCATGTTTAAATACATGCCATTGACAAGGCAGAGAACAAACCAAATGTGACTGAGATATGTGAACTTAATTAACTTTTATGACAACTAAAAAAGAAATCTTTATCACCAAATGTTTTTGGAAACCACCTCAACATCAACTTCATAACATTCACCATGAAGCAAGAAAACAACATCTGTGCAAAGGAAGCCATAATTTTTGAGACAGTTGTAGATTTTGTTGTCTACAACTTTGCAATAGGACAACCAATGTTCATTGCATTCAACAATCAAACGATTCTGAAGAACACAAAATGCTTTTCTGAAAAGAAATGTTGCACTATTAAATTAACTTTTATAGGTATTCTAATAATGTAAGTAAATTTTGGGTATCGATTCCCAATGATTTATTTACTGTTATTATCAAGCCATTTCCACTGCCTCGAGCTTCTTGATCTAGTTGAAGCCAAACAGGATGATAATGTTTTTTAATGAACAAGACTTCTTTGCTAACTCCTTCGGAGTAATTTACGAATAATTGTTTCAGAATTGATTTTTCTGTTAACCAGATTTTGTCCTCTCTACGAACAAGATCTTACTTTTCAACAACTGCTTCCTAGCACTTTCTCTGGCCATCAGAAAAATATACTGCAGTCGCTGGGTTTTCAACCCACGACCGGCAGCAAGAATGATTGAAAAGCGGTGATTCTAACCACTCGGCTATCTGGCTTTATAAATTGAGTTTAATAAACTTAATTTACAATATTACCTGCTGTCTACGTGTCCTCAGAGCTTCCAGTAGACGACTACCTCGTGAATATTTTTTGTAATTGCCATTTGGAGCAATCTGCGCTACGTCAAGGTGCAATGACTTGTAAATGACACAGTTCAAAGTTGCCGCTGCTGTCCTAGCATCACAGCTGAATGTGAAGATAACATAAGCAAAAACCAAGTCCAGATTATAATCGTTTCTGATGTAGATCTTCTCAATTTCTCCTTGTAGATTCATTTGTTCTCTTAGGAAGGCTATCAGTTCATATTTCTTGGTATCTTTAGCCAAGTTGACAATACGGATCACTTTCGATTCTGAGGTTTCCATTTTAACCCTCTTTTCTTTCTCCTCTGATAACATTCTTAGTCTGTTCATTACACTAATTTATTTAAAGGTTTGTGAGATCTAATTATTTCTTAATAGAACTATGCTGATTCAGAAAGTCTGGGATTAGATTAGACTAGACCAGCTAGACCTTGTCACTTCGTGGGAATCACAACTTACAACTTCAGACTCCCCAACTTCCAGCAAGTGACGCCAGTGTTGGGATTTTAATTTTTAACGTTGCCAGTACTATATGTCAACTAAAAAATGTAATAGATTCTAAAAAGTATGGTTAAGAAGGTTAATTTGATCAATGTTTAAAATAAGCCAGTCATGAGACTCAATTGGGTCCATTGTCGCCGATTTGGTATAGAGGAAATTGAATTTAAGCACTCGACTGAAAAATCAGTCCCAAACAAGTCGATCAAAGTTAATTGTTGACTTTTAATTATCGATTGAAAAACTGAACGTAAAAGACGATAAATTCAAATTTGAAACTTCCATTCCATGTCAATATTAGCTGCGTTTTATTGGTGTCATTTCGTTACCGGTTTGGAAATAAATTGTCATTAATGACATTTTTATCATTGTATTTGTGTCATATGTCAATTTATTAAAACAAACACCGGAATGGGTTGAATAAAACGCAGCTAATGAGAGACAGGAAAAGACGGAAGTTGGAAGTATAGAGTAGAAGTAAAACGAATCTCTGAATGACTTGAAATTCCAACTCAGATTCAAAATTTAATAGATTGTGACAGTCACATCGACATTATTGCCATGTCACAATTTTTTAAGGATAGATACAATAAGCACGTCATCAGCTAGATTTTGATATCTGTCGGGTATATTCATGGCAAAGAAAACCCAAAAATAAGCTGTCTTGAATAAGAAGGCAATTGAAACGTTCATTGTAGCTTGTTAGGAGCATGTAAAAACGATAGTATTTCCATCACCGAACGGAGATTCTTCGTTGTCGATATAGTCTTGTCAGTACGACAACGCTGCATTTGATATTTGACAGCACAATCATTTTGAAGCTGCCAGTGTCGTAACTATCGAAAAAGGGAAACCAAATTGAAAAATGAATGAATTATGAAAATAACATGTCAATTACAGCATCGGCTGTTCTCAATATCCTGTGGAGATTATTCCATCATAATTTCAGGTTCCCATTATTTCTATTTTATTGAACCTCAATATGTCTTTGAATTGCACGACACTGCCGTTGGGGGGAAGATGTCCCTTAAGCTAAGTATTCATGCATCCGAATTTTTGGTTTTTCGTAGGAAATTTGAAAGAAATGTAACTTTTTCGTACGAATGATATTTTGAGCGGTTTTCATTTGTGCGAAATGCCTTAACGGAATAAATGAAATATTCAACGTCAACCCCCTAATTTTACAGTCCATTTTCTCAAGAAAATTCCTTAGCTCGTTAATAAAGCTGTGGTAATTGCAATGTAATTTTTGTAGTTTGAAAATAGGTCTCACCCAAAAATGTGTGGGAGCCCTTTTTCTTCACTTCCAAATTCCAATACGTTAACAAAATCAATAAAATATAATATTATTAATCATGAGATTGCTGTCCATATTTTACAATAAAATTTTTAATATGCCTGCGGAATCAAAAATACATAACCGCACTGATCATCGTTTTCCTTCAAAATTTCGGACAAGTTGACTTCATTATTTCAACTTCTTGAATTTATTTGTACCATCAGTTGAAATTTGTCGCCACGAAATATATTTGAACAGCTTTTGACAGATTTCGTACGAAAAACGAATAATTCGTGTACATGAAAACTCAGCTTTACACACAAATCTTAATGCATGTGCGGCGAGTTACTCATCTAGGTTATGTTATTTGATCGCAGATATGAATTCTGTTTCTCCGTGGTTTGCGCGAATTTGCAAAAAGTTAAAATATTTGAACTTTTTTGCGGCATGTCTGGCAGCCAGTTTATTCGCAGAAAAATCGTGAAATTTGCGAGGGTATGAACAAAGAATATCTAGATGTAGATATTCTTCGGTATGAACAAGACTTCTCCTTAAAAATTTGTCACTTCAAGTAAATGATTCAGTATACACAATTTTTGATTCTGTACTCTGCTAGATTTTGATGATTTTTAGTCATCTTGGCTGAAAATTAAAGAAAACAATTTCTTTTTTTATTGAATTAATAAAAAACACTTGAAATTATTGAAATAATTAAACAGAACAGATGAACTCACACACACAATGCAAAAACTATAACATTATCCATTTAATCAACATTAAAGGTAGTATTGGCTGGAGCTCCACATACTTAGAGATGTGCATCTGTTTTATAAATCAATTATGGTTGTTGTGGGATTATTTTCCTTGTTGGTCTGATTCATTTTGGTTTTAAAAAATTTGCACAATTGTCGTTGAATGTATATATTTTTGTTGGTATCCAACAATTCTTTTGATTGAGTTTTAAATCCATTGCCAGCTTTTGCATTGGATTTTGATGTCACGTTCCTTTCTGCAGTAGAAGCATTTTTCTGAGGAGTGTTTACTGATTTGGTAGCTAACTTGGGGGTAGTTCTATTTGTGTTTCTACCAATGTGGTTCACTTTAGATTTAGCTTTCCCTTCTGCAGCATTTGCATTTTTCTCAGGATCATTTTTAAATGTGTTTTCTAATTTGGTAGTTAACGTGGTAGTAGTTCTATTTGTGTTTCTACCAATGTGGTTCACTTTAGATTTAGCTTTCCCTTCTGCAGCATTTGCATTTTTCTCAGGAACATTTTTGAATGTGTTTTCTAATTTGGTAGTTAACGTGGTAGGAGCTTTCTTTGTGTTTCTATCTCTGTGGTTCGTTTTAGATTTTGCATTTCCTTCTGTAGCAGATGCATTATTCTCAGGAAAAGTTTTAATTGTGTTTTCTGATATGGTAGCTAACCTATGAGTAGTTTTTTTCGCTTTTTCATCTTTCTTTTGATTCAATTTTGATAACTTGTTCTTGTTTCCATTATTCCAAGGATTTTTATATCGATAATTTATTCTTCTGTTTACTGAAAATGTTGGAAGACCTAGTGGAAGTCTAGTTGAGTTCTCTTGTTTGTTCTGGCTATCTTTTCGAGTAGAAATGCTTTTCCAGCCGTTGAAAAGATTACCTGCCTGAAAAAATAAAATATATTTATGAAGGACACCATTGGTACACAAGACTTGAAAATGGTTGATATATAGTTTCCGAGAATTAGTTTAATCTTGGATCACATTTGTCAAATGAAAAAATTAATGAGATTGAAGGGTTTATTTGGAATATGACACATTTTTGTGTTAAAAAGTTCTGTGCTTTTAATACCGAAAGACAGTTCGAATTTTACGAAAGATGCAAGTAAAAGTGTACCTGTAAAGTTTCTGTTGGAGATATAATATATTTCTTGTAGCAGGAATTTGGGGCAATAACAGCTACATCAAGATGCAATGATTTGTACTGGTGACCATTCAACATTTTTTCTGCTATCTTGGCATCGAAACTGAATTCGAAGATAACGTAGGCAAAAACCAAGCCTAACTTATTTTCATGTCTGATATACGTTCTCTCAATGTTTCCTCGAAGATACAATTGTTCTTTCAATAATAATTTCAGTGCTTTGTCTGTAATGTTCTTATCCAAGTTGACAATACGAATCACTTTTGGTCCTGAAATGTCCATTTTGTTCGTTTTCTGACTTGTGATGGAGTTAACACCTAACAACTAATAAAATAGGTTTATGTTTGCCAGTTAAGGTATGATGATAATGAAGAAATAGTTTTGGAAATTTGGGATTCACACTCACACTAGATTCACATTTCACATGACAACTGACAATCACAGAATTCACAGATCACAGAAACATGTTTAGTTATGAAAGCTGGTGGTATTCCGTGTACCATAGAATTCAATAGTCGACAGTTATTTCACTTTCTCTCCCGTGAATTCAACCATAATGTCATCAAACTTATTCTGTCGACAATGGAATTCTATGGTACACGGAATTCCACCCCAGCCGCCTTTTCGCCGTTTGCTATTACAGCTTACAGCTTCAGAGTACAGATACTTGCAGCACTAGATGGCAGCACGATCTTAATTTCTGGGCTGATGCTTGGGCTATTTGTCGCTAGTGGGCCATGTTGTATTTGTTCAGATTAGTCCTTTTCAAAGTTCAAAGTTTGGTTTTGGGTTATTATTATTTACGTCCATTTTGATTTAAGAGTATTTTCAACGCTGCTTGTGCATTAATTATCATGGAAGATTATGTTCATATGAAAAAATATAAGAAGTGTTGTTAGTGGATTTACGAAAAGCTGAAGCAGAAATCTCTTAAATTTTTAATGACTAATAAATAATTCAGTTCATTAGGAATTTTGGAACAAATCTCTTCTAGTGATTGAATGTATAAGATATTTTTCAATGAAGCAGCAACAGTAAATTCGATCTTCATCTGCCCTTAATAATATACTCCATACAATACATGTTTTCCTCTATTTGAGTATTTTTTTTTAAATAAGGAAATATCTTTTGGCAGCTGCTTTTGAATCAGGATTTGAAATTGTACCAGCCATTCTTGTAGAAGTATCCACTCGAAAACGATTGAAGTTAGTATAAGATGTACCAATTATATATACAGGGTGTTCCAAATTAAGTCGGCACCATTGCCAACTCCGTTATTATTGATGCTACGAATTCGGTTAAATGGGCAAACTAGTAGCATTTTTAATGGCCTTTTCGATGCAAAAAAAAATTACAGTCTCGTTTTCAGAATATTTCATAAAATGATATTTCTTTCAATGGAACACCCTATATTTTTTCATGCATTTCGATTCGTAATAACATTCTTAACAACAAAGCTCATTTCACGTTTCTTCCTAAAGTTCAAAATGAGCGACTTATGTGGAAATATTTATTTATTTCACTATATAGTACAAAAAATTTCTTTGCTTTGGCGAATAAAACCTCATGATTGTTCAAACACCCAATTTTGGTACTTATACGTATGACAATATTTTGTTACTAATAGCAAAATAAGACAGTAAAAAGAAAAAATTGCGCTGGGATGCGAACTCGTGAAACCCGTGATCATCATGTCGCATCACTCAATTGACACCACTGAGCTATTTGGTATTAATGTACAAAACAATAATTTCCATCTTAAAGCCATTCCACTAGCCGCATTTATTTTGTGAATCAAAATCTGTCTGCTGTAACAATAACTTTGAAGCCGCGTTTTTGTACAGAACCGAAAATACTGGAGGGTCATATGAATGCGGTTGGAAAAAATGTGTTTGATTCGATAAAACATAATTATTATGAGCGATCAAGTTGCCTTGAAACTTTGTTGAAATACTATTTGTCGAATATTCTCAAGTATATCATGACAATGTCATAAATTATTGTAACTGTCAACTACTGTTCGAATATTTTTCGAAATTCTGTTTTCCCATCAAGAAAAATGTGATGTGTTAGAATCGTACTTGGTTTGCCCGGAAAATACCGAAGAGCACTCCAACACTACAGCAATTCGTTCCCCGATCGTGAATTACCTAATCGGCATTTTTTTGCTGTGCTTCATCGCCGATTCAGGAACGATGAAAAAGATTTTGAGAAGAGGAGAACTAAAAAACATTTTGTAATATCTGAAGATACAGAAATTGACGTTTTATCCTTCTTTGAGGTATATCCAAATAATTCCATCAGAGATTTATCTAGAGAAATAGCTGTTCCACTGTCTGGTATTCAACGAATTCTGAAGAAATATAAGATTTCTCCTTATAAGTTAAGACTAGTGCAAACACTAGAACCTGATGAACCTGAGAGATTGGGGTTTTGTCAGTGGTTTATGAATAAATGCAGACAAGATCCAAACTTCTATAGAAATATTATATGGAGCGATGAGGCTAATTTTACATATAGTGGGTTGTATAATAGAAAGAATTTTCATTATTGGAATAGACATAAATCATTTCTAGTCCATCCCCACAATCCGCAAAGACGATTTAGTATTAATGTTTTGTGGGGTCTCTTTAGAGGCAGAATTATAGGTCCATTTTTCTACCATGGTTCTTTGAACGGACCCCGTTACATTAATTCATTATCAAGAGTGTTGGAAGAGTTTTTCGATGATCTTGATCTGGAGGCTCGTCAGATAATCTATTTTCAGCAGGATGGAGCACCAGCACATAATGTCAGTGGCGTAAAAAGAATGCTGCGAGACTGTTTTGGAAACAGATGGATTGCTACAAATGGTCATGTTAAGTGGCCCTCTCGTTCACCAGACATGACAGCTCTAGATTTTTGTTTTTGGGGATTTCTGAAAAATTAGGTGTACAAAAATGAAACATAAAAATGTAGATGAACTGAAAAAATATATTATAATTAATAGAATTGATGGCCGAACTGTGTTGAATGCCACACATAGTATCAATAGAAGGGCCAAATATGTGTTTAACAAGAAGGCGGTGTTTTTGAAGATTTACTCGATATTTTATAGCGCTTTATCAATTCCTTTGTTTATGAATGTTTTCTATTGATAGAACTGTCTTATTTTCACCTTCACGAAAAAAAGTCAAATGAGATTTGTTGTTGAGAATGTTATTACGAATCGAACTGCATGAAAAAATATAGAGTGTTCCATTGAAAGAAATATCATTTTATGAAATATTCTGAAAACGCGACTGTAATTTTTTTTTGTTTTCGGCATCGAGAAGGCCATTATAAATGCTACTAGTTTGCCCATTTAACCGAATTCGTAGCATCAATATTAACGGAGTTGACAAAGGTGCCGACTTAATTTGTAACACCCTGTATATCCATTTGGCAACTTGGGAAGAAAATTTGTGTTTTTTATTTTTGTTTTGGTATCATTTGATATTTCGTTGATTATCGATCATCGAAAAACATCAATTCCTTCGCTCCCCTAGCCGAGTGAAACTGTAACCCCATCATCATCAAAATGTCATCAATTTGATCCGGTGCGTTGGCCGGTGGGACGAGGACTCCGCCACCTCGTCCGAAACCTCTTGTAGGAGTGCGCGAGTTCCATCGAGGCGTCGCGTCGCGGGCGCCGCCGGCCAGGTAACGGCGTCGGCACCGGCAGACGCGACTCAGTGTAACGCCGTCGAGTCGTTTCACACGTTCCGACGTCGAAACGGAGCGCGATCGTCGCGGTTGTGTTTCGGGGCAAAGAGGAAAACTTTTCAAACAATTTCCACTCGAGTTGGCGGGCTATTTCCCGCTGGTGCTGGCTGCTGTCGAGCGCGGACTGGTGAGTTTTGTGGTTTTCGTTGCACTTGGGCGGAATTCGTTTCAGAAATATGATCTAGAAGTGCATTGCAGTCCACTGAACAATATGAAGTTGCTGCACATTTTCAAAAAAATTAGTTCTTTGTACAACTGTCATTTCTGCGTCTCTATTGATGCGTAAATGTTTACTTTTTTTCACCGTGAAAAAAGACTTTTTTCCACAAACGCTTAACAAAGTAGCCTTTGAAGCTTTCAGATTTCAACGCAAAGTTGATGTTTTCCGTGAAATGTCATTTTGTGACAACATTTGCGCCCTAGAGCGAAAATATTTCGAAAACGCTCGCTTCTCCAACGTATTTCTGCATGATGATTGATGATAGTGACAGTGAATTATCAAACACTTCTCCTGATTTAGCAGATAATGCAAAAATTATTACTTTGAATCTCCTACCAGAGAAATCAAGGAAGACATATGAATTACAATACGGTGAATTCATGACGTGATTTACAATATTTGGGGGAATTAAGGTTAGATGGATCTGCTAATCGTCCATCAGGTTCAGAAATAATAACTAAAGATTGTCACAATTGTACATTCAATTTTAGTATAGTCAATGATAAATTAAATTAATATTAATTAGGAATTTATAAACTGTGATCGATATTCGAGTTAAAATGAAACTTAATGTGATGTACTTTTGTTGAATAAAGCATCTGGTATTTCTTTTTCTGAAAACTGCGTTTGTAGAAAATATCTTGTGTGTAGTACGAGCACAAAGTGTCATTGTCGCTCTCCAAAGATTACCGCGCGACGCGACAATATATCACTTTGCGGTCTTAGTACACAAATAGCTATTTCCGACGACCTACTTGAAATACGTATTAATTCGCACTATGAATAAGCACAGAAAATTACGTATTTCGCACTAGTGCGAAATGAAATATTTCGCACAGTCTCCTCGCTCTGCGATCGGTACTCTAATTTTTACTCATATTTAGGCAGCTGTGACAATGACATATCTTCAGATGAATTCATAAGTTTGAAGTGTCAGTGTGTTGATATTTATTTAGTGAAATCTGCTCAAATTTTTCTTTGCTGTCAAAAAACATGGAGATTTTCCGACGATGAAATTTTAGATTTTAAGTCCGCAATTTAGCAAGCGAAACGACGAAAGAATTGTTATCAGAAAAATTAAAACAAGAGTATGCCAGTTAATAGCTTCTCCGAGGTTGTTTTATTGGCTTTCATAGGAAAATTAGGAAATGAATGCAAGCCAAACACTGTCTGGTCAATATATTCGATGATACGAAAATCCTTAATACTAAAGAATAACATAAATATCAATACGAAAAATTCAATTTACCTGTTAAAGTTCTGTGATTGAAACCTCGTATTGTTAGTGGTTCAAAAATATGAAAATCGTCGGAAAAGTATAGTGTACTACTCGTGTGGAAACTGGATATTTCATACTAATGAGATAAATCTTGTCACACTCGTATTAAATATCTAATTTTCCACACTAGTTGCACACTATAATATTTTTCGCTGCCAAAATAATTCACAAAATAAACATGAAATATTACTTTTTAAAGGATTTATTTTCAACAGAGTAAATTATTACTATTAAGTAATTATTCTTCATGAAACAATTTCATTTACATCCGACATAAATTCCCGAAGATGTTCCATGTTGCTGCTGATCAGAAACGTTAGATATTTCTTGAAGAGTTGATTCCATAATTTTATCAGATATTTCAGTTTGTTAGGAAGAAGATGGATAATTCAATATTTTGTTGAAAATCTCAGTTTTGTTATTCAAACTATTTTCTATATATGCTTCTGCTACGGAGGCAGATTTCCAGCCACCGCGACGTTTTATGGATGTAATGTTGCCAGATGTTGGCCAGAAGAGTTACAGAGCTTCTCCTGAAACATTGACCTGTATAGCTCTCTTATACATGTCTTTTCACATGCACATTCGAAAGAGTTCTTGGCCTCTACATGGCGGTCTGGGCCAAAATTTAACACTCTCATATGCCATTAAAAAAACACCCATTTTACGTACTCAATAAAAAAATAACTATTGTGGGTGTAAACTTTCCAAATAACTGCCAGAAAGTTTTCTCAGAGATGGCATCTTCCTCTCAGTTAATTTTACAGAAATACACTTGTATTTCAATCATAATATTATAATCACTATACTACTTTTCTTGCAAAAGTTTGCACGAAAAGTTCCACTATGTCTTCACCGTCCCTTCTTCAGTTTCGGTCCTGTCTTTCTCATATTGAATGTCCAATCTTTAAGTATCTACAAGTTTACAGGTATTTCAATCATTCTTTCTGAAGTCAAATTCTTATGATGAACATATTTTTTAGGTAGTTACCTACTTTTATCCATAGTTCGAAGAAAACAAATTACCAAACAGACATTTTACGATGTCAATTATACCGATGTAGCAAGAAATTCTCTATTATATATTCTTTCTGCTCCTTCCAAATCTTCCTCACTTGATCAACATCAGCGAACATCTGATTGTTACTTCAATTAACCTCAAGCAAGTTGAGCAATCAAGTTAGTTATTATTATTATTATCCATAATTCTTCAATTTTCCAGAAACAATTCCATTTTTTCTATACATAAAAGTGCACATATTGAAATAAGATAAGATAAGATGTTCGTTTATTAGCGTTGCTAATTAAAAAAAATAACAATTATGGGTATAAAATACATTCACATAACTTAAAACTAAAGTAGAAGTAGAAGAAATATTTTTGTTTAATAATATAAACTATAAATAAATACCTACTAACTATCAAGCTAAATATACTACAGACTATACATTTGTTTTGAGATAAGTTATCACATTTTGTTTGAATACATTCACCGTTAAAGAAGATTTGATTGCTTGTGTGCACATTCCTGCATCAAAAATACTTCTTTTTGTGCTGACCAGGTTTGTTGGAGCTATATGTACGTGACTTTTTTGTCGAGTGTTATAATTATGTAGGTATGTTATGTCTGAACTGTAGGTTTGCAGATAGGTATTCTGGGAGCTTATTGTTCAGTAGTTTATACATGAATATTAATGTCTTGAGAATTATAATAGCCAGTTCAGTTGCTCTTGCATATAGGATATGCTCACGTATCTATTACATCCCAGTTGTAAACGCATACATCTGTTTTGAAGAATTTGTAATTTATTCAAATCACCCTCTTGGCACATGAACAGAATTGAAGAACAATATTCAAAATGTGGCTTGATGATGCAATTATACATAAGGTGTTTTGTTGGTTGACTTACATTTTTGCTGATTCTATACATGAAACCGATTTTCTTGGATATTTTTTTGGATATATAATCAAGATGTTCACTGAAATTAAGTTTCTCATCTATGATTATACCCAAATATTTGATCTTGCTGACTTGTTCCAAAACATAATTGTTATATCGAACATTATTTAAGATTCGTTGGTTCAGATATTTTTTACTTTTCAATATCATATATTTTGATTTCTGCGGGTTGGTTATCAATTTATTATTAGTGAACCAATTTTGACATATTGAAATGAGGGAAATTATGCTTGATTGTATCGACGGAAAAGGTATTGAAAAAATCGAAAGAAAAAAAATTGTATTTTTTAGGGGATTAAAAAATGTTGTTTTGCTACCGTGAACCCAGTGTGAACAATACGTTATATCTTTTGAACTAACTGACCTATCACGATGAAACAAACTCCATAATGATTAGAAATAATTGGGCGTCCTCGCAAAATAAAAATTGTGGAAAAAAACTATTTCTAATTGAAAATAAACATATTTCTTTAGCAAAAATCTGTTTGTTTTTCATAAATTTTTACAATAATCGTAAATTTTTTCAATTAAACGCCCACATTACCTACATTTTTTATTGCTTTAAGTTATTCTCCATCGTATTATCTACTCATGTTAATAACTCAATCATAACATTGCCTATCAACTGTTCAAGAACGGCCTAGCGCACGCCTACGGATTATTGTTGACCAGAAAATGTTACAATTAAGTTATAAACATGCAATTTTTATCTACAGGTAGATAATACGATGAAATATAACTTAAAGCAATAAAAAATTTATGTAATGTGGGCATTTCATTGAAAAAAATTACGAATTTTGTAAAAATTGATGAAAAACAAACAGATTTTTGCTAAAGAAATATGTTTATTTTCAATTGGGGGTATTGTTTTTCCACAATTTTCATTTTGCGAGGATGCCCAATTACTTCCAATCATTTTGGAGTTTGTTTCATCGCGACAGGTCAATTAGTTCAAAAGATATAGCATTTTGTTCACACAGGGGTCGCGGTAGCGAACATTTTTTTAAATTCCATATAAAATACAAATTTTTTTTTTCGATTTTTTCAATACGTTTTCCGTCGATAAAATTAAGCATAGTTTCCCTCATTTCAATATGTGCACTTCATGAAGACTCACACTGTATACATTTAGACAGTGTATTTTATCATGTGGTAGTTAACATTGTTATATTTATTTTCTAAACCGTAAAAAGTATGAAGGAGAGCATTATAGAAAAAATCTACAGGGATTCTTGTATTTATCTAATTAAACTTCACCCATACCATTTCAATTAAAAAATATCAATAAATAGAAAAAGAAAGTTATATTTTATTCAAAATTTGCTATATCAGTCAGTGTACCACTAATTTTTCGTTTTTTCACGGCCACCATCAAGTCACTATTTTGAATACTGCCTCTTTTCTAACGACTATTGACAAACCATCTGAAATTCAAATATCACATTTAAGATGTTATCTGAAATAACCAACTCTTCACAAAAAATTCTAATTACGGACCTGCCGTACTTCTTTTGGATTTGATCTCATTAAAATGATTATAAAGATTAGCGTACTCTGTGCACTACCTAAAAACGATAATATAAGTACAACGAACATTCGTATTTTATAGTTTTCAATATTTACATTGCAGATGTACAGTTATTTATTTGAAGGCAGATTTCTCAGAAAAATCAATTTTTATAAAAAGTGTTGCACTATTCACAAATTCTACGTGAAAAAAGTATCATTCTTTGCCAAAAGAAGAGTTCTGTGCGATTTGGTAATTATCTACAATACCATCGCGGTTATTTTTTACTATTTGAAAGTAGGCTTTGCTTCGTTTCTATGACGGGAAAAATAAATGCTTTGTTGATGTCTGTTGAGAGCTGTCAGAAGTTTATCGAAACTGTGAGTTGTTATTGAAAATGTTTTCAATTGAATCAAATAGAAAGTGTCACATCAAACGAAATGGGTATGAATGTTAATTATATATTCTCATCATCGTATTCTAAACATTAAAATTTTTCAGACGACTAGAAAGACATTCGCGAGATTGTGGTGCATTTGACAAAAAGAATACTAGAAAACAGTGTGTTGTGTGTTGACTGGAAATAAACCAAATAGATGTTTTGGGTAAGCAAGTAATACTTATTAATGGCTGATTCAGATTTTATAGAACCATACTCGAGTTTGGTTCTCACCAGAAATAAATTAGTAATTCAATAGAGTCTGCGTTGACAAAGAGTTTTTTCTGTCGTACCTACTGTGAACACAAGAGTTCGAGTCAAAGAATGATTCATAGATATTCTCTCTCTCTCTCAATAAGCTTCCGAAATGATAATTTGTGGTTATATGGTTATTTCCAAATCTTCGAACTCATGTACTCTAACGATTTATGGTTTATGCGATTGTCAAAATAAATTGGATATTTTTGGCGACTAATTGTCATATTACATTCATTTGTAGTAAAATCTAGTCTACATCAGACACTTAACTCAAAAGCAGTATTTTTTGAAGAGTTCCAAGAGAAGGTAAACACTTTGAATATTTGATATCATCCCACATATATTATGAATAATAAAGCAACGTTGTCAGTTCTTTTTGAATTTCTGCAAACCAAGTGAAAATTTCATTTGTGTTGTGATTTTAGTTTTCAAAAATAACCTAGTTGCCGTTTTCAATGAAAAAATTTTGTGAAACGGGTGAATTGAGGTGTGTACATAGTGTTAGGGTGGGAAAGAAACATTTTTCCTTTTTTTTCCCGAAATGTGCCCTAAAAACTGCCAGTCATCACTCAAAAATGAGCCGATATCTCTGAAATTACATGAGATTGCCAAAAAATTAATTTGGATTCTTTGGAGACCAAACTATTTAATATTCAAATATTTTTTTGATAGCTCCTGGCAATTGTTAACGGAGTTTGACCAAAAAAATAATGATTCAGTGCAATTTTGAAGACAAGAGTTAACAAATAATGATTTTTAAAAGAAAAATGATTTCTTAATTTTTTTTACTTCTCAAAAACACATTTGTTACTTAACAATTTTCTACCATTTGAAATTAATATTGAAGAACCTTTTTTTTAAATCATTACTTCATTTCATTTATATTTCATTGTTTATTTAATAAAAATTTGTCATAAACAAATAAATGTTTACCTCATATAATTTTTCTCATTCTACTTACTGTGATCTAGTGTAATCTAGTGTCTCAATAATATTGAAAAAAAAACAATTATCATTCAGAAATTAGTATAAATGGTTTATAAACAGGAACTGAAAATAAAAATCCAGATATTCGAAAATTTTTCCTAGTATAATGAGATTTAAATCTAAAATGTCAACATGTATCAATAAATGACAGTGATGTAGTCATATTTTTAATAATGAAGTGGCAACAACTTAAATTTTGAGCTGTATTTGTTCTTTTACTGATGGAAAATTGAAAGTCTTCAGTATTTTGATCGTATTTCCATTAGTTTATATATTATAATAATTTAAGAGATGAAAAATCACGTAAAAATGATGGAATTACAGAGAAAGTATATTTAAAAATGAAAAAAGAAAAAAAAAAAAAGAAATCATATCTACTTTTTTACAGTAAGTAGAATGAGGAAAAAATATGAGATAAACATTTATTCGTTTATAACAAATTGTTTATTGATTAAAAATGTAAAATTAAATAAAACGGTTTTATTATATTGAAAAGAATACGAATACGTAATGGTTTAGAAAAATGTTTTTTTGATTTTTATTGTAAGTGGTGTAAAATTACTGTTAATGGAATGCATATTTAATGATGGAAAAAAAATTTAACGAACGATTTTTCTTTCAAAAATCTATATTTGCATCCAGTAAGACCCATTTTTCTAATTTCTTAAAATTTATATTTAATATGTTCAAATTATTTCTATTGATGAAGTCAGCGTGCACCAGTTTTCGGCAGTATTTTCATTCCTTTGAGAGAATTATAACAGTTCCGGGAGTCAAGACTTTTTTTTAGAAAATATTCTCCTTTTTTTCGATTTTTTTTTATTTGGAAAATCTCAATTAGTTTTTGAAGTATTCGCAAACAACTAACCTTCTTTTTTAGTTTATTGTTTATATATAACTTTTGCATTTCTTGCAAATGGGCCTTCTTTTTCAAAAATCATCTACATGCTATTCCGAATGACACCTGGTTAATTTTTTTCCGAAATTGCTGAAAATAGTTGACCAAAAAGGCACTTACTGACTAGACTACTCTAGGTTGATAGTTGATACTTAGATATAAGGGTTTTGAGTTTCTTGTTGTTTTGGTGATGAGTCAATCTGGAATATGTGAATACGTTATACTTAGGAAAAAAACTAGTACTTACAGGTATATCCCTAATTGTTCACATCCATGTGGATTACATAAACACCTACATCTAAACATCCACCCCATACACGAACACTCAATCAGAACTTGTTCCGATGTAGCCAAATTACTGCAAATTCGAGGGATCCATTTTTTAAAATCAAATGAATTTCCAAATACTCCCACTCATTTTTAGTGCTGAGAAGCGCCGAATATTTTTTGATATTATCTTTCCTCCAGACGTTTCATTACTTCGATACGATTTTTGTTGATGTCTTCAAACTTCAAAGCAGCGTGTTTTCTAAAGAGAAATGAGCTTTTATGCTCGACGGAGAATATATGGGTTTTCACTTTGCAAGTCGTGTTCCAGGCAGGAAAAGAAATGATCGAGAAGGAAATTGCTTTGTGACTTGTACACTAGAAAAAAGTTATTTTATGGAGTGTTCATCTCAAAATCGTTCGTTCCACGGTTACAATATACAATATTTATTTCAACCAGTAGATCATTACAATGATATAGGTCATGTCAAAACACATTAAAATCATGGAAAATAAAATTAAAATTGAATAAAAAAAATATTCAATAGTATATAACACTTACATATATATATATATATATATATATATATATATATATATATATATATATATATATATATGTGATATACTTGTTTCAAGGAGCAAATAATGTTCCAGTGACTGTAAAACAGTCGATAACAATCCTTTAAGAGGTGACTATAACTTTGTATAGTATGTATGGCATATGTCCAACAGAAAACAACTACTTCTCTGGCTGATACCTCGACAGATATTGAATTATATCTGTCAGACATATGTGCAAAGATCCTTACTTTGAAGGAACAACTTTGCAAGAGCTCTCTGAAACAAACAGCAGGACTTTGCCTGATTCAAACGGAGAGCCAACTACAGACCGGTTTCGGAATATCGTACCTCATCAGTGCAGTCAAGGTTATCACGGTTGTATACACGCGAGGTCCCGATGTTCGTCATCGTCCTCCGAGAGGAATACTGCAATTGCTCACAGGATCCACCTCGGTGTCAGATTAGAGAGCACCCCAGAAAGACATTTCGGATACGAAATGGTATATGTGATATACTTGTTTCAAGGTCACCTCTTAAAGGATTGTTATCGACTGTTTTACAGTCACTGGAACATTATTTGCTCCTTGAAACAAGTATATCACATATACCATTTCGTATCCGAAATGTCTTTCTGGGGTGCTCTCTAATCTGTCACCGAGGTGGATCCTGTGAGCAATTGCAGTATTCCTCTCGGAGGACGATGACGAACATCGGGACCTCGCGTGTATACAACCGTGATAACCTTGACTGCACTGATGAGGTACGATATTCCGAAACCAGTCTGTAGTTGGCTCTCCGTTTGAATCAGGCAAAGTCCTGCTGTTTGTTTCAGAGAGCTCTTGCAAAGTTGTTCCTTCAAAGTAAGGATCTTTGCACATATGTCTGACAGATATAATTCAATATCTGTCGAGGTATCAGCCAGAGAAGTAGTTGTTTTCTGTTGGACATATGCCATACATACTATACAAAGTTATAGTCACCTCTTAAAGGATTGTTATCGACTGTTTTACAGTTACTGGAACATATATATATATATATATATATATATATATATATATATATATATATATATATGAAAACTAAAAGTTCGGGTTGAACCGCGTCTAGAATTTGTTGAAATTCGACGTTTCGGCTCCGATTTTGGAGCCATTTTCAAGAACTGAAATAGAAAGAAAATTAATGAAAGGATAATACGTAATTCTACGCTGAGGTCTCAATCTGCCTACTCCTCAGGTATAATTACGTTAGGTTTTTGTGACTTGACGTCGGGGTCTCAATCTGCCTACTCCCCATGTCTCGTCACTGGTTCTCTCTAAGGTATATATATATATATATATATATATTATATATTATTATTATTATATTATTATTATTATTATTATATATATTTATATATATATATATATATATATATATATATATACAAACATGCACACACATATTATACAAACATTTATGAATATATATAAAAGTTTACCCATAGAAACTTTTCGTCTCAATATAATCAAAAAATTCATCTCTTGCATAAAATCCTTCAGAGGATATAAAGTTTTTAACTTTATTTTTGAAAGTATTTAAATTTGAACTTAATTTCAACTCAGCTGGAAGGCAATTGTATAATTTAGATCCCATATATATTGGCGACTTTTCGAAAAGTTTTGTTTTGTGTTTTTCTATTTTCAGCAAATTTCCTTTTCTTGTTGGATATTTATGCGACTGAGCATTAGTTTCCAAATTCATTTCATTTTTTTTATATAAACGATTAGGCTGTAAATAAAGATACTCGGAACAGTTAGAATTCTATATTTTATGAAATAAGGTTTGCAGGAGTCTGTTCTCTTCAGGTTGAATAGTAGGCGAATTATTCTTTTCTGGGCAATAAATACTCTTTTGATATCACTACTTACCACCCCATAAAATTATATTATATATCAATATTGAATGGATCATTGCATAATATACATCCAGGAGAGATTTTTCATCTAGAATATTTTTGAGTTGAAGTATAGCATAGAAACTACTATTCAACCTTTTGCAGACATAACTAATTTGCTTGTCCCATTTCAATGCAGAGTCAATATATATACCTAAAAATTTAGTATCTTCGGAGGGTCGAATGGTATCACTATTTACTGTAATTTCTATTGACATATTCTCTACCTTTTTCCCAAAGAAAGTTATCAGTACCGTTTTATCTGCATTGACAATTAATTTATTTTGTTTACGCCATGTGGTAAATCTATTCGATATCATATTCAATTTAACTTGTAATTCCTCAATGTTATCTGCTTCTTCCGCAATAGAAGTATCGTCCGCGAAAAGTACCATACATTCCGATTTTACATGAAAGGGTATATCATTTATGAATAGTAGGAATATTAGTGGTCCCAAAACCGAGCCTTGTGGAACTCCAAGGTTGACATCATATATATCTGAATCTGCTTCTGGCATACTAACAATTATTTTTCGGGATGTGAGATATGATATATTCCACGAAAGAATATTTCCTCTGAGGCCTATTGCGTATAGTTTGTCGTATACAATCTTGAGGTCTATTGAGTCAAACGTTTTCGATTAATCGAAGAAAAGTGCTGCAACATACTTTCCGGAGTCCATGTGTTTATGAATATACTCCACGAAGACCGTCGCCGCGGTCTCTGTTGATCTGCCTGGATGGAATCCGTTTTGGCAGTTAGTTATTACATTATATTTCGTGAGAAATGGAAATAATTTATTATATATGCATTTTTCTATAATTTTGCTCATAACACAGGGAATAGTAATTTGCCTATAGTTCAATATAGAGAAGTGGTCTTTATTTTCTTATACTTCCCCAGACAACGGGAAGGCTTTGGACTATTGAGCTTGGAGTGTCTTCATAACAGAATAGTACTGGATGGAGCCTGTAAAGTCATCAGAAGTTCAGATCCACTTCTCTGCTTAGTAAGTATGCTATCATGAAAAAGCAGAAATTGGAGTTTTTTTCAAGGCAGCAACCTGTGCAGCCGATGAACTCTGTCTCGTATTCCACAATGAATGAACGAACCAAAACTCTGTCCTACAATAACATGAGGATAGGCCAATCCATATAGTCTTTTTCAAGAACGTTGAAGACCTTGACTTATTCTAAAACCTGACCTTCGCATTTCTGAGCTCAAGTGGGAAACCGAGGTATTTATAGTGGCCTGCCAAGATGGTGTGCAAAGCGGCGCTGGGAGTGTTGTTCTACCATCTACGACACTCGTACGGTATAGACGAGACACCGGCTCCTGGCGAAACGAACATCGTCCGAATAGAGGAGGAAAAAGGGACTAATTATCGAGATCTACTCTTTGAATTCCGCAGGCTTTACCCAAACCATTGTATTAAAATGGTGGTTCTGATTATAGGGGTACTTGGTGGAATGATGGACACACTACTCTTAAACTTAAACAGTATACCGGCTTGCCGTAATATAGCAGAAATTGTAGCCGGACGAGTGCAGAAGGCCGTCGTCCTTGATTCTCTCCTCCTGCTCAGGGCACATGAGTCTTACCCGACGGCATAGGGATTGGTTATTGGGGCAAATGATCTAGCGCGCTCTTCGGAAGTGTCAGAGCATCGGAGACAGGGCCTGACTGGGAAATTCCTAACGAATAAAAAAAGTTGTCCCTCGTACTCATAGACTGTACCCAAAGGCATAGTCTGTGCGGGTTGAGACGTCTATTATTATTATTTACCGTGGCGCTCCGGGTCGACTTACCGATTTTTAGTGGCATATTCACTTCTCAGCTATAGGAAAATCCGGAAAATCCACAGCACTGCACGTATGGATTTATCAAATTACTGTCTGAAATAGAATGACAGATAGAAGCTGTGTTTTTGTGGAACGTGAAATATGTATTGTCGCAACTCGCTTGATTTTCTGCAAGAGGATTTCATGTTGTATGCACCCAACGTACATTAATCCAAATAAGAAAAAACTTAATTTGAAAAACATATGTATAAAGTATGAATCTCAATGGAATCTTACAATACAGGGAGCTGCGAAAATCAGTATCAAATTTTAGGAGCGTTTCAGATCAAAATAAGAGTTTTTTCCCTATAATCGTGTATCCGCTAACGCTTCGTTACTGATCTACAGAGTGTTGAGGTTTCAAGATTTTTATTTTTTTTTTTCATAGCCTTTCATAGTTTTTCAGATATTGAGATCAGATTTGGTATGTAGGTTACGTTTTAGGGCTTACATCATACCGAACGTCGCCAACTAATATGTTCAAATAAAATTTCCGCATAATAAAGACGCTATTATTATTATTATACAGCATGCCAGTAGATTGTGAAAATCTACAGCAAGATAATTTTTCAGAGGTCAAGCACTTTTTCGTCAGCTGAATTTTTTTGTGGTTCGCCTCTGATGGATTCTGGAATTAGAATAGTTGTTTATCTAACAAGTGCGGAAAGTAGTACGTTTCCGCATGCGATTGCAGATAGCAATCAAGGGCGAAAAGTCATTTTACGCGCGTTTTAGGTTCACCATTTTTTTATCAGCGTGCGGAAAAAACACAAAAGTCAATTCAAATTAATCAACAAATTAACTATTATTAACATTAATATCAATCGTGCAATTTGTAGGTTAATTCTTTCTTTGTTGCTATGGTGATTCAAAGTGACAAATAAAATAATATCAGATGTTTATTATTGTTCGATATTAATTTGATAAGGCTTATATCAGGGCCATCGAAAAATTATCCAAACATGCTTGACATTTTTTTTATTAAAAATTATAGCAGAATCCTAATAATTTTTTTGAATTTTTCAGTTATTTTGTAAACTACAACCATATAAATATATTTTTGAAGTATTTTAATTTTTGTATACTCCCTGAGATGAACTAAATGAACTTTTCCGCTCTAGTGTGATTTCGAGATATTTAGTAAAGATAATTCGGGAATCTTTAGTCGATATGGTGATGTTCATTGCGAATACGGTGAATTGTGTATAAAATATACAGGATGTTCGGTACACAAAATTGGTAATTTTTTATTTATTTTTTAAATGGAATACTCTGTATATTTTCATTTACATCAACTCGTTTTTAATGACTACACTTTTTATTCTTGATGTCATGTACTTGAAATAACCTGTCTCCGAGATATTGTGGTTTGAAGGAATTGGACAATAGCAAATCAACACAAATTTCTGCATATGTTATACCTATACGTTTATTCAAAGAAAATACTGATCTGAATGCTGTTTCAATTATTTTATGCTTTTAGAAAATTACTAATAACTAGAATAGCAAAAGAAATTTTGAAGAGTAACTTTTTTTTCTAGTTAAGTTATCCATGACTACCGCTGGAAAAATGCTCCAACATCACGATCACTTCGTTGTGAGTTATTGACGTTTAGAGGATATGGTTCAAATGCTTTATGGTTTGGGGGAAAGTGATGGTAACTGCTTACTGGCATCTAGATTATACTAAAAAAAGTTTCCTGACAAAAAAAATCCAGACATGCGAGCATTTCATGCTTTCAAAACAAGATTTGAGAAAACCGGAAAAGTTTTTCACTAGAAGTTTGAATGTGCTCGTCCTGTAACGAATGAAGAAAACACTCTTAATATTGCATTGCATATTACCGAGAATCCCCATGTGAATACACGTATTCTGAGTAGGGAGTTGAGAATATTTCAAAGTAGTGTTTCTCGGATGGCGAGAAAATGCAATTTCAATCCATATCATATGCAGTTGATGCAGGAGCTGTCTGAAAGAGATATTCCAAAGCGAATGCTGTTTTGCCAATGGGGTGTAAATAAATCAACCAAGAACATGATCTTTTTGAGTATGTTGTATTTTCGGACGAAGCCATGTTTCATAACAATGGCCATGTGAATCGTTATTATGCGACTGAAAATCCTCAATTCGTAAGATATGTCATTAACCAATAACGTTGGTCACTGAATGTTTGGGGTGTTTTTTTTTTACGGTTTACGGTTATCCAATTTATTAGATGATATTCCATTGACAATAAGGTAGATAATGTGGCCTGTACAATACCAGACTGATATGCGGGAAAAAATCGACAACAAATTTCTTGAAGAATAGAAAGGTAGAATAGGGCCAGTTCAGGGCCATCCAAGGTCACCGGACCAGACAAAAATGGATTTTACCCTATGGGGATACATTGAAAGGGTTGTCTATTAAACTCCGCTTACAACTCCTGGAAATATGAAATCGAGAATTCGTACTGCTTTCAGGGAAATTGTTTTTTCCGTTAACCAAATCTCAGAAGACATGCGGAGGTACAGTTGATTGTTCAATCGAACAAAATTGGCCATGAACATCACAACTGACGAACGGCGTCAACATTTACGAAAGGAAGGTTCGAGGTGAGATACAGCTGAAAATTGAGCTGCTCATGTAACTGCAGTAACCATATTTTCCAACAATTTTCAAAACTTTACTAAAAACAGAGTAGTACCCATAAAGAAATTTTCACAACTGGCATTTCTCAAATGGCAACATGCTCTTTTCACATTTTCGTATTGAAAAATGATGAATTATAAGATTACTCTATTGAAAAGATTTGATTTTTCGCTTTGCTTTCGTAGATTCAAGCCGCCTATTTAAGAATATTCAATTTTGAGAACACTCATAATGAAACATCCCGTATCTTCCATTCCTTTCAGAATTCTCCGAAACTTTTAACACGATTATTTGAATAATTTATAACTTTTCAATACGACAATATGAAAAGAGTATATTGCCATTTGAGAAATGGTCGTGGTGAGCATTTCTTTATGGGTACTACTCCGTTTTGAGGAAATTTTTGATAATTGTTGAAAAATATGGTTGCTGCAATTACATGAGAAGCTCAATTTTCAGTTGTATCTTATCTCCAACCTTCCTATCGTGAATATTGACGCCGTTCGTCAGTTGTGATGCTTTGAGTTTGATGTTCATGGCCAACTTTGTTCGATTGAACAATCAACTGTATCTCCGCCATTTTTCAACCAATTTTCAATTTTGAAGTACAGTGTCATCACAAATTGCGTGTTCTTCCGGAAAATGGGAAAAATTGTACAGGGTGTCATTTGGAGTCACTTCCGGTTAAACCGGAAGTGGTGAATTTTCGGTAATGGAGTCAAAATATGCGTATTTGAATAATATATCGACATACCAAATTTGAAACCTGTGTCTTTGAAACTATAGAAAAATTGGGGGGCGTACCTCACCTCGTGGTCACCCGGTATATGAAAAACTATATACTATACTGAGACAAGAACATTTTGAAAATTATAAACACAGTCTCATATTGCTTACTTCAAATGTAAATTATTCATCTACCGTGTAAAAACATTTTTCTGTTAAAAAAGTTTCAAATTTTTTTTGAAAGTATTAAGTGGCAGGTTTGTCATATTATCAGTTGGCAAAAGATTGTACAGGCGGATGGCAACGAATTTGGGAGATTTTTTATATTTGGTATATTTTTTATGTTTTTGGGTAGTAATTGTATTTTTACTCCTTATATTATGATTATGCATTTCTGTTCTTATTTGTCTTTTATTCTCATGAATATGGATTGAAAATATACCAACTGACAAATGTCAATATCTTATTTTGTCTGAAAGTGTATCTACAGAAAGTTCTATTTTTCTAAATCAAATATCAATCTGATGAGTGCTTTTTGCTTTATAAAAATCCTGTCTGATCTGATGTGATCCCATCCCCAGACAAAAATGTTTTGCTACATAATCGAATGAAACTTATCATAATAGACTGATATCAAGGATGTTGTACCTATCTAACTTATTCTTCGGAGATTTTATCAGGTAATATGATTGATTTTATTTTTTGTTCACGTGAAATTTTTATGTTGCCATGTGACGAGCGAGTCAATCACTGTTCCCAAAAATTTTGTCGAACTGATCACTTCTTAAGATTCGCTTCGGAAACTGAGATTGGGGTCATGTAGACTTGTAGATGAATTCGCGAATTGCATGTATACTGTTTTGTTCTGATTCACAATAAGTCTGTTTTTATCACACCAGTCATTGAATTAAATCATAACTGTATTGACTAACTGTTTCATATCGTCAGATGTTTTGCTTGAAAGATGATAGAAATGTCATCTGCTTAAAGATATATTTTTCCATGACTTATATTAGTAGGAAGATCATTGACATATACCATGACTTATATTAGTAGGAAGATCATTAACATATAGTAGGAATATTAGTGGTCCAAGAACGCTACCTTGAGGGCTCCCCGTAGTTACCATAACTTAATATTACGATATTTTGCTTCACTTGGAAAAATCTATTCGTTAAGAAAGACACGAGCAACTGATTGATATGATCGCCAGAAGATGTGAGAGAATGTTCGGGAATTTTTTAACCAGTCATTATTCAGTTTACTGCGTGAGATTGTTTCTCCTGGCGCACAGTTAATACTGTCAATGTTTTACCCATAGAACATATTAAGTATTACATTTTGAAAGAATCCGCTTATTACAGAAACAACCAACATTCATAGGATATATTGAGCATCATATATCAATGGAATCCCAATACTTTACCGAATTCCCACACTTTCGAAGAAGAATTTAGGGCGATGACCGAAAAGCTTTCGGAATGGCTAATGCTTTCGTCAGAATAGCTACGCAAAGATGAAATAAACTGTTGAAAATCCCTAAGAGTCCGCCGAGACTCGTTCGAATCCTTTTGGAGCGATATGGTATGCGTTGTCGATTTGGGAAAGAATGCGGGTTTTCTATAATACCTCCTGACAAAACGTTTCGGCGAAAAGAGACGGGGAGGGCATATATCCCCGAGTTGAAAGGGGTGGCTTTTATAGAACTTCTTTTGTTAAACTTTGAGATGGGTATTGGTAAATTCTGTATTCAGCAGCGGACTTAGTAACTGATAACTTCTGATACAAGGTGGAGTAGGTATATAGTTGAAAGAGTGTGTTGAACGCAAAGCTATTGTACAGCTAGTATCCAAAATTGAGCAGAACGTTTTCAAAATATTCTGACACATTATATGAAATAGTGATACCTCGCGGATCACTAAGACTGAATTTTCTTCGGTGGGGATGAAAAATATTCAAATATTTTTCATGTGGAACTGTGTGCACTTGACGAAAGGAAATAAATTCACAAAATGAAAATTGGTTTTGATTGATTTCACGGAAATAGCATTTATGGACGTTTAATAAACGATATGTTTCATGATATCTACCAGAAAACTACAGATTATTAAGAAACATTTGTTTTCAAAGATGACCGAGCACAAACATGTATTTTTAATTTTCATTAATTGAAATATTCATTTTAAATACGTTTTTGAAAAATATCTCTTATAAATGGAAAAAAAATTTGAAATAGTTTAATTTTTACTCATTGTATAGTATGAAATCTTGTTGGTTATTTTGCTATAAATAGTTATACATTCATTTAAAAAATAAGGAGATTTTGGTTTAATTTTTTATGTTTTTCGGTACTTACCACAGTTTTGCGAAAAAACCACTTGCGTTTCAAAAGAACGCACAGGATGGTAAATCGATAAAATCACTTCAAACGAAAATATATCATGCAAGGGAAAATGAAAATATGTGTCTTTCAAACCATGACTGGAAAGAATTTCAAAATTATGTTCCTAATTCTACTTCATGTTCGGAATAACACATAATGAACCGATTAATATAAAGAGTCAGGAAATGGAAAAGCATGTTTAATGAATCAATGTAAGAATACGTAAACCAGTTACAAATAAACAAACAGGACAGAAAAATTACCAAATAACAATAAAACGAAAACGTACATAATCACATCATATCATGAAAACTGTTCAAAAGGGCCGCTTTGATGGCCAGTAAAAATATTGTAACGATGCAAAAGAGACTGGCGTGTCCTCTCGAATATTCCAGAAAATTTGAATGTGACTACGTGCTGCTAAAATTCTAGCAACCAAATCTTCTTCACTTTCCACTGGAGTTTCGTATACCACTGACTCAAGATATCCCCAAAAAAAGAAATCTAATGGATTTAGATCAGGAGAGTATGCCGGCTAGTTTATTGGACTACCTCTTCCAATCCATCTATTAGGAAAACTGTTGTTCAGTTGGTCACGTACAGTTCTTTGGAAATGGGAGGGTGCACCATCATATTGGTTCCACATTTTTTGACGAACCCAAATTGGTACATCTTCCAATAATTCTTGCAGAGTGTATCGTAAAAATGAGTTGTAAATATCCCCATTCAATCGGCGAGGGAATAAATATGGTCCAATGATATGGTTCTCTACAATTCGAGCCCAAATATTTTGCCCAAATTTTTGTGGATATCCTCTAAAATGAACACCATATGGATTTTTTTTCTTATTAATTATGACTATTCCGCATTTGTCTAGCATCTAAGCGTGGTTTGAAATCATCTGGTCCTGAAAACATTACTTTTTTTCAAACGAAAATGATATGGCTTTTCTTCACGAGCTACTCTTCATATGGTTGATTATGAAATATTCAGGGTTGCAGCAAGTATCCGAGTGCTGGTTGATGGATTGTTTTCTATTTGACGTTAAACTTCATCTTCAAAGTCATTGTTTCTAATAGTTATTTTTGCTCCACCATCATTTTTATGAGGCGCAAAATTTCCTCTCTCCTTTGCTTTTAGAGTACCTACTGCAAAAGTTTTATGATTTGGTTATCGCCTATTTGAACATTTTTGTGCATATAATCGGGCAGCAGCTTTGGAATTTTCTCTTGCTTTTCCATAGGTGTGAAATATATCTGTATATTCTCCATACATATACGATCTCTAAGATATTGCTGCGATGTCACTTCGTGACCTGCGACTTGCATCGTTACGTCACACAGACGTCCCAGCGACTCACTTTTGTCACACTCATGATGCATGCTGGCGACCTCTATGCGATGTAGTTCTGAGACGTCTTTGCGATGTAGTTCTGAGACGCCGCAAAGATGCCTCCTAATAACGTATTAGGGATGTAATAGAGCGACATAGCAGCGATTTCTTCACTGTTATATTCAAGAGACGTCAACGTCTATGCGACAGAAACAATAAATAGAAACAGAAAATATAAATAAATAAAAAAAACTTCAAAAAATGAAAACATTCTGGTACAACATTAACAAAGTACAAAATAAAAAATTAACGAAGTGAATAATGAAAATAAATTAATTAAAAAACTAAAAGTCAATTGCTTTTGTTCCTTTTCCTATCGAGCCTTTGTTTGGCATGCCTGAACCAATTGGAACAGGCTGCTTCCACATTATTTTTGTTGCCTACGTGAATAAGGCTAATCACCACATCTGGAAATCAATGAAACAATATGGGACCAATGAAAGCTACCATGCCAGATAGTAAGGAAAGAAATAATGGAATCTCACTTTGTTGATACTCAACAACGATACTCACTTTTCGCTTTCAGTTTATAGACACTAAAATTCGTAAATGTGATCAATAATCCAGTTGGAAATATCAGAACATGAATAGTATAGAAAGCATTCGAAACGACAAAGCTTCGATCTTCAATCAATGCATCGATACAAAGAACAAAGAACTAGAACTAAATTTGGTTATACAATACAAGCTGGTCACGCAGTCGCCTCCCGCTTTCAGGTTGACCAACATTGAATACGATCTGTGTTGCCAACTTCTTCCCAACTTACCCCGTTAGTTCAAAATAAACATTAAAGACAAATAGTTGAGGATTCGCCTTTCGACCGTGGTGGAGGACAGAAGGCGTCCTTGTGGTCGGCAATCAAGTAAATGCGTGAGACAGTCCTATTATCACCTGATCTGGAGATAACTCAATAAAATTATAGTAGCAGAGACATCTAAGTATAGATTTTGATGTCTAAATGATGTCACAGTATGACGTCTATGGCAAGTAACAATTTGACATCGCAGGGACATTTATATCCAGCTATCACTAATTTAGATATCACAGGGATGTCACAGTGTGATATCGCAGTATTGACAACAATATGACATCACAGAGGCATCTATATCCGGCTATTATTGATTTTGATATCTAAGAGTGTCGCAGGAATGTAAACGATATGATATTATAAGGAAATCTAAATCCCATTTTTGACGATATTGACATCCCTGAGATGTGGATGATGACCCAGTGTTGACTGGGGACATATTACATCATCTGCCATACGCCCCTGTTCGGAGTAACAAACATGTGATTTGCATTGAAATTTGTAAATAATTGCTGTCAAGTGACATACCAAATTTCGTTGAGAAAAGTTGAGCTGATATGGAGTGACTCATTTTAGTGTTTATGTTTATTGGAAATTTTAGCCTTGAAATGAAGTTGGGATTCCACCGTCCGAGTTTGTCCTTAAATTTAAACGTAGATGCTCTTCATCTATCTATAATTTGTCATTTCTTTGTGATCTGATCAGTTCTGTCTTGAAATGTGTTCATTTTTGTTTTTCACGTCTTCCGGTTGCACCTCTGTGAGTAACCTTCAAAAGTCTTTTGTATACTTGTGCGAGCAAGGGCGAACCCCCTTGGGTACGCCTCTGGTGGAAACTACGTAAATTTATTGAAAGCTAGAGATCTAATAATACCGTTCAAACACAAGAAGTTGCCATAAAACTTTCGAGCAACCAACTATATTAATTCGACGAACTTTCTCATTACTTTAACCAAATTATTGTGGCTTGTCAATATTTTCCAAGTACGATAATTTATCATGTCTGAATAACCAAGTAGCGTCCCACAGAGACGTTCATAACCATTAAGGAAGACAGGCGGAATTGTAAATTATTAACGGCCCTGCAAAATATTCCAGAAATAGGTATTCACCCCATTAAGCTGTATTGATTGAAACTAAGTTTACATTGAAATTTGAAAGAGCACTAGAAAGGTTTCATTACTTGCAAGTTTTTTTTTAGAATTTTTAGAAAATGACAATATACTTCGGGATTCCGTTTATTTGAGGATATAGAATTTACTCAGCTATGTAGACTTATTGTATTCTGGATCTTCCAGTGTTTCTTGATACTTGAGGAAAGGTAGTTGACGTTGGGGTATCGTAGTATAACAAAATGCATAAAATTAGGAATAATACAAAATCGTCAGATTCGCTTGAAATTCGCACTATATACGCAAAAATTCATTCTGGTTTTGAAAATATATGTGTTGTATATACTCAGGTACAAGTCTTAGCATACAAAAAAAATGAAAAGTTAAAAACTTCCTTGCAAGATGAAAATTGCGTAGATGCTGTTGAAAGCCTATCATCTCTTTATTTGTTCTAAACTCGACTCCATATTTCGTGTGAATATCCAAAAAAGTTTTTATTTTACGAAAAAGGGTGGTAAATTTTATTAAACTTGTATTGTATTTGGAGGGAAATATTCCATCTCAACTCTAGATGAATTTTTTAACGCGAGAATTGTTGCTGCTAGAGCAATTCTGCAAACGCCAATCGATTCAGAAAGATGAAATTAGTGTACTAAGTGAATTTCAATTTGAGCGAGATACGAAAGTTATTACTCGAAAAAAATCATGAAAAATTGAAAATCATCAGATTCGCTTTATACGGGGGGTTCCTTCCAGAACTGCATTGATCAATATATAGAAAACTATAGGTGGGCCGAATATGAAAATTTGGGAGTTCACTATTGTTGGTAAGTCCTATCCGGCTAAAATATTTTGAAGATTGTGGCATTTCCGGTTTAAATGGGACACTCTGTATATTATCAAAGTTTTTAGATTTTACGCATGTTTCTGAAGATGTTTCATGTATAACATAAGTTGAAAATTGCATTTGCAGACCGAAAAATATTTTTTTTTTAATTTCTGGACATGATTTTTTATTTTCGATTGTGTATCGATTGGCTTGTTTCTCTGCATTCTTGTTTTGAAGTTTTCTAATAATTCGTTTAACAGTGTTTTGTGAGGGCCTCTGCTTCTGCGGACACCAAATATCAAAAATATCACATGTTCTTGAAATAACTCTATTACATTCGCCATAAATAATTAATGGATTTGAGTAATCTTCATTCGAATAATTCAAACGAGCCTGCATGATTGATTACGATGGTACTGAATCGATTGGCGTTCGCAGAATTACTCTGACATCAACCGTTCTCGAGTTGAAGAGTTTATCTAGAGTTGAAAGGATCGTTTCCCTCCAAAAACCTGTTTAATTTCCATTTTCGTCTTTCAGTCGTGAAATGCAATCTATTTTTAATATGCACATGGAAAATGAAGTCGATTTCGAATCAATTCAGGAGATTATGGGCTTTTAACAGCACCTCCGCAACTTTCATCTTGCAAGAGAATTGTTCACGTTTTATTCCTTTTTTATGCTAAACCAAGTATCTGAGCATATACAAATCATATATTTTCGGAATCAGCTTAAAATTTTGCGTATGCAGTGAGAATTTCAAGTGAATTTGGTTATTTTCTATTTTTCATGATTTTTAGGGGTCTACCCCTTAGGATTTTTTTCAGTGATTACTTTTGTACCTCGATCAAATCGAAATTCTCTGAGTATACTAATTTCATCATTCTGAATCGATTGGCGTTCGCAGAATTACTCTAACATCAACCGTTCTCGAGTTGAAGAGTTCATCTAGAGTTGAAAGGATCGTTTCCCTCCAAAAACATGTTCAATATCCATTTTCGTCTTTCATTCGTGAAATGCAATCTATTTTTAATATGCACATGGAAAATTAAGTCGATTCCGAGTCAATTCAGGAGATCATGGGCTTTTAACTGCACTTCCACAATTTTCGTCTTGCAAGAGAATTGTTCACGTTTTATTCCTTTTTCATGCTAAACCAAGTATCTGAGCATATACAAATCATATATTTTCGGAATCAGCTTAAAATTTTGCCTATGCAGTGTGAATTTCAAGTGAATTTGGTTATTTTCTATTTTCCATGATTTTTAGGATTTTTTTCAGTGATCACTTTTGTACCTCGAACAGATCGAAATTCACAGAGCATACTAATTTCATCATTCTGAATCGATTGGCGTTCGCAGAATTACTCTAACATCAACCGTTCTCGAGTTGAAGAGTTCATCTAGAGTTGAAAGGATCGTTTCCCTCCAAAAACATGTTTCGTCTTTCATTCGTGAAATGCAATCTATTTTCAATATGCACATGGAAAATTAAGTCGATTCCGAGTCAATTCAGGAGATCATGGGCTTTTAACTGCACTTCCACAATTTTCGTCTTGCAAGAGAATTGTTCACGTTTTATTCCTTTTTCATGCTAAACCAAGTATCTGAGCATATACAAATCATATATTTTCGGAATCAGCTTAAAATTTTGCGTATGCAGTGTGAATTTCAAGTGAATTTGGTTATTTTCTATTTTTCATAATTTTTAGGGGTCTACCCCTTAGGATTTTTTTCAGTGATCACTTTTGTACCTCGAACAGATCGAAATTCACAGAGCATACTAATTTCATCATTCTGAATCGATTGGCGTTCGCAGAATTACTCTAACATCAACCGTTCTCGAGTTGAAGAGTTCATCTAGAGTTGAAAGGATCGTTTCCCTCCAAAAACATGTTCAATTTCCATTTTCGTCTTTCATTCGTGAAATGCAATCTATTTTTAATATGCACATGGAAAATTAAGTCGATTCCGAGTCAATTCAGGAGATCATGGGCTTTTAACTGCACTTCCACAATTTTCGTCTTGCAAGAGAATTGTTCACGTTTTATTCCTTTTTCATGCTAAACCAAGTATCTGAGCATATACAAATCATATATTTTCGGAATCAGCTTAAAATTTTGCGTATGCAGTGTGAATTTCAAGTGAATTTGGTTATTTTCTATTTTTCATGATTTTTAGGGGTCTACCCCTTAGGATTTTTTTCAGTGATCACTTTTGTACCTCGAACAGATCGAAATTCACAGAGCATACTAATTTCATCATTCTGAATCGATTGGCGTTCGCAGAATTACTCTAACATCAACCGTTCTCGAGTTGAAGAGTTCATCTAGAGTTGAAAGGATCGTTTCCCTCCAAAAACATGTTCAATTTCCATTTTCGTCTTTCATTCGTGAAATGCAATCTATTTTTAATATGCACATGGAAAATTAAGTCGATTCCGAGTCAATTCAGGAGATCATGGGCTTTTAACTGCACTTCCACAATTTTCGTCTTGCAAGAGAATTGTTCACGTTTTATTCCTTTTTCATGCTAAACCAAGTATCTGAGCATATACAAATCATATATTTTCGGAATCAGCTTAAAATTTTGCGTATGCAGTGTGAATTTCAAGTGAATTTGGTTATTTTCTATTTTTCATGATTTTTAGGGGTCTACCCCTTAGGATTTTTTTCAGTGATCACTTTTGTACCTCGAACAGATCGAAATTCACAGAGCATACTAATTTCATCATTCTGAATCGATTGGCGTTCGCAGAATTACTCTAACATCAACCGTTCTCGAGTTGAAGAGTTCATCTAGAGTTGAAAGGATCGTTTCCCTCCAAAAACATGTTCAATTTCCATTTTCGTCTTTCATTCGTGAAATGCAATCTATTTTTAATATGCACATGGAAAATTAAGTCGATTCCGAGTCAATTCAGGAGATCATGGGCTTTTAACTGCACTTCCACAATTTTCGTCTTGCAAGAGAATTGTTCACGTTTTATTCCTTTTTCATGCTAAACCAAGTATCTGAGCATATACAAATCATATATTTTCGGAATCAGCTTAAAATTTTGCGTATGCAGTGTGAATTTCAAGTGAATTTGGTTATTTTCTATTTTCCATGATTTTTAGGGGTCTACCCCTTAGGATTTTTTTCAGTGATCACTTTTGTACCTCGAACAGATCAAAATTCACAGAGCATACTAATTTCATCATTCTGAATCGATTGGCATTCGCAGAATTACTCTAACATCAACCGTTCTCGAGTTGAAGAGTTCATCTAGAGTTGAAAGGATCGTTTCCCTCCAAAAACATGTTCAATATCCATTTTCGTCTATCATTCGTGAAATGCAATCTATTTTTAATATGCACATGGAAAATTAAGTCGATTCCGAGTCAATTCAGGAGATCATGGGCTTTTAACTGCACTTCCACAATTTTCGTCTTGCAAGAGAATTGTTCACGTTTTATTCCTTTTTCATGCTAAACCAAGTATCTGAGCATATACAAATCATATATTTTCGGAATCAGCTAAAAATTTTGCCTATGCAGTGTGAATTTCAAGTGAATTTGGTTATTTTCTATTTTCCATGATTTTTAGGGGTCTACCCCTTAGGATTTTTTTCAGTGATCACTTTTGTACCTCGAACAGATCGAAATTCACAGAGCATACTAATTTCATCATTCTGAATCGATTGGCGTTCGCAGAATTACTCTAACATCAACCGTTCTCGAGTTGAAGAGTTCATCTAGAGTTGAAAGGATCGTTTCCCTCCAAAAACATGTTTCGTCTTTCATTCGTGAAATGCAATCTATTTTCAATATGCACATGGAAAATTAAGTCGATTCCGAGTCAATTCAGGAGATCATGGGCTTTTAACTGCACTTCCACAATTTTCGTCTTGCAAGAGAATTGTTCACGTTTTATTCCTTTTTCATGCTAAACCAAGTATCTGAGCATATACAAATCATATATTTTCGGAATCAGCTTAAAATTTTGCGTATGCAGTGTGAATTTCAAGTGAATTTGGTTATTTTCTATTTTCCATGATTTTTAGGGGTCTACCCCTTAGGATTTTTTTCAGTGATCACTTTTGTACCTCGAACAGATCGAAATTCACAGAGCATACTAATTTCATCATTCTGAATCGATTGGCGTTCGCAGAATTACTCTAACATCAACCGTTCTCGAGTTGAAGAGTTCATCTAGAGTTGAAAGGATCGTTTCCCTCCAAAAACATGTTTCGTCTTTCATTCGTGAAATGCAATCTATTTTCAATATGCACATGGAAAATTAAGTCGATTCCGAGTCAATTCAGGAGATCATGGGCTTTTAACTGCACTTCCACAATTTTCGTCTTGCAAGAGAATTGTTCACGTTTTATTCCTTTTTCATGCTAAACCAAGTATCTGAGCATATACAAATCATATATTTTCGGAATCAGCTTAAAATTTTGCGTATGCAGTGTGAATTTCAAGTGAATTTGGTTATTTTCTATTTTTCATAATTTTTAGGGGTCTACCCCTTAGGATTTTTTTCAGTGATCACTTTTGTACCTCGAACAGATCGAAATTCACAGAGCATACTAATTTCATCATTCTGAATCGATTGGCGTTCGCAGAATTACTCTAACATCAACCGTTCTCGAGTTGAAGAGTTCATCTAGAGTTGAAAGGATCGTTTCCCTCCAAAAACATGTTCAATTTCCATTTTCGTCTTTCATTCGTGAAATGCAATCTATTTTTAATATGCACATGGAAAATTAAGTCGATTCCGAGTCAATTCAGGAGATCATGGGCTTTTAACTGCACTTCCACAATTTTCGTCTTGCAAGAGAATTGTTCACGTTTTATTCCTTTTTCATGCTAAACCAAGTATCTGAGCATATACAAATCATATATTTTCGGAATCAGCTTAAAATTTTGCGTATGCAGTGTGAATTTCAAGTGAATTTGGTTATTTTCTATTTTTCATGATTTTTAGGGGTCTACCCCTTAGGATTTTTTTCAGTGATCACTTTTGTACCTCGAACAGATCGAAATTCACAGAGCATACTAATTTCATCATTCTGAATCGATTGGCGTTCGCAGAATTACTCTAACATCAACCGTTCTCGAGTTGAAGAGTTCATCTAGAGTTGAAAGGATCGTTTCCCTCCAAAAACATGTTCAATTTCCATTTTCGTCTTTCATTCGTGAAATGCAATCTATTTTTAATATGCACATGGAAAATTAAGTCGATTCCGAGTCAATTCAGGAGATCATGGGCTTTTAACTGCACTTCCACAATTTTCGTCTTGCAAGAGAATTGTTCACGTTTTATTCCTTTTTCATGCTAAACCAAGTATCTGAGCATATACAAATCATATATTTTCGGAATCAGCTTAAAATTTTGCGTATGCAGTGTGAATTTCAAGTGAATTTGGATATTTTCTATTTTCCATGATTTTTAGGGGTCTACCCCTTAGGATTTTTTTCAGTGATCACTTTTGTACCTCGAACAGATCGAAATTCACAGAGCATACTAATTTCATCATTCTGAATCGATTGGCGTTCGCAGAATTACTCTAACATCAACCGTTCTCGAGTTGAAGAGTTCATCTAGAGTTGAAAGGATCGTTTCCCTCCAAAAACATGTTAAATTTCCATTTTCGTCTTTCATTCGTGAAATGCAATCTATTTTTAATATGCACATGGAAAATTAAGTCGATTCCGAGTCAATTCAGGAGATCATGGGCTTTTAACTGCACTCCCCCAATTTTCGTCTTGCAAGAGAATTGTTCACGTTTTATTCCTTTTTCATGCTAAACCAAGTATCTGAGCATATACAAATCATATATTTTCGGAATCAGCTTAAAATTTTGCGTATGCAGTGTGAATTTCAAGTGAATTTGGTTATTTTCTATTTTTCATGATTTTTAGGGGTCTACCCCTTAGGATTTTTTTCAGTGATCACTTTTGTACCTCGAACAGATCGAAATTCACAGAGCATACTAATTTCATCATTCTGAATCGATTGGCGTTCGCAGAATTACTCTAACATCAACCGTTCTCGAGTTGAAGAGTTCATCTAGAGTTGAAAGGATCGTTTCCCTCCAAAAACATGTTTCGTCTTTCATTCGTGAAATGCAATCTATTTTCAATATGCACATGGAAAATTAAGTCGATTCCGAGTCAATTCAGGAGATCATGGGCTTTTAACTGCACTTCCACAATTTTCGTCTTGCAAGAGAATTGTTCACGTTTTATTCCTTTTTCATGCTAAACCAAGTATCTGAGCATATACAAATCATATATTTTCGGAATCAGCTTAAAATTTTGCGTATGCAGTGTGAATTTCAAGTGAATTTGGTTATTTTCTATTTTTCATAATTTTTAGGGGTCTACCCCTTAGGATTTTTTTCAGTGATCACTTTTGTACCTCGAACAGATCGAAATTCACAGAGCATACTAATTTCATCATTCTGAATCGATTGGCGTTCGCAGAATTACTCTAACATCAACCGTTCTCGAGTTGAAGAGTTCATCTAGAGTTGAAAGGATCGTTTCCCTCCAAAAACATGTTTCGTCTTTCATTCGTGAAATGCAATCTATTTTCAATATGCACATGGAAAATTAAGTCGATTCCGAGTCAATTCAGGAGATCATGGGCTTTTAACTGCACTTCCACAATTTTCGTCTTGCAAGAGAATTGTTCACGTTTTATTCCTTTTTCATGCTAAACCAAGTATCTGAGCATATACAAATCATATATTTTCGGAATCAGCTTAAAATTTTGCGTATGCAGTGTGAATTTCAAGTGAATTTGGTTATTTTCTATTTTTCATAATTTTTAGGGGTCTACCCCTTAGGATTTTTTTCAGTGATCACTTTTGTACCTCGAACAGATCGAAATTCACAGAGCATACTAATTTCATCATTCTGAATCGATTGGCGTTCGCAGAATTACTCTAACATCAACCGTTCTCGAGTTGAAGAGTTCATCTAGAGTTGAAAGGATCGTTTCCCTCCAAAAACATGTTCAATTTCCATTTTCGTCTTTCATTCGTGAAATGCAATCTATTTTTAATATGCACATGGAAAATTAAGTCGATTCCGAGTCAATTCAGGAGATCATGGGCTTTTAACTGCACTTCCACAATTTTCGTCTTGCAAGAGAATTGTTCACGTTTTATTCCTTTTTCATGCTAAACCAAGTATCTGAGCATATACAAATCATATATTTTCGGAATCAGCTTAAAATTTTGCGTATGCAGTGTGAATTTCAAGTGAATTTGGTTATTTTCTATTTTTCATGATTTTTAGGGGTCTACCCCTTAGGATTTTTTTCAGTGATCACTTTTGTACCTCGAACAGATCGAAATTCACAGAGCATACTAATTTCATCATTCTGAATCGATTGGCGTTCGCAGAATTACTCTAACATCAACCGTTCTCGAGTTGAAGAGTTCATCTAGAGTTGAAAGGATCGTTTCCCTCCAAAAACATGTTCAATTTCCATTTTCGTCTTTCATTCGTGAAATGCAATCTATTTTTAATATGCACATGGAAAATTAAGTCGATTCCGAGTCAATTCAGGAGATCATGGGCTTTTAACTGCACTTCCACAATTTTCGTCTTGCAAGAGAATTGTTCACGTTTTATTCCTTTTTCATGCTAAACCAAGTATCTGAGCATATACAAATCATATATTTTCGGAATCAGCTTAAAATTTTGCGTATGCAGTGTGAATTTCAAGTGAATTTGGATATTTTCTATTTTCCATGATTTTTAGGGGTCTACCCCTTAGGATTTTTTTCAGTGATCACTTTTGTACCTCGAACAGATCGAAATTCACAGAGCATACTAATTTCATCATTCTGAATCGATTGGCGTTCGCAGAATTACTCTAACATCAACCGTTCTCGAGTTGAAGAGTTCATCTAGAGTTGAAAGGATCGTTTCCCTCCAAAAACATGTTAAATTTCCATTTTCGTCTTTCATTCGTGAAATGCAATCTATTTTTAATATGCACATGGAAAATTAAGTCGATTCCGAGTCAATTCAGGAGATCATGGGCTTTTAACTGCACTCCCCCAATTTTCGTCTTGCAAGAGAATTGTTCACGTTTTATTCCTTTTTCATGCTAAACCAAGTATCTGAGCATATACAAATCATATATTTTCGGAATCAGCTTAAAATTTTGCGTATGCAGTGTGAATTTCAAGTGAATTTGGTTATTTTCTATTTTTCATGATTTTTAGGGGTCTACCCCTTAGGATTTTTTTCAGTGATCACTTTTGTACCTCGAACAGATCGAAATTCACAGAGCATACTAATTTCATCATTCTGAATCGATTGGCGTTCGCAGAATTACTCTAACATCAACCGTTCTCGAGTTGAAGAGTTCATCTAGAGTTGAAAGGATCGTTTCCCTCCAAAAACATGTTTCGTCTTTCATTCGTGAAATGCAATCTATTTTCAATATGCACATGGAAAATTAAGTCGATTCCGAGTCAATTCAGGAGATCATGGGCTTTTAACTGCACTTCCACAATTTTCGTCTTGCAAGAGAATTGTTCACGTTTTATTCCTTTTTCATGCTAAACCAAGTATCTGAGCATATACAAATCATATATTTTCGGAATCAGCTTAAAATTTTGCGTATGCAGTGTGAATTTCAAGTGAATTTGGTTATTTTCTATTTTCCATGATTTTTAGGGGTCTACCCCTTAGGATTTTTTTCAGTGATCACTTTTGTACCTCGAACAGATCGAAATTCACAGAGCATACTAATTTCATCATTCTGAATCGATTGGCGTTCGCAGAATTACTCTAACATCAACCGTTCTCGAGTTGAAGAGTTCATCTAGAGTTGAAAGGATCGTTTCCCTCCAAAAACATGTTTCGTCTTTCATTCGTGAAATGCAATCTATTTTCAATATGCACATGGAAAATTAAGTCGATTCCGAGTCAATTCAGGAGATCATGGGCTTTTAACTGCACTTCCACAATTTTCGTCTTGCAAGAGAATTGTTCACGTTTTATTCCTTTTTCATGCTAAACCAAGTATCTGAGCATATACAAATCATATATTTTCGGAATCAGCTTAAAATTTTGCGTATGCAGTGTGAATTTCAAGTGAATTTGGTTATTTTCTATTTTCCATGATTTTTAGGGGTCTACCCCTTAGGATTTTTTTCAGTGATCACTTTTGTACCTCGAACAGATCGAAATTCACAGAGCATACTAATTTCATCATTCTGAATCGATTGGCGTTCGCAGAATTACTCTAACATCAACCGTTCTCGAGTTGAAGAGTTCATCTAGAGTTGAAAGGATCGTTTCCCTCCAAAAACATGTTTCGTCTTTCATTCGTGAAATGCAATCTATTTTCAATATGCACATGGAAAATTAAGTCGATTCCGAGTCAATTCAGGAGATCATGGGCTTTTAACTGCACTTCCACAATTTTCGTCTTGCAAGAGAATTGTTCACGTTTTATTCCTTTTTCATGCTAAACCAAGTATCTGAGCATATACAAATCATATATTTTCGGAATCAGCTTAAAATTTTGCGTATGCAGTGTGAATTTCAAGTGAATTTGGTTATTTTCTATTTTTCATGATTTTTAGGGGTCTACCTCTTAGGATTTTTTTCAGTGATCACTTTTGTACCTCGAACAGATCGAAATTCACAGAGCATACTAATTTCATCATTCTGAATCGATTGGCGTTCGCAGAATTACTCTAACATCAACCGTTCTCGAGTTGAAGAGTTCATCTAGAGTTGAAAGGATCGTTTCCCTCCAAAAACATGTTCAATTTCCATTTTCGTCTTTCATTCGTGAAATGCAATCTATTTTTAATATGCACATGGAAAATTAAGTCGATTCCGAGTCAATTCAGGAGATCATGGGCTTTTAACTGCACTTCCACAATTTTCGTCTTGCAAGAGAATTGTTCACGTTTTATTCCTTTTTCATGCTAAACCAAGTATCTGAGCATATACAAATCATATATTTTCGGAATCAGCTTAAAATTTTGCGTATGCAGTGTGAATTTCAAGTGAATTTGGTTATTTTCTATTTTTCATGATTTTTAGGGGTCTACCCCTTAGGATTTTTTTCAGTGATCACTTTTGTACCTCGAACAGATCGAAATTCACAGAGCATACTAATTTCATCATTCAGAATCGATTGGCGTTCGCAGAATTACTCTAACATCAACCGTTCTCGAGTTGAAGAGTTCATCTAGAGTTGAAAGGATCGTTTCCCTCCAAAAACATGTTAAATTTCCATTTTCGTCTTTCATTCGTGAAATGCAATCTATTTTTAATATGCACATGGAAAATTAAGTCGATTCCGAGTCAATTCAGGAGATCATGGGCTTTTAACTGCACTTCCACAATTTTCGTCTTGCAAGAGAATTGTTCACGTTTTATTCCTTTTTCATGCTAAACCAAGTATCTGAGCATATACAAATCATATATTTTCGGAATCAGCTTAAAATTTTGCGTATGCAGTGTGAATTTCAAGTGAATTTGGTTATTTTCTATTTTTCATGATTTTTAGGGGTCTACCCCTTAGGATTTTTTTCAGTGATCACTTTTGTACCTCGAACAGATCGAAATTCACAGAGCATACTAATTTCATCATTCTGAATCGATTGGCGTTCGCAGAATTACTCTAACATCAACCGTTCTCGAGTTGAAGAGTTCATCTAGAGTTGAAAGGATCGTTTCCCTCCAAAAACATGTTCAATTTCCATTTTCGTCTTTCATTCGTGAAATGCAATCTATTTTTAATATGCACATGGAAAATTAAGTCGATTCCGAGTCAATTCAGGAGATCATGGGCTTTTAACTGCACTTCCACAATTTTCGTCTTGCAAGAGAATTGTTCACGTTTTATTCCTTTTTCATGCTAAACCAAGTATCTGAGCATATACAAATCATATATTTTCGGAATCAGCTTAAAATTTTGCGTATGCAGTGTGAATTTCAAGTGAATTTGGTTATTTTCTATTTTTCATGATTTTTAGGGGTCTACCCCTTAGGATTTTTTTCAGTGATCACTTTTGTACCTCGAACAGATCGAAATTCACAGAGCATACTAATTTCATCATTCTGAATCGATTGGCGTTCGCAGAATTACTCTAACATCAACCGTTCTCGAGTTGAAGAGTTCATCTAGAGTTGAAAGGATCGTTTCCCTCCAAAAACATGTTTCGTCTTTCATTCGTGAAATGCAATCTATTTTTAATATGCACATGGAAAATTAAGTCGATTCCGAGTCAATTCAGGAGATCATGGGCTTTTAACTGCACTTCCACAATTTTCGTCTTGCAAGAGAATTGTTCACGTTTTATTCCTTTTTCATGCTAAACCAAGTATCTGAGCATATACAAATCATATATTTTCGGAATCAGCTTAAAATTTTGCGTATGCAGTGTGAATTTCAAGTGAATTTGGATATTTTCTATTTTCCATGATTTTTAGGGGTCTACCCCTTAGGATTTTTGTCAGTGATCACTTTTGTACCTCGAACAGATCGAAATTCACAGAGCATACTAATTTCATCATTCTGAATCGATTGGCGTTCGCAGAATTACTCTAACATCAACCGTTCTCGAGTTGTAGAGTTCATCTAGAGTTGAAAGGATCGTTTCCCTCCAAAAACATGTTCAATTTCCATTTTCGTCTTTCATTCGTGAAATGCAATCTATTTTTAATATGCACATGGAAAATTAAGTCGATTCCGAGTCAATTCAGGAGATCATGGGCTTTTAACTGCACTTCCACAATTTTCGTCTTGCAAGAGAATTGTTCACGTTTTATTCCTTTTTCATGCTAAACCAAGTATCTGAGCATATACAAATCATATATTTTCGGAATCAGCTTAAAATTTTGCGTATGCAGTGTGAATTTCAAGTGAATTTGGTTATTTTCTATTTTTCATGATTTTTAAGGGTCTACCCCTTAGGATTTTTTTCAGTGATCACTTTTGTACCTCGAACAGATCGAAATTCACAGAGCATACTAATTTCATCATTCTGAATCGATTGGCGTTCGCAGAATTACTCTAACATCAACCGTTCTCGAGTTGAAGAGTTCATCTAGAGTTGAAAGGATCGTTTCCCTCCAAAAACATGTTCAATTTCCATTTTCGTCTTTCATTCGTGAAATGCAATCTATTTTTAATATGCACATGGAAAATTAAGTCGATTCCGAGTCAATTCAGGAGATCATGGGCTTTTAACTGCACTTCCACAATTTTCGTCTTGCAAGAGAATTGTTCACGTTTTATTCCTTTTTCATGCTAAACCAAGTATCTGAGCATATACAAATCATATATTTTCGGAATCAGCTTAAAATTTTGCGTATGCAGTGTGAATTTCAAGTGAATTTGGTTATTTTCTATTTTTCATGATTTTTAGGGGTCTACCCCTTAGGATTTTTTTCAGTGATCACTTTTGTACCTCGAACAGATCGAAATTCACAGAGCATACTAATTTCATCATTCTGAATCGATTGGCGTTCGCAGAATTACTCTAACATCAACCGTTCTCGAGTTGAAGAGTTCATCTAGAGTTGAAAGGATCGTTTCCCTCCAAAAACATGTTCAATTTCCATTTTCGTCTTTCATTCGTGAAATGCAATCTATTTTTAATATGCACATGGAAAATTAAGTCGATTCCGAGTCAATTCAGGAGATCATGGGCTTTTAACTGCACTTCCACAATTTTCGTCTTGCAAGAGAATTGTTCACGTTTTATTCCTTTTTCATGCTAAACCAAGTATCTGAGCATATACAAATCATATATTTTCGGAATCAGCTTAAAATTTTGCGTATGCAGTGTGAATTTCAAGTGAATTTGGTTATTTTCTATTTTTCATGATTTTTAGGGGTCTACCCCTTAGGATTTTTTTCAGTGATCACTTTTGTACCTCGAACAGATCGAAATTCACAGAGCATACTAATTTCATCATTCTGAATCGATTGGCGTTCGCAGAATTACTCTAACATCAACCGTTCTCGAGTTGAAGAGTTCATCTAGAGTTGAAAGGATCGTTTCCCTCCAAAAACATGTTTCGTCTTTCATTCGTGAAATGCAATCTATTTTTAATATGCACATGGAAAATTAAGTCGATTCCGAGTCAATTCAGGAGATCATGGGCTTTTAACTGCACTTCCACAATTTTCGTCTTGCAAGAGAATTGTTCACGTTTTATTCCTTTTTCATGCTAAACCAAGTATCTGAGCATATACAAATCATATATTTTCGGAATCAGCTTAAAATTTTGCGTATGCAGTGTGAATTTCAAGTGAATTTGGATATTTTCTATTTTCCATGATTTTTAGGGGTCTACCCCTTAGGATTTTTGTCAGTGATCACTTTTGTACCTCGAACAGATCGAAATTCACAGAGCATACTAATTTCATCATTCTGAATCGATTGGCGTTCGCAGAATTACTCTAACATCAACCGTTCTCGAGTTGTAGAGTTCATCTAGAGTTGAAAGGATCGTTTCCCTCCAAAAACATGTTCAATTTCCATTTTCGTCTTTCATTCGTGAAATGCAATCTATTTTTAATATGCACATGGAAAATTAAGTCGATTCCGAGTCAATTCAGGAGATCATGGGCTTTTAACTGCACTTCCACAATTTTCGTCTTGCAAGAGAATTGTTCACGTTTTATTCCTTTTTCATGCTAAACCAAGTATCTGAGCATATACAAATCATATATTTTCGGAATCAGCTTAAAATTTTGCGTATGCAGTGTGAATTTCAAGTGAATTTGGTTATTTTCTATTTTTCATGATTTTTAAGGGTCTACCCCTTAGGATTTTTTTCAGTGATCACTTTTGTACCTCGAACAGATCGAAATTCACAGAGCATACTAATTTCATCATTCTGAATCGATTGGCGTTCGCAGAATTACTCTAACATCAACCGTTCTCGAGTTGAAGAGTTCATCTAGAGTTGAAAGGATCGTTTCCCTCCAAAAACATGTTCAATTTCCATTTTCGTCTTTCATTCGTGAAATGCAATCTATTTTTAATATGCACATGGAAAATTAAGTCGATTCCGAGTCAATTCAGGAGATCATGGGCTTTTAACTGCACTTCCACAATTTTCGTCTTGCAAGAGAATTGTTCACGTTTTATTCCTTTTTCATGCTAAACCAAGTATCTGAGCATATACAAATCATATATTTTCGGAATCAGCTTAAAATTTTGCGTATGCAGTGTGAATTTCAAGTGAATTTGGTTATTTTCTATTTTCCATGATTTTTAGGGGTCTACCCCTTAGGATTTTTTTCAGTGATCACTTTTGTACCTCGAACAGATCGAAATTCACAGAGCATACTAATTTCATCATTCTGAATCGATTGGCGTTCGCAGAATTACTCTAACATCAACCGTTCTCGAGTTGAAGAGTTCATCTAGAGTTGAAAGGATCGTTTCCCTCCAAAAACATGTTCAATATCCATTTTCGTCTTTCATTCGTGAAATGCAATCTATTTTTAATATGCACATGGAAAATTAAGTCGATTCCGAGTCAATTCAGGAGATCATGGGCTTTTAACTGCACTTCCACAATTTTCGTCTTGCAAGAGAATTGTTCACGTTTTATTCCTTTTTCATGCTAAACCAAGTATCTGAGCATATACAAATCATATATTTTCGGAATCAGCTTAAAATTTTGCGTATGCAGTGTGAATTTCAAGTGAATTTGGTTATTTTCTATTTTTCATGATTTTTAGGGGTCTACCCCTTAGGATTTTTTTCAGTGATTACTTTTGTACCTCGATCAAATCGAAATTCTCTGAGTATACTAATTTCATCATTCTGAATCGATTGGCGTTCGCAGAATTACTCTAACATCAACCGTTCTCGAGTTGAAGAGTTCATCTAGAGTTGAAAGGATCGTTTCCCTCCATAAACACGTTTTATTTCCATTTTTTCGTTCATTCGTGAAATACAACCTTTTTTGAACATGCACAGGGAATATGACGTCAATTCCGAGTAGACCTGCGAGCGCCAATCGATTCAGAATGATGAAATAAGTATACTCTGTGAATTTCGATCTGATCGAGGTACAAAAGTAATTACTCGAAAAAAGCATAAATGTCATGAAAAATAGAGAAATCATCAGATTCGCTTGAAATTCGCATCCGCAAAATGTCATGCTGATCAAGAAAATATATGATTTGTATATGCTCAGGTACCAGTCCTAGCAAAAAGGAATAAATGGTTAAAAATTCCTTCGCAATCCAAGTGTTCAAAAAGAAACACAATTTAGTCTATAAACTCCTGAATTTTTCGATTTTTGTATCTTATTTTTATTATTTTCGAAAATTTCCTCACCGTGTTATCTGCTCTGAAGGCTCTTGAATTTGTTTATGCAAAAATTAAGCTGATAATTTTTCTGTGACTTGTCGAATAAGTTAAAGTTCTGTAATTGTTGCAACGTTCCTAGAGGTGGGATAAAATTTTTGGAGAGCTTTCTTTTGTTTTAGACAATATATAATGTTTTTAATCTACGTGATATCTATTATCAACTGCTATCTGTTTCATGATATTGAGTTCTTTCTTTAGATATGAAAGAAGCACCCTTCCAAATTTTTCAGTAAAAATCCGAGATGAGAATAATAAGATCCTACTAATGAACCACTAATGAAATAGCTTTTATAGTCGAGCATTTCATCCGTATGAACTACATAATCGCGATCCGTTATACCCTTTTCATGATACACTGTATCCACCAAAACGGCAGATATCGAAACAAACACAACACCGTGTATGTGAACATCTCACTCATCTGTCAAATTCGATTGTCGCAGCGTTGCTCTCCCTGTCGTCCTGTCTTTTCTCCCAATAGAAAACTATCTTCCCAGAAACTGAACAACGGTTCTCCCTCTGGATTTATATTGAATCCGCCACCTAGCCACCTCGCGGGGGACGATGAGATATCCCGGAGTTTATTTTGTATCAACGTCAAGCAAAACAAGGGTCGCCCCACACTTCCTGTCAACACTTGGTGTCAGCTTGAGGACTGATTCTTCCGTAGTATACACGTGCGCTGAATACTGGGGGGATTGTTCTAGGGGAATACTGTGGAAAGTAAATAGGATTTCTGGTGGAGAGTCGCTTCGGTCTATTTTTTGTCGAATCCGTAGCTCCACTTTTCCCACAGGTAAACGTGAGCAATTATTTCTTTCGCTGATTGACGTACGTGTGATATTGATTTGAAAAATAAAATGGTCGGAGTTGTAAACTCATGAAACTCTTTCTCCCAAGAGTATTTGGAGAGTTGACAAATAAACAAGAATACTTGGAAGACTACATAGGGATTAACTTCTCAAAATGTACCCGGTGAGTTTCTGAAAGCGTTGACACTTGAGTACTGATATAGGTAGGTTATCCCACAAAGTATTAATAATAATAATAACAAATGATAAGCAGGAGGCTTTGTCAGCCTGAGATCGATAACTCCGGAAGAAGTTCGACGGGCACTTAAAGGCTCGAATAACTTCGCTGAGGGGCTAAATAACTATTGGTGGAAAAAGTTCCATGTACCCACCACTATCTAGCAAGAGTTTTCAATTCATGGTTAGATGGGGAGCAGCAGATTCCGGATTGGTTTGTCGAGGGACGAACCGTGCTAATCCCCAAAAACGGAGATTTGTCCGATCCGAAGAGCTACGGACCGTTAACATGCTTGAACGCATCTTACACCTTCGAATACTCTCTGATATATGAGCGAAGGGGTCGCTGGCTTCAAGGAGAACCTGCTGATCAACAGATGTATCACGCAGGATCCGTGCATTATAAGCGAGACCTTCCAGTGGCCTGGATCGAATATCGCGAAGCATTTGATACAACATCATGCATTTGCTCAGATGCCTTGCAGTATCCGATCAAATAGTGGAATGCATTGAACAGCTAATGCCGCTCTGGATGACTCGCTTCACCTTAACATCTGTTCAAGTCAGAGTCCAAACAGAGTAGGTCATCTTCAGAAGGGGAGTGTTTCAGGGAGACTCGGATACCCGCGGATACAACTGCGGTACCCCTGGCAACCGGAGGCATAAGGTCACCCATCTGTTTCACATGGATGTCCTAACTATATGCTTCGGGAGAAACGGATCTTCATCAATCTTTAAGGGTGGTGCAAGAGTACACACATGCCATCGGAATGGAGTTTGGGATCGACAAATGTGCCATGGTTCAACTTAGCAGGACATTCAGCTCGTAGATGGAAGCATCCTACATCATCTGGATGCCGAAGAGACGTAAACTCTCTTAGGAGTGGAACAACGCCATACCCAAGAGGTACCCACTGTTGAAAACTCTCCCCGCGGCTATTATCAGCATGACAGATCTGGTCATCAGAACTGTCGGGGAAGAACAAAGTTGCTGCAACTAATATGCTTGCCGTTCCGATTCTACTTTCCTTCCTTGGAGTGATCAAATGGATTCAAGAAGAGCTGCGACAAATCGTCCATTCCACGGTTTTACTTTTCCAGACAACGAGGAGGCCGTGGACTTTTGAGATTGGAGTACTGGATGGAGCCTGTAAAGTCATCAGGAGTTCAGATCTCTTTCTCTGCGATCATGAAAAGGTGGGGATTGGAGCATTTTTTTCAAGACAGCCAATGAACTCGGTCTCGTATTCGACACTGAACGGACGAACCCAAACTCTGTCACCACGTTGGAACCCGTTCAGCAAATAGCCCACGTCAAAGCTGCGGAGAGTGACAGACTTCTACAGCTACATAAAGATAAGCCAATGCATGGGGTCTCCTTCAAGAACATTCAAGACCTTGGCTCATCCAGATGGTGTCTTCAATACCCTCATCTACCATGGTCGCGTGATGGGTATAGAGGTCTCTAAAACTAGATGCAGAGCGTGACGTGCGGCAGCTGAGACTATAATGCATTTGCTATCAGTTTGTCCAGTTTATGCGGTCTTATGCGGTCTCAGCCTATGTAACGGGGCACTACGAGTGTTGTGTTACCACCTACGACACTCGTACGGTATTGACGAGACCCCGGTGTTGCCTTATGCTCCGGTGAATATTGAGTTCGTTGTGGAGAATGAGAAGTACCTAATTTATTAATTTGTTGGAAGTACCAGGCGAATACAAGCCCATAAGCCTGATGTAGTCCTCCTCGAACATCAAAGTAGAGTTTTCGGCCCCTGGCGAAACGAACGAAAAGAGGAGGAAAAACGGACATAACATAATATCGAGATCTACTCTTTAAATTGCGCAGGCTTTATCCAAACCATTCTGTCAAAATGGTGGTTCTGAAAATCATACCGGCTTGCCGTGATGCGGCAGAAAACTCAGCAGTATCCGGTTGTATTGGGGCTCCGGAGACAGGGCTTGACTGAGATATTCATGATATTAAAAAAAAAAAAGTTTTCAATTCACACATAATATGCAATATTAAAAAAAAAGTCAAAGCCAAATGTGGAAAATTACATAAAAGATGAAACGTATAAAATTATAAAATTGTCATCTACAACTCAGAACTATTGAAATATTTCTCCAATGTATAACAGTTTCTCGATAGTAGTGGTGCTTTCACCCGTTTTTTTTAAATAAATAGGTTTGGGGATGTCTGGGTATCTCCCAGCTAGTGAGACTTTACAGCCCACATATTGTAGATCTATTTGATAAAATGAAATCTATGTTTGTACACATATTTCATAAATATTTATTTTCACTAAGATATGATCTACATGAGTCTCGTCATGCAAGTTTGGCTATAATTCTGAAGGCATATTTCTGAAGTATAAATACTCTCTCTGTGTTGGTTGAACATCCCCAGTTAGGTATACTGTAGCGTGGATGACAATGAAAACTGGCATAATGAATAGTAAGAAGTATTTGTTCACAACTCTGTTTGGCCATAAAATTAAGTGAACTACGTAGCTTTCCACATAAATTTTCTTGATGTTGTGTCCATTGACTCCTAGAATCTACAACAGTACCAGACAGTTCAGTATTTTCAACGAATATCATTCCACAATCATCAGTTGGGAAGGGGCTCAGAAGTCTGTTGTGATGCTAGCATAGATAAATAAATTGCTCGTGTTTTTGGTGTATTTAGGATCAGACTGTTTTTTCTCGACCATTCAGAAATATGGTGATAAAATTCACCTAACTTGTTCTAAAGTTGTGTTGGCTACAAGAATATTTGAATCATCCGCATAGCACACTATTTGAGAATTTAGAGACATTTTATTCAGAGAAGCTATCCAATCATTCAAATATAACATAAAGAGATAAGGACCCAAGACCGAACCCTGAGGAACACCTCTATTAATACTTTTTTCAGTACTCAACAAATTTCGCATTTTCACTGCTTGAGATCTGCCTGCCAGGTATGATATCAACAAATCCAGACAAGGGCCTCGTATTCCATATCGAGACAATTTGTAGATGAACAGTTCATGATCTACGCAATCAAAGGCCTGTTATTGTTATAGTCAGATAGCTAGAGTTTCAAACATAAATGAATGAGAGTTGAGAAATCGGTATTCAACAGAAGGAGGTGACAAGAAATTGAACCCTAGCCCTTTGCCTCTATTTCTAACCAGAAGTCGGATAAACTATCGATTGACACTGAATAATTTATTGCGTTTCTTAAGTGAAAATGAAAAGTCTCCAAGTGCACCTTGTGGAGAAAATCTGATCACGTTCGCTGGTGAAACATTCATAACTCTGTTCTCGAGAGGGCGATGAAAAGTACATACCCTACACCAATTCGGAAAAATTGAGTGTTATTCAGAGAGCATCGAGCAAAATCAAGTATGTATGAGTATATTGTGGGTTCCTTCCGCGTAACATTGGTCATTTATTTCTTGACATTTTAATCACATAATATGAGGAAATTGCACGGAATAGTTTTCGGTGAAAGTTGTTTGAATGCACGTCTCAACTGGCTGATCAAATCTGTGATCATGACAAAAATTTGAGACAAATTTTAATCAACATTGAATGAAAAATTATGTTGTTTTGACAGGTCATTATTGTGTGGATTATCTAATTGGCATTTTAATTACGAGCTATACAGATTGATCTAGTTGAAAACAGGAATACTTTGAAAGCAGAAATTAAATATTATGATGGAAAAAGTATTTACTAAATAAGCTCAGTATCAGTACAAATAAATGATGTGATGCTATTCAGCAAGTACAGAATATTGTAATTATTAACAATTATTAACAAATAACAATTATTAATATAAAAGATGGAAATATATAAAGAAGAACTGATTCAATGTGAACTTCTTGAGTACAAAAGATCTAATATCCAAACCTCAGAAGTTAGGATGTTAATGAATTTTCCATCTGGGTCTGATGTCTTACTGTGGCATCACCAAATACATGTTACAACTATAAAATAGATATACAAAATGAGTTGCTCCAAATTATTGTCCTCCAATCAATGTAGGCAAAAATGGCTCAATTTGTCAATATTGTATTGTTTTTGAAGCATGTTAACTATGAAGCAGTTGAAGTTGTTGGAATATACTTCAACAAATCAACAGAAACATAGCTCATTTTTTCACAAAAATTTTCCATTTGATTTATTGTTTTTTGTATTGCAAACGTTGAAACAGAATAAATTGAAGATCTCATCTCCAAGTTGTTCAATCAAGCATAGTTTTCTTTGACTTCAGGAAACCTTAAGTTAGAAAGGACTCCGCACGTAAGCATAAATATGGAAAATTGGCTCTCGGTCAAATTGGCTCATATTGTATTATGTTGTAGTAGCATGGGTCGTAAGAAAAAATCGTTAGTTTAAATGATTTGGTAAATGTCGTTTCTGAGATATAAGAGGTCAAAGTTCGTGAAAACGTCATGGTTTGATGGGATCGACGTAGAAAAAAACTAAATTGGTGGTCGAAATAAGATAAATTCAGGATGAAAATATATTTATCGAAACTCGTTAACATGCCCAATTATAATCTTATTCATGATAGTACATTAGGGTCTATATGGGCATAGTCGAAAAGATCGTTTTCCGCATATTTTTTTCTGAAACTATTCCAGAACAGTCTATTCTAGTCGATTTACACGTATTTTGTTTCTTGACAACTTTCTCTTTTTTGGAAAATACCCTTATAATGAAAACAATTTACAGATCGATTTTGAATGCAAAATAGTTATTTATGCAACAAGTGCAAAAAGTAAGTGTTTATTGCACTCGACGTGATATTGTCCGACGAGGCCGTTAGGACGAGTTGGACGACACGTCGAGTGCAATGAATATTTTTTGCACGAGTTGCATGCAACATTTTTTCTACGTTCATGCAAAAAGCAAAAAATTATTTATTTAGGTGCGGCACTTGGTGAAGGAAAAAGAAAAGCGCAATTTAAATAAATAATTATTACTGTCGATTTCATCACCATCATCTAGTTTTCCATTAATATAACTCATTTAAAAATTTTCAGTTCTGTAATTGTCAGAATTTTGACTGACGTTTATATAACCACAGTTGCATTATAAAAATCAAAATAATAGTAGCCATGAGCGCGTATGTTATCACGAGGTGTGGTCATAGTACAAACAGTTTGCTCTATGCAGGTAGACGGTTTAGAACATAGAGGGTCGGTTTTGATTATGGAGTTATTCTCGGGAAGGCATTGTTTGTTCAACTCTGACTGCTAACATTAATACAAAATAATATAAAATATGTAGCTGTTTAAAACGTATGGCCAATCTCACAGAATATCTGCTAAATATGTAGTGGGTTGAACGTTTATGTTTATCATGATGACAGTACGTTGAAGTAGAATGACAGATGAGTGCAATAAAAATTTTATTGCACTAGTGTCGAAATCTGAACTAGACTCAACAACAAGATTGAACTCAACAATACACGCAAACTCAAGAACAAATTATGAATAACGACTTCAAACGTAAAAACTCAATTAATGTTACGGTATACAAGTTCTAAAGAACAGATCAGCGAGTGCTGACTGCCACCATATACAGGGTGTTCCAAATTAAGTCGGCACCATTGCCAACTCTGTTATTATTGATGCTACGAATTCGGTTAAATGGGCAAACTAGTAGTATTTTTAATGACCTTCTCGATGCCGAAAACAAAAAAAAAATTGACAGTCGCTTTTTCAGAATATTTCATAAAATGATATTTCTTCCAATGGAGTACCTCATATTTTTTCATGCATTTCGATTCGTACTAACATTCTCAACAACAAAGCTCATATCGCCTTCCTTCCTAAAGTGAAAAATGAGCGACTTTATGTGGAAATATTTATTTCTTTCACTAGTACAAAAAATTTCTTTGTTTTGGCGAATAAAACCTCATGATTGTCCAAACACCCAATTTTGGTACTCATACGAAAGACAATATTTTGTTACTTATAGCAAAATATGGCAGTAAAATGAAAAAATTGCGCTGGGATGTGAACTCGTGAAACCCGTGATCATCATGTCGCACCACTCAATTGGCACCACTATTTGGTATTAATGTACAAAACAATAATTTCCATCTTAAAGCCATTCCGCTGCTGTAATGATAACTTTGAAGCCGTTTTTGTACAGAACAGAAAATACTGGAGGGTCATATGAATGTGGTTGGAAAAAATGTGTTTGATTCGATAAAACATAATTATTATGGATTGCTACAAATGGTCCTGTCAAGTGGCCACCTCTTTCACCAGACATGACACCTCTAGATTTTTATTTTTGGGGTTTTCTGAAAAATGAGGTGTAAAAAATGAAACATAATAATGTAGATGAACTAAAAAATTATATTGAAACTATAATTACTAGAATTGATGGCTGAACTGTGTTGAATACCACACGTAGAAGGGCCCAAATATGTATTGTCTTATTTTCACCTTTACGAAAAAAAGTCAAAAAAGATTTGTTGTTGAGAATGTTATTACGAATCGAAATGCATGAAAAAATATAGGGTGTTTCATTGAATGAAATATTATTTTATGAAATATTCTGAAAACGCGACTGTCAATTTTTTGTTTGTTTTCGGCATCGAGAAGGCCATTATAAATGCTAATGGTTGGCCCATTTAACCGAAATCGTAGCATCAATAATGACGGAGTTGGCAATGGTGCCGACTTAATAATTTGGAACACCCTGTATAATGATGTTGTATCATCAGCTTGACACATAATGTAAGCATTTGGAATATATCCTACAAAATTCATGATGTCATTCGCAAATAGTTAAAATGTGAAGGCCCTAGGACTGATTCTTGAGGAACTCCCTGTGCGATGCTGCAAGAAGGACTTCTAGTACCATTGGATAAAACAACCTGATTTCTATTTGAGATATATGATTGAAAAAACGTCAAAGGTATATCTTTCATTACCTATCGTTCGCAACACGTTAAGTTGATGAATGAATAGTATTCTTATTGACCGAGTTGGTCTCTTCAGAGCCTTTATAGAAAGAGTTGATCAATTCCAAATTGGTGAATGCAATTACATTTACAATATTCTCTTCATCTTTTCCCACATTGAAGTTGCGTTTCTTCATTGATAGACTCAAAAACCAGTACATACTGAAATGCAGACACCAAGTATGGTCGAAAATAGTGAATTTTACTAAAATAAGTTCAGAACTCGGGTTCGTCAAACAAATTTTACAAAAAGGGATAAGTTGTCCATTGTATCGAAATAGGCACTTCTTTCATTGTTTTGTTGTGAAAACCCCCACAATGTATTACTTCTAGAATATCCTGGTCGTCTTCCAAAAAAGTTTGACCTTCAATTTTTCAGAAAAAAATACGAATATTATACACCACGGAAGTTTTTTAGCTTTTACAACCGAATGCATGATTTCAATATCAGTTTAAATCTAGGATATATATATATATATATATATATATATATATATATATATATGTATATATATATATATATATATATATATATATATATATATATATATATATATATATATATATATATATCGATTCTCAAGGTATATATGAAATACCATGTTCAGACTGCCCGAGAAGTTATATTGGCCAGACTAACAGACGAGTAACTTCCAGAGTCTACGAACACGAACTTGCTGTGCGTCAGGCATCTTCCACTTCCGCACTTTATAAACATCGAGAAGACACAGGTCACAAAATAGACTTCAAAAACACAAAAACAATTTCCACCGAGAAAACTCTGCAAACCAGGATCATCCGAGAAGCCCTTGAGATAGAGAAGCGCCCCAATTGCCTCAACACTCGCGACGACGGACGTAGACTTCCCAATACCTGGAAGCCTCTCATTGCACGCATCAACTCATTTCCCACCAGCCCAGTTCCCGCACACAGCTCACTTAGCGCCAACCAAGTTCCCGCACACAGCTCATCTAGCGCCAACTCTGTTCCCGCCCATAGTTCACCTCGCGCCAATACATTGCATACGGCCATTACAGCCACGTCCACTATAAATACAGTTCCTCAACCCACAATTCCTCAGTTCTCTCGAAGGAGTAGGCAGATTGAGACCTTAGAGAGAACCAGTGACGAGACATGGGGATTAGGCAGATTGAGACCCCGACGTCAAGTCACAAAAACCTAACGTAATTATACCTGAGGAGTAGGCAGATTGAGATCTCAGCGTAGAATTACGTTTCAACCATTTATTAATTTTCTTTCTTTTTCAGTTCTTGAAAATGGCTCCAAAATCGGAGCCGAAACGTCGAATTTCAACAAATTCTAGACGCGGTTCAACCCGAACTTTTAGTTTTCATATATATATATATATATATATATAACAAGAAGGAACATTTTATTGGACTAAGCCCTCTAGTGAAAATGCTTTCACCGTACTGATGAGATCCTTAAGATCGAAACACGTGTCTACGGTTGCATTTTCACTAGAGGGCTTAGTCCAATAAAATGTTCCTTCTTGTTATTCACAGTTTCCCTCGAGAGCATATCCCTGTTTCATATATATATATATATAGTAGAAGTAGGAATTCTCGGGTAGCGGTCTGTTGAACAATGAAACTCATTCGATTTAAATCTTCAATATTTCGTCAACCTTTATTGACTTCTTCAGGAAGAGCTACAATTAAAAAGGAATATGAGTTGTTGAAGGACTACATAAAAATAACATGATAACTTACAAAATTCACAGAGTTAGTTCTAACCTATGGAACATTTGGGAGGACAATTGTTATTCTCCGCTGCAGACTAATCGCTTAATTTACCTGACTGGAGTGTTGCTATGGTTTGAATAAGGATTCGTTTAAATACAATGGTGTTAATTAGTGTAGGTATTCCATTGGCACCAACTGTCAAACTACACACAACGTTGAATGGAATTTAAAATATTACAATATATACTACTAAGTTGTCCTGTATCGGTTTTGTAGTTAACTGTGTTAGGATTTTTGTTGATATGGACCATCTCAAGGAATAACCTGTTTTTTTGATTGCTGACTTTGTCTAGAATTTTTGGATTTGAATAATCAAACCGGTGGCCTGTTTTCTGGGTGTGGTCGACTGCTGCACAGGAGTTTTTTCCCAATTGGGCATCACTCTTGTGCAAAGCTAGCCGTTGTTTTAACCACTGTGAGGTCTGTCCGACATAACTACCTTCACAACCTTGGCATGGTACTTCATAAATTACATTGCTAAGGAGTGGAGTTGGTGTTTTGTCTTTGATTTTGGAGAACAAGTTGGAAAGTTTTGTATTATTACGCTTGGCTATTTTGATTTGTGGAAAGTCTTTGAAAATTTTTATTATGCGGTTGGATACTTTGTCGATGAATGGGATTGATTTATACTTATATTGTATTGTAACGTCATCAGTTGGTCCGTCATAAAAGTTGGAGTTATAGATTAGTTTTTTTAAGATGTGTTTTGGGTAACCGTTGTGTGTAAAAATGTCGAATAACTTTCTCAGATTCGCTTTCAAAAACGTTTCATGGCAGATGTGGGTGACTCTATTTTTCATAGCAATGACGGTGTTGTATTTCTGATTTAAGGGATGGTGAGAGGCAAAGTTGATGAAACGTCCTGATGCTGTTTCTTTTTGGTACCAATCCAACAAAATACTGTTGTCTTCAGTACGTATCAACCTTGTATCTAAGAAGGGGACACTGTTATCTGTTTCTTTTTCGACAGTAAACTGTAAATGTTTATTGAACGAATTGAAAGTATCAAGCGTCATCTGTATAGTGTCTGCCGGTACTGCACAAATGATGTCATCTACATATTTGTAGATGAAGGGCAATTGGAAGGGTAATAATGGAATAACGGAGTCAAGTAAGTGGTCTAATACAATCTCTGCTAAAATTGGACTTATTGGTGAACCCATAGGAGTGCCGAAAATTTGCTTGTAAAATTTTCCATCGAAACTGAAGTAGGTATTGTCGAAAATGAAGTTAATGAGGTTCAAAAAATGATTTTTTGAGATAGAAGTGTGATTTTGCACTAAGTGCCATTTTTGTTCTAGAATAGTGTTGATAAGTTCTACGGGGATATTGGTGAAAAGTGAAACTACATCTAAAGAAATGAGTACATAGCCTTCGGGTATTTTGCCATTGGAGATTAAATTTACAAAGGTGAAAGTGTCTTTTATGTTATAATCAGAATTATCCTCGAAAGAGAGCTTGAGAATGTTTGCTAAATATTTAGAGATATTATATGTAGTGGCACCAATAGAACTAACAATTGGACGTAGTGGGGTATTTGGTTTGTGTATTTTTGGTAAGCAATATAATTTAGGAAAAGCAGAGTTGTAAATTGTGAGCTGTTTTGCATCTTGTTTGGATATTTCATTGCTGTTTAGGAGTTGTTTTATCAGGAGGTTGTGCTTATTTTGCACAGTAATCGTGGGATCTCTTTTAAGTTCTTTGTAAGTTGTGGTGTCTTCTAATAGGGTTATTGTTTTGTCCGTGTATTCCTTTTTGTCCATTGCAACCGTGCAGTTGCCTTTATCAGATTGTAAAATATATAACTCTGGGTGTTCTCTTAGGAAATGTTTAGTTTTGTTGAAAATTCTGTTGATGTATGTCGGATTTTTAGGGCGAGAAACATGGAAAGCGTTAGTGAGAATATTGGCGGCTCTGGACCTTAATATGTCTTTTGATTCTGTTGGTACGTCCTCAATGATGTTCTCTACATCTGCCAAGAAGTGGTCTAGTCGAAGTGATTGTCTAGTGTCTGGAATAGCAAACTTCGGTCCGAGAGAAAGAAAGTCAGATATGTCTTCAGGAATGTCTACCGTGGAAATATTCCTGAACCAACTGTCCTTAGTGGACGGGGAAGTTATACGGTGTTGAAAGTTCCCTGGTTTAGTAAATAGTCTGGTAAGTTTGTCTTGGTTATTTTGTCTTATTCTTTCGTGTAGGTATTCGTATGTTTTCTTTTGTTTTTGTTCAAACTCACTGATTATGTTATTCGGGAGTAATTGTCTTAGACTTCGATTTATCTTTGAAATGTTTTTGTTAATCTTTGAGATGGTATTGCAAGTTATTTTAATTTCTAGAGATAACGTTTTTCTTTTGAGAGTTGTGATAAAATTTTCAATGTTGTGTGTAATGGACCTGTAGTTACCTGTGAGAAATAGGTTGTGTACGTTCTTGATATTGTCCTCTATGTGTCTAGGTGTAATTTCCATTGTTCTGCAGCGAAGTAGGAATATACGTCTATTCCTGTTGTTGGCTAGTTGCCGGTTGAGTCTTGACCATTCCTTCAATAAACTTGTGGCTCGGGTTCCGTATGACATCTTGATGTTTTGATAAAATCCCATCCTGTATGTAATAACAAAGTATTCTCGACCGAACTCTATTAATTAAGTAGGAATTCTCGGGTAGCGGTCTGTTGAACAATGAAACTCATTCGATTTAAATCTTCAATATTTCGTCAACCTTTATTGACTTCTTCAGGAAGAGCTACAATTAAAAAGGAATATGAGTTGTTGAAGGACTACATAAAAATAACATGATAACTTACAAAATTCACAGAGTTAGTTCTAACCTATGGAACATTTGGGAGGAGAGAGAGAAGAGAACACCCAGAGAAAATTTTACAAGCAAATTTTCGGCACTCCTATGGGTTCACCAATAAGTCCAATTTTAGCAGAGATTGTATTAGACCACTTACTTGACTCCGTTATTCCATTATTACCCTTCCAATTGCCCTTCATCTACAAATATGTAGATGACATCATTTGTGCAGTACCGGCAGACACTATACAGATGACGCTTGATACTTTCAATTCGTTCAATAAACATTTACAGTTTACTGTCGAAAAAGAAACAGATAACAGTGTCCCCTTCTTAGATACAAGGTTGATACGTACTGAAGACAACAGTATTTTGTTGGATTGGTACCAAAAAGAAACAGCATCAGGACGTTTCATCAACTTTGCCTCTCACCATCCCTTAAATCAGAAATACAACACCGTCATTGCTATGAAAAATAGAGTCACCCACATCTGCCATGAAACGTTTTTGAAAGCGAATCTGAGAAAGTTATTCGACATTTTTACACACAACGGTTACCCAAAACACATCTTAAAAAAACTAATCTATAACTCCAACTTTTATGACGGACCAACTGATGACGTTACAATACAATATAAGTATAAATCAATCCCATTCATCGACAAAGTATCCAACCGCATAATAAAAATTTTCAAAGACTTTCCACAAATCAAAATAGCCAAGCGTAATAATACAAAACTTTCCAACTTGTTCTCCAAAATCAAAGACAAAACACCAACTCCACTCCTTAGCAATGTAATTTATGAACTACCATGCCAAGGTTGTGAAGGTAGTTATGTCGGACAGACCTCACAGTGGTTAAAACAACGGCTAGCTTTGCACAAGAGTGATGCCCAATTGGGAAAAAACTCCTGTGCAGCAGTCGACCACACCCAGAAAACAGGCCACCGGTTTGATTATTCAAATCCAAAAATTCTAGACAAAGTCAGCAATCAAAAAAACAGGTTATTCCTTGAGATGGTCCATATCAACAAAAATCCTAACACAGTTAACTACAAAACCGATACAGGACAACTTAGTAGTATATATTGTAATATTTTAAATTCCATTCAACGTTGTGTGTAGTTTGACAGTTGGTGCCAATGGAATACCTACACTAATTAACACCATTGTATTTAAACGAATCCTTATTCAAACCATAGCAACACTCCAGTCAGGTAAATTAAGCGATTAGTCTGCAGCGGAGAATAACAATTGTCCTCCCAAATGTTCCATAGGTTAGAACTAACTCTGTGAATTTTGTAAGTTATCATGTTATTTTTATGTAGTCCTTCAACAACTCATATTCCTTTTTAATTGTAGCTCTTCCTGAAGAAGTCAATAAAGGTTGACGAAATATTGAAGATTTAAATCGAATGAGTTTCATTGTTCAACAGACCGCTACCCGAGAATTCCTACTTAATTAATAGAGTTCGGTCGAGAATACTTTGTTATTATATATATATATATATATATATATATATATATATATATATATATATATATATATATATATATATATATAATATATATATATATATATATATATATATATATATATATATATATATATATATATATATATATATATATATATAGATATATATAGATATATATATATATATGAAAACTAAAAGTTCGGGTTGATATATATATATATATATATGAAGTAGGTTTGTGAAATTTGGAGCGTCGATATAATGACATAAGTGCTAGAATTTGAGCATATTGACATGTCGAAGTTAACTTCCGGTCTGACCAGAAGTAACATCAACTTTCTTATTTTAAATGGAAACCCTATTTTGTTTTCTTTTCGCTTTATTCAGCATTCAATTCCCTTTCTAATGACATATCACAAGTTGGTATCTAACCAGAAACTAGATAAGAAAAAAATTATTATTGAAATTCACCGAGTAGGCCGTGGAAGCAAAATGAAAGCCAAAAATTGAAAAGTTGGCTATGGAAACCATACGTCACTTGATAACTTTTTCTTGCCTGTACTATTCAGCATAACCATTCCTTTCTAATGATATAATAGAAAGTAATTTTTTGAAGTGAAATACCAAAAAATCCAATTATTATTCTTCAAATAACAAAACAGATTATCGCTATACGCAAAAATAACATTAAAAATAATGTGGAATGATAAATTATATCCTGTAGGTTCTAGGTTGAATAGGAACATAAACGTACTTGGTCTGTGCCATCGTCCATAGATATTCTATTATCTACCCATGGACGATGTTTGTGCTATTCAGAATAATCATTCCATTGCAATAATCATTCGAACCAATATATTAACAAGTAGGCTGATTAAGATGTATTTTAGAATGAAACAAAAAAGAAACGAGAGCTCTCACGAACGCTGCTATCCATATTATTTTGACGTTCGAAGTAGTGTTTTTGCCATTTTAAAAGGGTTTGGAAATCGAAATCAGTTAGTGGAATATTCAAAAAATGCCCCGTTATTCACGAACCGATCAAATTGACATGCTTCTCATTTATGGTGAATGTTTAAAAAATTCATATGCCGCTGAACGATTGTATTTAGAGCGATATCCAGGGAGGCAGCAACCGTCAAGAAGGTATTTCCAGTGGCTTGAAGAAAAATTAAGAACTGAGCCTGATGTTCACGAAGACCAAGAAGCATTTGTTATTAATGAGGAAACTGAAATTAATGTATTAGCTTTAGTACAATATGATAGCACAATTTCCTCAAGGCAGATTGGCGCCGAATTAGCTACAAGTAAGGACTCTGCTAGGAAAATTTTGAAAAAACATCGATTTAAATCCTTCAAGTATCAGTTGCATCAACATTTGTATGAAAATGACGGTGAAAGGCGCCTGGAATATTGTAATTGGTTTCTTCGACAAAATGCTGAGAATCACCTATTTAACTATTATATCTTGTTTACGGACGAGTCAAGATTTACCAACAATGGATTATTTAACAGGAATAATACAAGGTAGGTATTGTACTTTATTTGGATTATTGTCGATAGTCGAAGTGCTAAAAGTGTGAACAGTCTTTTGTTTCAGGTACTGGGCGATAGAAAACGAGCACCGGTTTCGACAAGGTGGCTTCCAGGAGAGATTTGGTGTGAATGTTTGGGCAGGAATAGTTGGAACTCATATTGTTGGCCCCATTCTTTTTCAAGGCCAACTAACCGGAGAGAGATACTTTAATTTTTTAATGAATGAAATTTCGGAATTCATTAACAACCTACCAGCGGAAATAACTGAGAGAATGTACTTCCAGCAAGATGGCGCTCCTCCGCATAATTCAAGAATAGCGAGAAATTATCTTACTGCTTTGCCTTTCGGTACAAATCCAGAGTGAATTCGTTTTAATTTCGAGAGTTCTACAAAGCTGTCCTGATGATTGAGAAACCATGAAACGATCGTAGGCAGATGGTGGAACTCTATATATATATATATATATATATATATATATATATATATATATATATATATATATATATATATAATGCTTTGTTAGTACGTAAATACACAGTTTTCTCAATCACCACGAATCCCAATCAACTTCCTGTTGGGGTGGTAAATACCCGTTGGTCTCCAGGTGGTAGTAAGGGAGTTTGATTGCGGTGGGTGGTTGTGAATGGCGAAAATGTTAAAACATATATTTCTGTCCTTTTCTAACGCATGAGGACTTAGAAAAGATCTCAAAAATTCTTGAATAGTCTAGAAAGTTCCAAAATGTGTAAAACATTGATCTGGAATGTTCTAGAAATATCTGGAGCGATCTAGAAAATTGTAGAATGAGTGCAAACTATTAGAATCGATGTAAAATGTTTGAGAAAGTTCAACAAATTTCTGGCTTTATCTAGAAAATTCCAAAATATCCAAAATTGTTATTATCGAGTTAAAATGTTTGAGAACGTTCTAGAAATTTCTCCAATGATCTGAAAAGTTCCAAAATGAGTGCAATTTATTATGATCGATTTAGAATGATAGAGAAAGTTCTAGAAATTTTCCGAATGATCTGGAAATTTCCAAAATGAGTGCAACTCATTATGATCGATTTAGAATGTTCGAGAAAGTTTTAGGAAAATGGAGTTCAATTTATTATAACCGATTTGAAATGTTCGAGAGAGTTCTAAAAATTTTTGGATTGATCTGAATAGTTCCAAAAATTGTTATTATCGAGTTAAAATGTTTGAGAACGTTCTAGAAATTTCTCCAATGATCTGAAAAGTTCCAAAATGAGTGCAATTTATTATGATCGATTTAGAATGATAGAGAAAGTTCTAGAAATTTTCCGAATGATCTGGAAAATTCCATAATGATTTAGAATGTTCGAGAAAGTTCTAGGAAAATGGAGTTCAATTTATTATAACCGATTTGAAATGTTCGAGAGAGTTCTAAAATGTTTTGGATTGATCTGAAAAGTTCCAAAATGTGTACGAGTATTATTATTGATCTAAAAGAACCAAACCGAAGTGATGTACATCTAAATATTAATGATATATGATCTGTTACTGGAAATTTCAGTGTCTGATGGCATATAAACCGAAATTCAGTGACTTTTTGTCAGTTCAATCGTGATTGCAGTCGAGTGAAGATCAATTGGAATCACGAGTAAACAGTTACAAAAAAATTCAAGTAATTTTCAGAAGTAAAAAAGAACAAACTATTTGAATGTCGTAAACAGTTCTAATACTAAAAATTTCGGTGGAAAAGAAATACTATTTAAATGTGCTGGAGTGTTCTAACACCAGAAATTTCGGTGTCTGATGGTATATAAACTGAAATTCAGTGAGTAAATAAAACATGAATTTTTCATTTACTAAACTTTTTCTTAAAATTAATTTAATTCGTTAATTAATTAACTCTATTATTATGGGCAGCAGTGGTCATGATGGTGTAGCGCTAGTCTACCAATCGTTCATAGGGGGATGACAGCTGGTTAACGGAAAAAACAATTTTAAATAATTATAATTTTTTTTTTAATTTTGTCATATATACTTTATATACACCCCATGTTTAATGACCAAATAAGTATCTCAATATCGAAAATAGAAATCTATGTTAAAAAATGCATCCTTATATATTTTTATACCATTGAACATGCGATGTTTCTTAACCCGAGCAACCCCGGGTTTCGCTGCTAGTTAATATAAACAAACAAAACAATGAGGTTAGGAGTGCAAGTGCAGCCAATCCAGAGATTTCATTTAGTGATCCTTCATCATGGACCGTTCAATTTTATGAGAGCTTAAGTTATTGTTTCATAACGATGCATTTTAACTTCTTAATCTAAGCGAGAAAAATCATTCAAACCAGATAAGTACCCACTTGCGGTACATAAGGATGTAAACAACTGAGCTCGGTTCATTCAATTTATATATGTCCATGCATACTATCGTACACTTTAATGGCTGCTTGAATACCTCTTAAATAATTTTCACGAGAAATATCGAAGTTTCGCCACACTGAGCTCCATTTCTAGTCTAATGTCTCACTCATATGCCGAAGCCATAGAGAGTTAAATACTTAGCTAATTTCCGCGAAAGCCTGATTTATTACACGAACCGCTCTCTGATTTTAAGTTAGCGGAATATTTCCCTGAGGAAACTTTGAAGGAGCCACTTTTATCACGGATTAACAAGTTCTCTGGCCCCAATCATAACTTCTTCCAGGAATTTCAGTGAACACCGAGATGAAAAAATGTAATTAGGCGAACAAGAAGGGCACGGAAATGGAAATTATCGAACTCATCCAAGCAAGCAACGCAGCAGAATTGCTCGCTCATTGCACTGTTCCTGAACATCCCGCTTCGGTGAAGATGTTCGTCCTATGGAGTGGAGGATTTGAATGAGTACACGTCAAGTATCAGTGCTACACATGAACTTGATTTCGGTGAGGATATCTTGATCCATTAGCGAGAGACGAGTTTAAAATATTTATGAATTCATGTTTTTCAATGTATTCTTTTTTCCTCTGATGCTAAACAGTGGTAGGATGATGAATGGATTACTGAAAAGCGCTCTGAATACAGTAATAATATTAACAATGAATGAATCGATAACCATGACTCTCGAAAAATACTCGAAACTAGTAGAAATCGTAGACTCCATAAACACCCAAATCGATTATGAAAAATACTGGACATAATCTGAAATAGCATATAATTCAAAAACAAGAAATGTATGTAAGATGTTTAGGATGTTATAATATTAGTTGAGACTTGGTTGAATAAAGACTTTTATAATTCTGAATTAGGTTTAAAGGATTTTGATATCTTCAGGTTTGATAGAGATTTAACTGACTCGTTAAAAACACGTGGAGGTGGTGTTCTTATAGCTGTCAGAAACTCAATATCTGCCACATCTGTTGAATTAGTGAACAATAATGTTGAGCAAATTTTTGTTAAACTATCTTTTGGTAAAGATGATCTTATTATCGGTGGGGTTTACATCGCACCAATCTCTAATGCTGAATACTATATTAATCATGTTAACACTGTTGACACTATTTTAAAAAACTACCCATATGATAAATTGTTGCTGAGTGGGGATTATAACATATCGAATGCCATTTGGTGTGATGATGAACTTGGCCTCAGTGCTGACTGTCCCGAAAACTCCCATGCGAATATATTGCTTAATTCATTCAGTTATCATAACCTTTACCAAGTGAATTCTATTCCTAACTCAAGGAATATATTCTTAGATATATTATTTTCATTTTACCATGGTATAGTTGGTAATAACCCTACTGACCCACTTCTTCAAAATAGCATTCACCACTCTGCCATTGCTTTTGATATAAATATTAGAAAAATACCTGATTTGAAAACTGTAGAATACTTCTATGATTTTAGAAATAGTAATTATACACTCATGAACGATTTCTTTGCAAGCATTGAATGGAATTCCATATTGAACGATGACATAAATCTTTCTCTAAGTAAGTTTTACGATATATTACATGAAGCTATTCAAAAATTTGTTCTTCTAAAATATTTCAAAACTTCCACCTTTCCAACTTGGTTCAATAGGGAATTGAAACAAATGGTTTCTGAGAAAAAATTAGCTCATAGGGAATATAAAAGAGGCAATCTCGAAGCATATCAGAGGTTTCAATATTTGAGGGAACAATGCAAAATTTTACGTGATGACTGCTATCGTAAATACATTTTGCAGACTTAAAACAACATTGCATCCAATCCTCGTTATTTTTGGAAGTTCATTAACGATAAAAAAAGACATAATCTACCATCTTGTATGACTTATAATAATATTTCTAGTTCAAATTCTAACGAAATAGTTAATCTCTTTTCAAACTAATTTTCGACAGTGTATGATGATACTATAGTTAATCAAATCCCACATTATACCCACGATAATACTGTTGACATTTGCTCTTATACTGTAGATATTAAAGAAATTATCGATTTAGTACTCACGCTTCCATATAAATTATGGGACCAGTGTTATTTAATGTATTTATTAATGACCTTCCAAATGTTATTACTAATAGTTCCTTTCTATTATTTGCCGATGATTTAAAGATGTTTAGAACAGTTCAACCCATATCTGATGCTGAGAGTTTACAGTCTGATTTAAATAACCTTTCACTACTTACTAAAACTGAACTTGGCTAAATGTCTAAAAATAACTTTACCACGCAATTTTGAGACTATTGACTACAATTACCAAATCAACGGCACCAATTTATCAGTGTGCAATAAAATCAAAGATTTGGGGGTTATATTCGACTCAAAAATGACCTTTAAGAATCACATAATTGAAACCTCATCTCGTGCTCGAAAAATGTTAGGCTTTTCTCTCCGCTCAGCAAGATTATCTTTTGTGCACAAGTGAGGTCCATACTTGAATATAACTCTGTCATTCGGTCACCACTTTACAGAGTTGACATTGAACTCTTAGAGAATACCCAAAATGAATTCTTGAGATACTGTGGCTATACATGGGGAATGAATAGAGATGAATATTTTTACCCACAAATATTAAAGACTCTGAACTTGAACACTTTAACACACAGAAGTTAGAAATCGGCCAGATATTCCTTCATAAAATTATCAATGGCAGTATCGATTGTCCTCAAATTGTTGAACTCATCCCGCTCTCAGTGAATGTTAGAAGAAATAGAAATAGTGACATCATCAAGATTCCTTTCTGCAGAACAAATTATGGTCAAAATGAGTCTCTCAATAAAATTATAAGATCAGCAAACACTCACAGGAACAAACTAGAACTGTTCGATTCGTCCTTAGCTTCCTTCAGAAAAGCTGTTAGAAAGTTGTAATTGTTATTTTTGTTTTTTCTCTCCTTTTATTTGTATTCATCCTATGATTACATTAATGTATACACTTGTATTTTTACTTTGTATCTTTCTATATAATTGTAAATTGGCTTGCCCTAAATAAATAAATAAATAAATAAAATTTGTGAGTAACAGAAAATCACAATGTTATAAAACTCAATTTTGATTCACTCAACCAAAAAAATATGAGGAAGAAATATGAACAAGTCTATCGAGAGAAATCTAGTTATAGCAGTTTTATAGCTGCTGATTGAAATATTGTGAAACTCTGATACCGCCTTAATGGGAATCACTGACGACATTCTGATAGGAATTAAGAATAACAAAATTACTTTTTTAGAACTTCTAGATTCCTACAAAACATCTTACACTCTAGACTATGCTTTATTATTAAGTGAACTCAAATGTATTGGTGTTGCTGATCATACTCTACTTTTCCACAAGGAATGCCTGAATGGTCGAAGCCAGAGTATCAAAATAAGAAATAATGCTCCTAGGAAATGCACAGTGGTGTACCACAGGGTTCCATCCTGAGACCTTTGCCATTTGCACTGTACACGTACGACTTCGAGCACTCATGTCATTGTGATATCAAATTTTACGTCGACGATAGACAGTCGCAACGTTTTCATTAACAGAAACGGATATGGCCACAGAAAAAAATTATGACGATTCAGCATATCTTATAACATCTTCGTCTAGATCGACTCTGTTGAGAACAAGAAGAATGTCTAGGCTTATCATTTGATGTTGATCTGAGTCAGATTTCATATACGAAATATTCGTGGCCTAGGATGTATGAATCTAAATCTCATCTATAGCAGAGGGAGGTATTCGAATTAGAAGGATGTGGCTGTACTCTGTGACTATTACTACTGTGACCCAGTTTATAATCCATATCTGGATTACGCGGACAATAGGCGTATACAGATAATGCAGTACTCATGAACTAGAATAGGTCAATGTGTAGTGTAGACAACTTCTCCATGTGCTTGTGTTTTCCATCAAGATATCACGTCCGGAACATTCCTATACCCATTGAAGAATTTTGTGAGCATGTTCACGATATAAACGTATGCTTCGAGTAACTATTACTCTAAAATACTAAGAGATATATCACATATCTCAATACGGACCATCTGTTCTTCGGCTTATTATTATTATTCTTTCGCTATTTGCAGAGACAGAACCGGCTTTTTTTTTGGGGGAAGGCATCTTGAATTCGAATCTATTTTTCGCTTTTTTTACCTGCATTATCTGAAATACTCGATTTTTGTAAGAAGTTTTGGTCTTGGGGAATAAGGGGAGAGGGAGATGGTGCGTCATTGGTTATTTGTATATCATAACCATGAAGTTGGTATATCCAGACGAGTCAGAATTTCACGCTGAGGTGTAGTCGAGGCGAATAAAGGAATCTTCTGCTCCACTCACTTCGAGATTTTCGCATGACCTATTTTTGCACCTCCGTTTTCCTCAAATATGCTGCAATTGCCCCTTTTTGATCCAGACTGAGAGCAGCGGTAGCCTCAGCAGAACCTCCAATACTGCAGTTGAAGTCGTTGTCATTGCGCTCACTATTAACAAACAGGCCTATTCTGTTACTCTCTGCACCTGGCCACCACACAACTGATCCATAATGGGGTTTCCCAATTACTATTACTATTATCACTAGGTGATCTGACATCGATACCCTCCAGTTCATTATGTCACCTAATCAATCCCTCGTTGCCAACATAACGTCAATCAACTCCTTACAGATGCGGTTGATGAATGTTGGTTCCGTTTCCCTATGCAGTATCTCCAAGCTGGTCGTCGATAGACCACTTTACGCGTTGGGATTACATCCTAATTTCATGCATGGGCCGTTTTTCTTTCAATACCTCCGTTTTCCACCATCACTCATTTTTTCATTTCTCTTACCTTGCCTTCCAAGACGGTTACTGTAGCTGCCTTGGTCCCCAGCTGCGGCACATAGACCACTTCGAGGTCATTGCACTCCTGAATCGCCATCCTTGGTATTTCTCCTCCATCTGCTTTGTCCACTAGTAGCTGGTAACAGCTTTCTTTCAAACTCATCACTTCCATCCTGTGAACATACGGCTCCTGAATCGAAACTACTGTCCAGTTCCCCGGTTGTATCCATACTGTGCTGTAGATTGATTTGGCTCACCTTCAACATCGCCATTGCGTTCATTCATTAGGATGAGAGTAGTCCCTTCCAGGTACTATCTGAAAGACCAATGCTTTTCCTGGAGATGGCTGTCTCAATCCCGGTAGCACTTTTCTTGCCACCAGGGTGACTAGCTCTTAGTAGAGCGTGATGGTCCAAGTCCCAAGGGTCTCTCAGCTAACCAAGAATGTTAGGAACCATCCACCTGGCGTGTTCAGGTGTTTCCACCTCTGCATGTTCAAAGAACGGTTCTGGAGGCTCAGCACCTGCATCACCCTCGGAAGATCCACTCCTTGGCCCCTGAACCAGGAACAAATTCTCACCGGCCAAGAAACGTCTGCTGAGGACGCAGCCCTGGATGTGAGGCCATTGAGGAGCCACTCCAGTTACGCTTGAATCTGGATAGTTTTTGAAAACCATCCTCGTTCCACGACACCGAAGTTTTTTCATACTTGGGGCTCTTCATGGTCCGCAGCATCTGCTCGATCAGGTTGCTTTCTTCTGGGAGTATGGTACTGTCCGAATGACCACCTGCATATTTCTCTTCACGGCTGCACAGAAGGTTTCTGGGTACCGCTCCTTGACCCGTAGCTATTGTCTCTCCCTTGAGACGTTTGCCATCTGGAAAGTAGGCCGAAACCTCCCATCCTCTTTGCCTCTATTGACAGGCCGATCTGGGGGAGTCTCTTTCTCCCCAGGCCTCCTGTAGGCAGACTTTGGTCCTACGTCCCTGGTCGCTCTAGACTCAGTTGGTAGCATAATTAGAGGAACTTCTTCTACTTCTTGTTCTTATTACTCCAGATCCCCTTTTTGGTTTATACCAAGTCTCCGGTCTGCGGACTTCCTGGCCTGGTATGCGGCGTGTCGGACTTGGTGTGTGAGGTGGCCTGGGATTGTGAATTGGCCTTGGATGGTCCGGTAGAACTCTCCATGCTGCTAGGGTGACTGATTCGTCTTTTTCCTTTGTCTTCCTCATTTTCTCAGTTGTATGGATGTTTGTCAAGGGAGTAGCGAGTTCCTTCAATCCAACTCTCTGCGAAAGACCTGGTAGGGCTCATTCTCGGCCGTGTGGTTTGGCGGCCGCGAGTAAATTTCCTGGACGTACTTCAGGGCCGGTTTTCGGGCGCTACCTGGCTCTTATATACAATCCAGTTTTTTAGTCAGTGCAAAGGCTGCCCCTACACCGACTAGGTAGAGGTGGGCCTCTCACCGGTTAGGTGTGCCATTTCTAGTTTCTTTCACCGGCTACCAGTTCCGAAGCACCCAATTTGAGGCCCCTTCTTGGATTCTACTGTAGTCAGATTTTCCAGTTCTCGCATTTTTCTATAGTGCGCAAGTATGTGTGTGTCAGTTGTGAGAGGAGTGAATGTTTTTGGCGTCGGGGTATGGTAAGCTAGGAGCTCACGGGTCGCCCGAGCTCCAGGTATCCCTTTGAACCCCCTAAATGTCGGTGAATTAGTCATTGTTAGGGGTTTTTATTTAAAAAATAACTTGAATTGCAGTAGGAAGGTCATTTGGATCAATACTGATAGGAGTGAGTTGTCAAAAATTTAGTATTGTTTGAATCCGGCATGAAATCGCTTTGAAAAGGTTAATTTTCGTAATCCAATGACTCGGTATAAATGTGCGGAGTGCGTGACCCAACAAAAATTTGCAGTTGGGTTAACTCAAAAATTGTAACTTTCTATAAAGAACGTTTAAACAGATTAATTTTCATTCAGTGTAATAAATTCGCTGATACGTGATCCTTTTGATGAGGGCAATTACCCTTTAACGAGTCAGAGGAATATGGGTCAAGTTATACAATATTCTAGAGCTGTTTCAGTTTTATACAAATACATAATATTTTTTGTAATCGACTGATTATCAGCCGATAATTACGTTGTGAAAGTTTTCAACCAATCACTTGAATTCGAATAATCATGTACACACATCAATTCATCTATTATTGAAAATTATACAATAACAATGTCTATTTGAAAAAATTTCATCATTGTTGGTTATTATTCGCCCCCAATTGACAATGTTATCTCGTAGATCTTCCAGTTATTCCAGATAATCGACGTATACCAAACTTCTGATATGTATCGATAGAAAATGAGCAAATGAAGTTGTACCGATGAATTTATCGACATAATGGCTACAGTTTTCGAGTGAACCTGAGCCACCCTGAACTTATGACAAGCTCCTCACCGTTCAAAAGGTACTTGTCGACGACAAGTCCTGTCGAACTTCCACACTTCATCAAATATCCGAGCAAAAAGGAGCGAAACGATTCCCGTCGAAGGAGTTTAGAAACCGGCAAGTGTGTTTACAGCCTTCAGATCCATGTTCCCCACGATTTTAATTACATTTTCAGTATTCTCCGTAAACCCACAGGCTGTGCTGTCAGAACAATTTGTTCGACAACAACATACTTCTGATTTGATATAGCTTAATATTACCAATACTCGTAGTATACACGGAAATAAACCACGAATAACTCCTTAGTAAATTCGCAGAATTTACCCAAAGGCATAGCCTGTGCATGCGGGTACACGACGGCTATTATTATTATTTGGAAACGAGCCTCGCTGACTATTTCGCAATGTTCTACCCCTTGGCCCAGGAGTGGGAATTTGCGGTCCTCTCTAATTTGGTGAGACTATAATGTTCCGTTTCTCAAAGATAGTACAATATTCTGATTTTGCCTAAGATGGTTTCACGTTTGGTGGTCAGCCTTACAAAGGATGTCATCCATGAATGTTTCACGTTCCAAAGGAAAATCCAAAAATTTCCTCGTTTTATTGAATGTTCTTACGAGTATATTCACATTCTGAGCTGTTATATAAATCGATTTCCGTGTGTGAATATCTCATTTTTCTGAGAATCTGTTCCCGTATTTTTTTGCATTTGAAAGCGACCTACGAAATACCACGAATAGACTCCCTCAAAATCTTAAAATTCGTCAAGGAATTAGGGCTGGAGGGGCTGCTGTAAACGAGAACACCTGGAGATAGCAGAAGAAGATGGGGCACAATAGATCTAATTAGGTCGCAGCGCATCAGTTACCATTACTAACGATTTGCACATCACGAACTGAAGCTACATTGTAGGGAGGTCGTACAGGCTGTAAAGTCTTTTGTGCGTGACTCTTTATCTATTCAAAACCCGGGATTCTGAGACTTCGTGCGAAATTTATCAGTTTACTGGGAATTTAGGTCCTGATATCGGAGGGCGTTACAAATGCCCCTTCCAGGAATCTGAGCCTCTTGCAGAAGAGTACTGGGCATTCGCAAAGCAGATGTTCTGCAGTTTCCGCGAAGTTCTTGCAGTAGCGGCAACTATCACTCTCTGACTTGCCCATTTTTTTGAGGTACCAAGTGAGTGGTCCCGTTTCCAATCCCAAGTCTTTTTTGTCCAACTCTAGAAGCTGTTTAGCTTTCCTAGGCGATAGGGTCACTAGCCTTTTCGCTTGTCTTTGTCCTAGCACTTTATTCCAGTGAGATTGCATTTAATCGAATTTCCAGCGTCGAAAATCCTCTTTCAAGTGGGATTTGGAGAGTAACTAGAAGGGTTCTGGGCCAGAAAGTGGTGTGTTTGGCAAGGAAGTCTGCTTCCTCATTGCCTTTGATGCCTCTGTGATCTGGCACCCACATCAGGGACCTGATTGTTTGCTGCCAGTTGTATCAGGGTTTGTAAGTCAGCTTATACTCACAATTTTGTTACTTCAGAGCTTTTGGTGCTGCTTGGCTACCTGATAGTATATAGATTTCGGCCCTTCTGGTGCTCCTTACAAGGCATCCCCTGGCACATATCTTTATAGCATGTACTTCTTCTTGGAAGATGCTTCTAGTGAGATGTGTTCCTAAATCTTCTGATGTCCGATCAGATGTCCTGCAGTCTGAAGGCACTATTTGCTGCTTTCCTCATTACACATAGGTGCAATGGCGGAAGGTTCAGCATTGTCTCTAAAGCTGCATTAGGGCACGTAAATATTGCACGTGTGTTTCCCAGACAAGCTAGCCGTTGCTGAAGTTTGTTGTGTGTGGCCTAGGTGACCATATGAACGTTTGGTATGACCAATAAATCATTTTTGGTTTCAGACCACATGTAACACTGAAGACTCTGCGGCGTGTCCAGCTTTCCGCTAAAGCTCTGGAAAGAATGTGGTTGATATAGCTGTTCCATGTCAGTTTTTGATCGATTATAACGCCCAAGTATTTTACTTCTTTGGAAAATATTAGCTGGGACCCATTCAGGGTTTGGGCTTTAAGTTCATACTTTCACCTCCTGGTGAATGGGACCAGCACTGTTCCGCTAGAATTGACGATGAGTTCCTCATTCGTGTACCAGCTTCTGATTGTGTTCAGGGCTACTTACGTGCGGTCGGAGATTACTCCATCATGTCTTGCCCTACTGGTGACGACCAGGTCATCGGCGTAACCTTGAGTCGTGAACCCAGATTATTGTATCTTCACTAGCAGATCGCTGACAACCAGTGACCATAGTAAAGGCGATAGAACTCCTTTTGTGGCAACCTTTTTCCGCTGTCATCCTGATTTTGCCTTTCAGCATCCATCCGATCAATGAGGTATCGATATTCCTTTCCTCTAGTGATCTGGCTATGGAGGCATGTGAGGTGTTATCGATGGCGATGAAGGCACAAAGAGCCATTTCTTCTGCCACGTATGTCTTTTCATTGCTTTCAATAAGGCATTGTAGACCAATAATCGTGGATTTACTTGCTTGGTGAGCAGACTGTTTCTTGTAGAGCGGTCTTGACTCGAGGAGTTCGCTTCTGATGTAACTTGCACCCCAGAAACATATTCCATAGCGCAAGTGTTACTCACAGAGGGCAAAGCGTGCATTCCTTGCTGACTGAACGTCCATGAGGATAATTTTTCACATAATTACCTGATGTGGTCTTCAAATTTGATTTCCTTATCAATATATAGCCCCAGGAATTTATTTTCAGTTTTATAACTTATTATTAGCTTCATTTGAATGTTGAAAAATTTGTTTTAGGGTAAATAAGATTGCATTACACCACTGTTCACCTATTTTTAGGTCATTTTCTATAGTTTTTCGTAATATAGCCATGTTGTCATAATGTCAAAGTATTAATATATCTTCCGCAAATGGCTAAGTCCGCCAAATACTAATAGGAATAGCAATGGGCCAAGATCTAGATCGTTCCAGATAGCCTCCTATTCAAAAATTTGCAACGGGGTTTCTGCAAGTTTGCTGAGGTAGGAATACCGTCCCATTCACCAACTGCTGATCTCAGATTCTGGCTTACGTATTATTCGTTTTAAGATAATAAAATGAATGAATATCAGTTACGAATATCGGTTTTGTTTAGCCGAATAAATTGAACAACCACGAGTCGAGAAATATTACCGTCTTTTAGAAATGCATTTTTATTAAATCACAAGTGCCTTAGCATTTGTTACAAAACAGTGGAATCAGCATAATCAAATTCTTAAGAGTAACGTTCTTACTCGTAACAATCGGAAACTTCCTGAATCGTTTTCCTCGCAAACATTATCATAATTTCGGATACACGAAATAGGTTACTATACACTTTGAAGTAGATGCCGCATATCTTCGCAGCAGATGTACAATATTTTATAGAAACAAACTTCATTAGCATTCGAAGTTGAGCCAAAACGAATGAAACAAACTAAAGCGTATTGCTACAAAGTTTTCTCGGAACTCTTTCTCAATGGCAAACATTTACGAATTTTGGTGAAATATATTCGTTCGCAGTTATTTCGTATAATAGAGCCTGAGTAATTGTGTACTTTTGTAATCGGATATATATTTCATGATAAAATGGAAGATTTTAATGAAATGCGGGATATGTTTTATGAAATAATGAGATTTGTGCAGGAGCTGTATTTCGTGAAGGGTGAAAAGGTCTGTTTTGTTGATATAATAATGTATTGCTAGAAAATACCAACAAGGCCATACAATAATAATGAGTGAGTGGGTTTATTATCAGATTTGAAAATTAAATGAAGAATTTCCCAGTACAGTGTCACTATCTTCACTCGGGTTTGCATCGTGGATAATCTCCGATGACTGAAAATTCCGTCTGCGGAGATTGTATTTATTCTGACTCAGCTACTTCTGTGCGCTAATTGCCGTATCTGGATTAGGTACATTTTCAATCACATCCGCTGACCCCTTTCTACCTGCTATTACAGAATTTTTAAGAATTGGATTCCATATTTGGTTGAGGATCTCTATGTTTCCCGTATATGTCGGCTATGGTTAGGGTAAAGAAGTTTCACGTCCTCAAATATAATCGTGTGGATTCCTTCACTGAGCGCATGTTCTTCCACTGTCGACTTGTCCGTTTGGCCTAATCAGCAGTTCCTCTGATGCTCCTTCAGCCTTGTTCCATGGATCTTTTTTTGGTGCGATGTACACCTCACCGCAAGTCCATGGTATGCGATATACTCCCACTGCTGAAAGTGGGACTCTTTTGTCCTTTGTTGACCTAAGGCATCGTTGTATCTTCTTGGTGGGTTTGAAAACCGTTTTTATGTCGTGTTGTTCTAACAGTTCTCCAATGGTGTCTGTGAATATATGTGCATGTGCAAGTATGTGACCCTCCTCCCTACTTTGACTCGTGGAAGACCTCTGTTTCATGGCTTTGTTGATCTGGGGAACACTGTATCCATTTGATCTCTAAACGGATCTGTCAAGGTTTTTTGAAGATGTTCTTGTTCATCTTGAAGATGCTCAGGTTCACATATTCTTCGAGCACGTTCCGCTATAGTGTGGAGATAATTCCTCGCTTCTGAGGAGTATGGTGGTTAGATAGTGCGTAGGTTTTCGGTATACTCTGTGTGTCGGTCTCGCGCCACATTTTTCGATGACTACATCTAGAAATGCTATCCGCTGCTCCTGTTCAGTCCCTATGAACTTATACGTCTAAGAAAAATGTGTGTCCCTTGAGAAAGGTAATAATAGTATATTATATAACAAGGGACTAAAGTAAATGTTTATTCACATAAGGGATGAAATATCTTTTTAGTCCTGAGGCAAATACGCAATTTTTTGCATATCCCAGTATTATAACTTTCAATATTGATACAATTAATAATTTTGATGGGTTCTATAAACACGGTACTTGGATTACTCAGTAGGTAACGTTATAGCAACAGTAACAACAAAATTTTAAATGCAACTTTATCTCCCTATGAACTGAAAGATACATTTTAGTCCCTGTTATACTTCAGTCCCGGAAGTGCAAAAAGTTGTTTACGTCCTTCTCCATTATGAATCTGATGCTGTATCTCTCGCCACCAATAGTAGCAGAAATTTTGTCGTTAATTGACAATTATAATTAACATGGTATTACAAATGATTCTGAGGCTTTGAAAATTGAAGCAATTGAAACGTTGTGAAATATATAAATATCAAAAATAGTAAGACGATTGAGTCCGAAATAGCTCTAATTTCTGCACGGGATTTCATAGGTAAACTTATATCGTCATAGTTACGCTATCAATAAAGAGGGTCATGACTCCTTTGGGACTTTGAAAATTCTATAATTCCCTCTGCCTTTCACGAGTAAAAATGAAATACGACATGCTAATATAGATATAAAATATGTTTATATATTCATGAAATGAAAACTCAACCATATTTAATTTTTTACATCATTACAATTCAATGTTCCATGAAAATTACTTCCGCCACTTGAAACGATTTCTTCTTTTGTATGGTTGGAGCTTATGTTCACTACTGTCGAGGTAAGTACCTGTCTCTTTTAATGACAAATTAGACAACATACGTGCCGTTTCATTTTTTAATTCGATGCTAACCTCCAAACACCCCTCTGTCACCATGGAACTTTTCCAACCTCCGTGTCTTTTAAAGTTAGCCATAGTTGCTCCTGCATTAGCTGGAGCAGTAGCAGAAGTGCGAAGGAGACAATGTGTGTAGGAAGATGGGTTTGGCAATCCTATATTCATTGCGATTGCGCTGGGGATTTTCCCAAACATGTTTTTTCCAATTGACTGAGATGTACATTTATTTTGTCAGGACGCGAAGACATAGAGTCTTGATAATGGCAAAGCGGATAACTCTTTTTCACCCACAACTGTAAGTTCCTTCGATACACCAGTTTTACTATCCGGTACGTTTACTACCATAATGGAATCCCGGTCCTCTATATCCGATATCTTCATATTCAATGGTTCCTGACTTCTGCATCCTCCAAAATAACCTATAATCAGAACAACCTTCAACAAAAAAATGAAATAAATACACACAAAAAAGAAAATGAGAAAAAAATTACCTTATGCGCAATAAATGAATTTCATCAAGAGCGGTCTTTATAAATCTGATGACATCTTTAGGAGATAATACGGCAGACTTTCTCGGATTATAATTCTTAAGCTTCCGTTTCAGAAAAGCCTTTAATTTTTCATGTATAATCACCATCGATTTTAGTATTGACCATTTAGTCTATAAGGAATACGTTTCTGACTGCGACGAATAAACACGATTACTACCAAAGGTACGCAAAAACATAGAAAATACCTTACCAGTTCTTGAAAATATGACAGAAAAACAGTATCAGTGGCATCTTTTGGCATGATATTTTTTCGTGTCAGTCATTCCAGATATATCTTTTTTTATTTTTGGTACACGGCTTGACTTTTTGATGGAATCAATGATCCTCTTGCTTTTCAAGCTATTTGAGCAAAAACAGCTTGATGACAAAGTTCTGTTTATAAACAAGTAACATAGCAACAACCTAGCAACAACAAAACTCCTTTGATCAACGGTACCTGATTCAAATATAGCGGGAAGGTAATGAATTGGTACATTATTCATTATTTGGTGCTAGCTTGAAGTGCGCACCGACCACCCGGGGTGGTGCTGTAGGTTTTCCGGGTTTTCCTACACCTGAAAAGTGAATACACCACCAAAAATATCACTAAGTCGCCCCGGAGCTCCACGGCAAATATAATAGCCGTCCTCTACTCGCACAAGATATGCCTTTGTGTACACTATATGAGTGTTTATGAGGGAGTATTATTTTTTCCCTTAGGAGCTCCGAATGAACCGGAGGGCGTGCTGGTGTGTCATTAACCCCAGTTAACACTTCCCACGTCCGTGGGGTGAATGATTACTGGGTCCGAGAGTCATGTGCCCTGAAAAGGTGGAGTGAACCAAGAATTACGGCCTTCTGCAACCTTTCAGCTAAGATTTCTGTTTTCGGTATGATTTTCAAGTTTGAGAGCAGTGTGTCCATCATTCCAGTAGATCTTATTATTAAGTCCGTTTCTCCTCCTCATTTCGGACGATGTTCGTTTTGCCAGGAGCTGAAAACTCTATGACGAAAATCGTCCTACTTTGATGGTCGAGGAGGACTACATCAGGTGTATTGGCTTGTATTTGCCTGAGGGTGGGGAATGAGTAGTTCCAATAGATTCGGCACTTCTCATTCTTCACAACTGACTCAGTATCCCCCGGAGCATAAGGCAACACCGGTGTCTCGTCTATACTGTACGAGTGTCTTATATGGTAGTAAAACACTCGTAGCGCCGCGTTATGCCTGTGGATATAGGCTGAGACCGTATAAACTGGACAGGCTGACAGCAAATGCATTATGGTCCCAGCTGCCCCACGACACGCTCTGCATCTAGTGTCAGGAGCTTCTATACCCATCACGCGACTACGGTAGACGAGGGTGTTGAAGACATAATCCTGACAGGCTATTATGAATTCCTTGGTTTCCGACTTCAGCCCACTTGACCTGAGAAATGCAAATGTCAGGTTTCTGGATAAGCCAAGGTCTTCAATGTTCTTGAAGAAGACCCCATGCATTGGCTCAATGAGGGAGTATTATTATTATTATTTTTCCGTTTTGGAAATGAACAAAATTTCATTGAAATCGGCCAGAAATAGAATTATCTATATAGCACAGGAATTAATGAGCCTTAGTAACCTCAGGCAATTGCTGTCTTCAACCACTGTCTGGATTCATGTGTATTCATGTCCTTATGGCGTGTGTTTCAGCTTCGAATACTGTAGTGTTGCCAAGAGTGACTTCAACCTTCCATTTCGATTGATATACTCGTGCTCCTGTTCCTACCTCTGTTTTTGAGCTATGTGTACACCAGATTATGTTTCCTGATGATAGTGATTCCATTCCAGAGTCCCAATCATTCCACTTGAGCAGTATTCTGAATGGTTGTTTGCATGAGTAATTGGGTAGCATGTTCGAATATAATTTCTAGTTCGGTAATATCGACTACATGAATGACTTTGGTGTGCCCAGTTTGTGATTGAGTTCTCCAATTACCTCTTTGTATATGTTTGAATGCATTCATTCCCGCCTCTCTATTGACTGTGAAGGTGAAAGGTGTAGAATGATTTCCATTTCAGCGTTTGTAGTGCTATTCATAGCGCTCGTGATAGGGAAATTGCAGATAGGGAAGCATCTCGATTCAACAAAGAAAGTTGGTTTTTGACTGTCTCTGCTTTGTTCTGGGATCTTAAGATGGTTTACTCACATCAAAACGGAATACGCATAGGATCAACCTACTCTCTACGTTGAAAAACAACGAAGAGGAATTATCTACAAATTTTATAACTTAAAGAAAGTTCCCCGCATTTCTCTTATGGAGAATGGTATTTGGTAGAATTTCTTGAGATTTTAGTATGATCTAGTATTCCACCATATTTTCAAAATTGTCCCTTGGCCAATACGATTCTATGACTAGGTTTTGAAGTGAGCAATGTTGAATTTGAAAGAATTAGTTTTTATTTTATTATATTTTACCCAATTGGAAACGTGATTATTCTTTTTTTCGACAGTTTCCTTTTATATTATTCCAAACATTATTCTAACGTATGAATGGGAACCATGTTTCATTTATCCTCTACTGAATACAGAAAACAAAAATTCTTCATCCATGACAATCAATCAGAAATGATGGATCAACGAGTTGGAAGTATTCACAGTTTAGGAAGTCATTCTGTGCGGCTTTGTGCCTTGAATATTAATAGTTGCTTTATGGCCCAGTGAAGACAAGAGACCTAATCTAATTCCGGTTGTGTTGCACGTTTCCTTGGGCTTACTGGATGCCATTTGTGAACGGCAGGAATCAGTTGAGTTGTGTGGATTTGGTTGGATATTTTTGTATACAGGGTGTGTCAGAATAAGTGGTGAGTAGAAAACGAATATTCATTAAAAAACTTCTGATAAAATTGCCATGTTTTACAGGAGTTGTTTGTAGTTGAAACTATATTTGACTAGGTGAATGAACGGATATCTAAGTGAAGAGGGTGAAATAAGGGGAGCGTTGGGTTCCAGATATCCTGCTCACCGACAGGTGTCATCTTTCAAGTACTTTGTCTCTTTCTGCAGCAAGGAAACGACGCTGTTTTTTTGATCACTTTGTTTTCATTCCATTCCAAATAACTTCTATGATAAAATTGCTATGGTGAAACTGACAAATATTACTGAATGCCATCTACGATCATCTGAGTTATTCATTTATTAAGATATTTATTTTTTATTAACGTTTGACAATCCAAACAGGCAAGGAAAAATGAAGCTGAGTATTGGATAGTATATGTATGAAGAAAGAGAAAGCCAAATACACGTGGTGGATTGCAGATTTCGAAGCTAGAAATCACACTGACTGACCAGGATCGACCATCCGTGACCGTCCTACAACGACCAAAAATTGAAAGGGATCAATGAAAAATTTTAAACTCACACTGTTCGACCAAAATTGTCAGCAGATTGGAATTTCAACCAGGGTCTTTGAAATCCGATCAGTGGGAGTTATCCGATAAGAGTACACGTGTTGAAAATGTTGGTCGTAGTTGGACGATATGGACGAATGGGTCAAATAGTAATGAATTGAAAATTTGATAAAAAAAAAAGTAATAAAAGTTGCACTGTCATCTGTTACCTGTTACGATCAGGCGTGGGATTCCATGTATCATAGAATTCTATAGTCGATCAAATGAGCGAGATGTCATTATTATGGAATTCATGGGAGAGAAATAGACATAAATGTCGACTATAGAAATCTATGGTACACAGAATTCCATCCCTGTTCTCACTTATTATGTATCACCTGTCATCCGTCAGTTGTTACCTAACCCTTGCCAAGCAACATTTTTCCATTTCTAGACTGTCAACAAACAAGTAGTAGTAGTTCTAGTGAATATATTTATCGACGTGTGCCATATGCCACTTTTGGATTCTTCCTAGTCAGTAACATAATTTCAATCAATCTACTGAAGAAAAGTCTTCCACAAAATTAAACTTTTAATGAATATTTCCAGTTTTGTTATGTGAACGGTTATTACAACAAAAAATCAACTTTCTGCTGACAGGATAACACTTCGAAAAAACGGCATTTGACTGGCCACTTTGATTCAAAAATAACATTTTCACCTTCGATATTACAAGGGCTGGACTTTTAATATGGAAGTAAGTTGAAGCAAATCACTAATACAATGGAGCATCTAATGAAGAAAGAACTAAAATAAAATACGATATCAGCGCGAAGAGCTTGAGACATCTTTGGGTAGATAATTAATGGTGATTAGAAAGATTATTAAATGTCTAATGCAAAATATTCCTTCTGTCTTGAGCTCCTATAATAAGGGGTTTTGGAACGAGCTTTTATCAGTTCTTAGATATATTTGAGCTGACAGGATATTTATTCATTACGTCTGTTTCTGAAGGACTTGTTAAATGGTAATTAGGTGAATATTTCAGTTGAACGGATATTCTTCATTTGTCATTATCAGTGAGTCGCCGCGTGCATTTCACGAAACTGAATCGGTATTTTTTTTTCAGGGTTTGCGTATAACCGTAGTTCTAGGGGCACAATAAAAATTATCTATATTAAATATACAGTTGTTTCAAAAACAGTTAATGAATTAACAATGATTATGGATTGTAGAAAATAAAATCACGTTTTAAGTTAGAAAGCACGAGAGAACTGATCAAATTGTCAGTCACAGTTGCAAAAAATATATTGGTAGTTCAGGGATTTTGAATATATTTTCATCGGAGTTTCTCTTTCAATGAACACGTTTACAGCAATCTTTAGTTGAACGGTTTATTTTATTGGAAAATATTTCTCAATAGGAGACTGATAGATACCAGTAGTAAATTCGCTAAAATTTACATATCCTAGCGATTTTTTTATGTGAAGGTACACCATCTTGTTGAACGAACTAAAACTTCATCTCCCAGAAGATCAGGTTTCTCTGGATCTGGCAACAAACGTATTAGTGCAACGATAAGGTCATATTCAATGGAATCCAAATATCTTACGACATACCATTGAAATTGTTTGTGTACATATTCACTATCTATTTTGCTCCATGATTATTGCCTAGCTTGTGCATTTCAATATAGTGAAAATTATCGTATGTTAAATGAATATAAAGTTGAATATCAAACCTATACCTATACCTTGTAGCACAGTTAAAAAGTTTTCAGAGTCATCATAAAATTATTTAGTCTGTGATGAAATGGTCTTGGGTTCAATAGTATTTTCCTCACCAAATGTACAGTTTCTGAAATTAATGGAGATATCACTGTGAACCATTTTTCTTCTCTGAACAATGGTCTACACGTGCCACGAGGTTTACCTTCATATAAATATATCAGATTGCTCTTTTTTTAAGTATCTGAACAGTTTCTAACGTATAAGAGCTTTACACTACCCAAAAAGGTATCCCACACTTTGAATCAGACTTAGCATAGGTATAACATGGTGTTTTAGTTGTATGAGATCCCATTTCTAGAAAAATTACACTTATTGCATTGCATCCAGAAAATACTTCAATTTGGAGATACCAAGAATCAGTCTGTAGTTTCAATGACTCCGTTATCAAAAGAAAATGTATGAATGGTGCATCTAGAAGGTTTTATAGATTTGAGTCACACTATTACTTTATTCATATTCTCACAATATTTTTCCTACAGAACTTCTGTCATTTTACTATGGCACAAAATCGTGGTATCACTTGCGAAGAGTGTTCATTTACCAGTTGAGTCGATGTTTGTGGGATCATCATGAGTCAAAAAAATTTCAGTACCTAACACAGATCCTTGAGGCACTCCGGAATTGAGCTCAATTTGCCTCGAATGTTGACTTACTCTAATAGACAGATGGATGAGTCCATAAATTTGATATCTATCACGTAAATCAATAATTTTCATTATTAAATTAAAGAACATAATATTGTGTACGGAATCTATATACAGGAATAATAGTTGAAACCCAACAAGGGGTAGTCGAAACATTCTGAAAAGAACAACTAATGACACAAAACAAATAAACCCACTCCAATTATCTGCTCACCCTGAATAATGAAGTAGTTGCTTCCATTGCGGTTTGAAAACGGTTGGCCTGGATCATAGATGTCTGGGAAACCGACCACTTCGATTTCGATGGAAAAGTATTTGTATATCGTTAGCTCTATGTGAATAGTCCTTCAATTGATGCGGTTACAAATGAACCACCAATGCATATTTCATGGCGGGACTTTACTTGTAAAGTAGAGTAAGTAAGTGAGTTTATTCGATAGCTTGTAGTGTGGGTCATTCTCTTATTGAACGTTTTTGTGTTAACTACTGACAGACTAACATGAACTATAATCAAGTATTCAAATTGTAATACTACAAGGAAAACAAAAAAAAAAAAGAAAGAACTTCGTAAATGCAAAGTAATTTATGAAATGATTCAATGATTGATTTCAGGGCATTCTTATAATGTTATTGTTGTACAGTGCTTTCATTTTGATTTGTCCCACTTTCAAACGGCTTGTGAAATATTAATTTTTTGAGCCGAAAGGTCGAGTAAAAGAAGAAATTGTAGTGTTTTTCGTTGTTTTAAAAAAATTCTGATAACGAAAATATGCCACATTTGTCCTTTCTTTCCCTTATTTTAGCGCAAATTGGTGTGAATATGATTAAAATTGGGATTTTAATAATGAATGTTTTTAAAGTTATAGTTCCTTGGTGTTTATTATGATACAGATTATCTTGTGGTTTGTAATAGCTATTCATGTACCAAGTGCGTTATATAGATCCTAACGCCTGGAGGGATATTATTTCTCATTTATCTGGACTCTCTGGACTCATAATGACAGGATCCATTACTTCATTTCTGGATGATAGAAATATCAGTTTCAAAATTGATAGCTGGAACAGATAAAGAAAAATAGCTGAAAATAACATGAGAAGTTTTCTCGACAAAATGATCAAACCAAATAACCAAATTGATATTTTGGTTTTTTGATGTTTTTTGAAGTGGTGTTGTCAATTGCAAAATTTATTATTTTAGTTGTTGCTTCACCAAATCTACCGTCATCGCTCATTTCAAGTCAAAAATACACTTTTTAACAAAAAGCAGGAAAAATGTTTCCGTGGTGAGGTTTACGTAAGTTTGAGTATCAGTAATAATTCTTTATGAGGCGTAATTAACTGATCACTAGGCTTGATGATGCATAATTTATGTGCTAATTGTTGTTTTTTAATGGCTACGATCATCAAATGTAAGGATGTTCATCTCTGTTAAGATCTATACTCATCGTATATTCCAGCCAATGCACTACATTACATCTTAACGACTAATAAACCCCTTTTTTAACTGCCGTCATTTCCCTGAAACTTCCTGATGATATCAGAATCGTAAATATCGTCAAATAGAGTCATTCCTTGCGTTATTGCTGTATACATTGGCCCTAGTAAGCAGGCACTCTCTTGAATCAACATCAATTTCCAGTAATCCTTAAATGTTTTCAATTTTAAGGAACGAGAGAATTTGTGGAACGAATCAACTTAGTAATTACTTCGGAGTAAGTTCAAATAAGCGTAAATATCAGATTATCTTTCATTGACTGATGACAAAATTATACAGCGTGCTAGTGAATAAGTACTTCAGAGGGTGATTCTGTATGGAAAAATAATGACATTTTGCTTCATAACTTTTGTCCGCTAATGCTTTATTTCCCGAGACACGGGGTGTTGAAATTTTACTTAAAAACTGACCGCTCAAATCGCTCAAATTCCTAATATTTCAAATGGCGTTTTGTTTACTGACGAAGCTAATTTTAGACGATAGTCTATACGAAATATCCATAACAATCTCGTCTGGGCTGAGGAAAATCCACATGGAATCTTTGAAGCTCATTTTCAGTAAATGTATGGCTTGGGGTAATTCATGATCATTTAGTCGGTCCATATTTCCTCCCAGAACGACTAACAGGCGACTCTTACCTTCATTTCCTACAGGAAGAGTTACCTGTTCTTCTTGACGAAATCCCACTACAGTTGAGACAACACTTATGGTTCATGCATAATGGTGTACCGGTCTATTTCAGCATTAATGTACGTAATCACTTAGATACATTATATCCAAATCGTTGGATAGGTAGGGGAGGTACGGAATATTGGCCTGCTCGATCGCCGGATTCAAATCCTCTAGATTTTTGCCTTTGGGGTTTTCCAAAGTCGTTAGTTTATTCCACTACCATCGAAAATGTTGAAGACCTGAGGAATCGAATTTTAGCCGTCTGTGAGACAATATGAAATACACCAGGAATATTGGCGCGAGTACGACAATCACTGAGGTGAAGAGATGAATCTTGTATAACGTCTGAGGGGGGTCATTTTGAACATTTGTTGTAGCTTTGCGCTCATTTATTCATTAGTGTTATTTTCTGTTATTATTCTGGTTTAATATTATTTTATTAGATAGTTCTTGATGAAGTATTGAAGAAATGAAAAATAAAAACGGTGCCCCGACAAAAAAGGCAAGAGAGATTTTTTGTCACAAATTGAACGAAGAATCCAAAAATTATTGTTAGTTTCGAATATCACAGCGGCAAAAAAATTGAGATCATTACCCGTTTGCGCGCCAATAATGAACATAAAATTCTTAATTGCATGTCAGAAAATGCGCCACAACTACTTATTAAAACCCACCAAATTTAATTTGCATATCTCTACCGGTTTCAGATCAATAAATAAGTATAAGTATCTCGGAATACGAAGCATTTGCGGACAAAAGCTATATAACAAAGTGTCATAATTTTTTCATGCAGAATCACCTTCTGAAGTTTGTCGCTCTTATTCACTACAGTAAATGGTATCAACTGTATAATATAACAGAAACTCACAGATGTTCAATTTTAAAAGTATCAATATTCTTTCTCACCACAATATTTGTGCGCATTCGCCAAAATTTCAAATATTCTATGATTTTTCGTGTTTACCATTCGTTGCGCATTCGCCATAATTTCGAATACTTTAAAGGACGTAGTAATTAGGATGAAGGGTCCATATAGTGAGTACCATATGCAATGAATAAATAATTTTTTTACGTAGTTAGCCATTTTCAGTAACAATCCTGGAACACGTCGATTTATGTATTTGAAAAGACACTGGACTGGTACCCTCTAAATTTTTTTGAATGATTTCACTAGTGGTACTTTAATAAATATTTACGATATAAGTGTCGTAAAGATTCATATTACGATATGAGATGGAACATTTGTCAAACGAGGCCTTCAGGCCAATTTGATGTCCCATCGATTATCGTAATATGAATTTACGATACATATATTGTACAATATTTCACCTACCATCAATAATGCTAAATATCCACTGAAAGATAATTGACAATATTGGTCTTTTGGAAACATGCAACAATCAATCTTGTTAGGCTTTGGTTTTTATTCTTGTTACTATGCGAATTGTCCAAATAGAATGCGTTAATATCAGTTAGTTACTTCATTATGAATGGTATCGACATTAATTCAGATCCTGAAAGTATCAACTCAGATAAAGTCCAATTAGCAAATGCTGCAAAAGGTACAAACATCAATACCTGCCAAGCACCGCCAGAGATATTAAAATGAATATAAGCGGTTTGAACAGTGGTGGAAACGTGTCCGTGATGAATCAAAGACAATTTTATTAGCTAATTTTGCTGGTAGAGCTGAAAAAAAAGCCGTCTTCACTTTGAACACACTATAGTATGCTCAGAACAATTATTTAGATGAAGAAAACTATGGATATAAGTAATTACTCACAGCTGGTAGTTTTTTTAAGCGAAAAAGTGAAGGTTACAAGACGAGGAAATCCATGATATTTTCGAAAGAAAATATTCAAAAACATTTTTGAAAGAAGCTAATGATGATCGTTCCTTGATGATGGAGGTAAGGTATAATACATAAAAATGGTGATACATGACTATACTGAATGTTATTTTTTGTAGGTTTCAATGATTTCGGTGTGTTTGGAGCTTGCCGTTGGGAAGAGTTGAAAAATTTTAAAATTAATGACGTTGTTGATGAAACGACGTTTATAACAATCAGAATACCGAACAAGAAAACTAAAATTCAAAGAGAATTTTCCATTACTCAAGGAAACATTGGCGGTTTTGACAGTTTGGATACCTTCCGAAAATATTATCATCTTCGTCCTCAAACCACAGTCCATGATCGTTTTTTATTCTGTATAAAAAGGGGAAATTTTATTCTCAACGTGTGGGCATAAACATTTTTGGGCGCATTCCGAATGAAGTTGCCAAATTTTTGTAACTACCAAATCCATCATGTTATGTAGGTCACTGTTTAAAAAAATCTTCTGCATCCCTACTTGCTGATGCTGGTACTGATATGCATACTATAAAAAGACATGGCGGGTAGAAATCCAGTAGTGTTGCTGAAGGATGTCGAAACATCTTAAGAAACCAAAAAAATTATTGCCACAAAAATAAGAAAAGAAGAAAGTGTTCCTAAGAATTCAGGAGGAATTGAACACTGCAATTCTTCTGCAACACTGCCTCCACTTCTGCAGGAATAAATAGTACCAACTGTGAAAATATTGTGATTAATAATTATAATGAATAAGTTAAGTTTTTATTTCTTTGTAGCAAGTAGGTGCCCAGTTCAATGTTGATTTAATATAAAACTGACGTTGATAATGAAAATATTGAATTCTTCATTTAATTTTGAAAAGCCCAAATTTGACATTACGTCAATTTCAATAAATTCATCACAAACTCTGATCATGTTTATGTTTCAGTGTCGTAATGAACCTCATTCCGATTTAGAACTTCAATCACTTGCCTCAAAGGCGTGAGACTCCTCCAAAACCTAACTGATCTCAACGAAACCGTCTTATCAAATATTTTCGTGGAAACTTAAACATGAATAAAAATCTCCGTCCATGTGAACATCTATCCTCAACGTAGAATATGCAAGAGAATGAAGTCGTACGAATTAATCTCCGTTCCCGCTGCGTTGCATCGTTGTTTCGTTTTTCCACATTCTAAAGAGATAGCCAAGCTTATATTTACCCTCGTTAAACCTTTGTGAATAACAACTTTCTTTTCCAAGAGAAGGAATTTATTGCGTTTTTCTTTCAGTGTTTCATATTCTAATGAAAGGAATACATCCAACGTTTTCCCTGTGGCTCTCACTTCCCAGTATTCGTTACCTACTCCTAAGAGAATTTCTTTGGATGTGAAGTTGAAAGAATTCCTTTCTATATATTCATGAGAGAATCTGATTATTCAGAACTCCATCGTGTTGTATATACATACAGTGTCTTTCAAAAGTATCGGAACGGTCTCATATTTCAGAAACGGCCCTGAGAAAATTTACGAAAATTTCGGCAGGGTGGTTTTTGATGATGCCCGATTCAACGGTGATATCGACAATGTGGCCAAATCCAGATTGAGGGTAATTCAAATTTTTCAAACGGAATACCCTATTTGTTTTCATTGCAATAAATTCAGCGACGCCTCATTGCTTATGACTCCAAATATTAGATTTTCAATTAATGCAGTTTTCGAAATATGACAACATGGCTTTTTCGTTCAAAAGTCTGGGAACATTCCAATATTTTCAATACGGTTCAACAAAAATTCGTGAAATTTTATACATGACGGTTTTTGATGATATCCGATTCAATGGTGATATCGCCAATATTGCCAAATCAACAGCTTTTCAGATATTGAGGGTAACTTAATTTTTTGAGGTACTTTGAGGAGTACATAATGAGACTTTGTGAAGTGGCAGAGAAAGCATTCAGAAAGGGAAATATCAACAGGTCGGTAGTATTGATCTGGAGAAGGCATTATGTAGGGTAGAAGAAGAAGATATATGGATTATTTTGAGAATGCGAGGTGAATTTAAAGGAAAGTGTTATAGAAATACTACCTTTCATCTCAGAACGAGATATGAACAATCCGCAATATTTCAGATAGTTCGTAGAGATAGACTGGGATTGTAACCAGTGATGTTTTCATTGATGACCAACAGCCAGAAAAGAAGAACGAGAAATATGTCAGAAATGCGAAGGAGAATAGTTAGAACCATATTAATTCGGTAAATTCTGTATCAAGTCAATTCAAATTAGAATGATTGAATACAAAATCACACAAGTTCAAAGTAAATAGATAGATTTTTTTTTGGTGTTTTAGTGTTTTTTTAGTGTTTATGTTTATATATGGATTATTATTTATTTTCATCTGTTTGGTATGCAGATATACATAAGATGAGTTGGGAACAACGGGCATCTAAAAAATTATAATAATAAGAAAAAATCCGTCATAAATCATGAGACTTATGACTCATGAGGATATTTTGCAACTTCATAAGTGTATCATATTCCATTTCGTATTTAAATTTTGTGCAAATGGTTGAGTCGCAAAGCAAGGTACTTCAATTCATTAGTCAGTATGTCATGGACATGAATATTCCTCATACAGGGTGTAGCATAAGTACGTTAAACTATTCCTGAGTCTATTTCAAGAAAAACAGTCTATATAAACTTGTGTCCGGAAATGCTTTGTCCTGAATATACTGGATATTGAATTTTTTTCCGTTCATTTCCGATCAGGTTTATAAAAATAAGTTTTTTTTGCGAAGTGGTATTCAGGATTATTTTTGAGGTGGGAAATCATAATTTCGTAATAATTTTTCTGTAGGCAGCAACCTAAAAAGTGCTGCGTAGTAAACTCTTCGCAAAAGTTAAAAATGTGACAGCAAACTCCTATTTTCATGAATAAAAGCTCATTGCCTACTTCATTTGATTAACTTGAATTGCATGCGGAGAGACAACAATTGGCAATACTGACCAAGCGGTTTGATAACCTAAAATGTACTTGCTTTTGAGTTCGAGAAGTAATTTCACTCAGAAAATCTATTCTACTAAAATCTTCTCAACTTTTCTCAATCCCTCATCAAAATCAGTTTTCATAGTTAGATTTGGAATCAGCTCATCGAGATAGATTATATTTAGGAGCAATTTTTCATAAAATGAAAAATAAAAATTTTCAAAAATTTGATCATTTTCAACTTTTACCTTTTTTTTTTCTGATAAACCTTGAATCTGAGCATATATAAATCAAATATTTTCGGAATCAACATGAAATTTTGCGAATATAGTGGATCTGCTGAGTTTGAATTTTTCATGAGCCGAGAACCCTATGATAAAAATCGTCCTACTTTGATGGTCAAGAAGTACTACATCAGGCTTATTGGCTTGTATTCGTCTGAGAATGGAGAATGAGTAGTTCCAATAGATTCGGCACTTCTGATTCTCCAAAACATACTCAATACCCCCCAGATCATAAGGCAATATCAGTGTCTCGTCTATACCGTACGAGTTTCGAAGATGATAGTACAACACTCGTTATGCCTGTTAATATAGGCTGAGACCGCATCAGCTGGACAGAATGATAGCAAATCTATTATGGTCTCATGACACGATCTGCATCTAGTGTCAGGGACCTCTATACCTATCACGCATCTACGGTAGACAAGACAAGGTTTCTGGATAAGCCAACGTCTTCAATGTTTTTGAAGAAAACCTCATGCACTGGCTTATCCTTATGTAACTAAAGGAGCCTCTCACACTCCGCAGCTTTGACATAGGCTTTTTGCTGAACGGTTCCATCTCGGTGAAAGAGTTTGGGTTCGTCCGTTCACTGTCGAATACAAGACTGAGTTCATCGGCTGCACGGGTTGCTGCCTTGAAAAGAAATGCTCCAATCCCTGCTCTTTCGTAGTCGAAAACCATGCAGAGGGGGGATATTTGAACTCCTGATGACTTTACATGCTCCATTTAGAACCATTCTGTTATGCAGTCACTCCTCACTCAGAAGTTCTGAGATTTTCCAGAGTCCATTGTATCACTCCAAAGCAGTAAAGTAAAATTGGAACGGCAAACATTAGTTGCAGCAACTTTGTTCTTCCCCGACGGTTTTCATGACCAGAATTGTCAGAGTTTGTGCTGATACTTTCCGCGGAGAGAGTTTTCAACAAGAGATTACCTCTAGGGAGCAGTGTTGTTTCACCCCAGAATCAAGGTGATGTAAGATGCTTCCGCGAACGTCCTCTTCGTAATCTTTTTATTTTTGAGATGAACCGTGGCACATTTGTTGATCCCAAACTCCATTTCGATAGCAAGCGTGTAATTTTCGACCATCTTTAAGGGCCGGTAAAGATTATTTTCTTCAAAGGCATATAATTTGATATGGATAACTCCAAGATCATTGATATCTTTGTTGGCCAATTTAAATCTTAATTAAGATGTACACGTTGCGGTTATTGTTCAGTCACGTTTGAACCATTCTGGGATATTTCTTTACCGATTCCGATACCATTTGAAAAACTGAATCTGTCATAATGTTTAAGCTTCTTTTCTACAAAAGAAACTTTGGATGATGAGGACAAACCTACATGTTCGATGTGCAAGGAGAAAAGGCTCAAAATCCCTCTCGTTTCATAAATTCCCCAAAATTCTTGTAATCAATTTAAAACGTTTTTCTCCAGGAGACAGTTTTAGACATAAATTAAATGTGGCCATTCATTTTCCTTTGAAAGGACTGGACATGAGCAGTTACGCAGCGGACAGTGTAGCCCCATGTTTATACAATCTTTACGCTATAATCAACCACAGTGGGACCATCGATAGCGGACACCACACGGCCTTCTGCAGACACCCTTATTTAAACAAGTGGTACGAGTTCAATGACTCTCGTGTTTCGCCAATATCTTCAAAATCACTTGTGAGCTCAGAAGCATATGTCCTTTTTTATGAGCAGGAATGAACATCCAGTCCTAGGAGAGATTTTATGTATTCAAATCTTTTTCATTTTATTTGTACCTATGAATAAAATCTAAATTTGAGATCATGCATGCGAAACAGATGGGTGACCTTATGCCTCTGGTTGCTGGGGGTGCTGCAGTTGTATCCGCGGGTTTTCCGTAGTGCGACGGACAATGGCAATAGGAAAAGGCAGAAGAGAAGAGGGCTGAGGAAGTCTCAGAGGAGGTATTATTATTATTTTAATTAAAGAAATTGATTGCCAATGAGTGGTTTAAATCAGCGATTTGTCACAAGACGGGCGCAACATAGTTATTTCTAATCAGTTAGATTAATGAAAAAAAAATCACTTTACGCTTTTTCGAAATGAAATTTCGTAATATTCACACATGTCTATGTTAGAACGATATTTCTCCGAGAAATTCCGCAGAATTTATGTGAATCCTGAATGAAAATCCCTCCAGGCATGAGTAAATCCGTTCTTTCTACCAGTAAATACGTAGTCCACGTTAGGAACTAGAACGGAACAAAATGAGCTTGTTAAAAGTATAATGCAGAAACTAATGTTGCAGAGAACCATTAACACTCCAAGTGCGGTGGAACACCAGTACAACGGAAAACCCGAGCATAAATATTAACAAAGCAAGATTTTCTTCTATTCGATGTTATCCATCGCAAACGAGTTTCCTTTCATTTATTTCTCTTGTACTTAGTTTCCTCCAACAATTCAAATGAATTGAAATGAAAAATTCAGTCCTTCCGCCTGATAAATGATACCAATAATGCAGACGGGGCGTTATCATCAATCAGCTTCAATACCGGCAACAGACACATTGTATTAGGACCCCTGCCAGTCTGACTTCTTCGGATTTATTATTTACCACGCAGTGCTTGTCTGCGCGAGCCCCAGCCTTTTGTTTTACAAAATTGATTAGGTGTATTCTGTGGATGATTTGCTGCTGGAGGTACGAAGGAGATAAATTACAAGGATCGGGGCATAAATCTGACATCTGCGAAATCAATCTCTTTCGTAAATGGACGAAAGATTTTTGAAGAGGTCGTTTGTTTCTTGTTCGATATTTCACAAGAGGGCTGGCAGTGCAAACAAGGTAGAGATTGTTGAAAAATCATTTTTCTTTTTTTCATACTTTCGAGAACCAAAACGTTGTACGATACTATCGACTTAAAGGAAGGAGTTAGACCCGCACAAGAAATCGTCTTGGTCTTGTTGATATTGGTTCAGATGTATTTCTGCTTGTGTGGAAGGATTTCAACTATTTTGCTGAAATGCTGTACTGCTTTTATTTCTGGCAAAGTGGGCGGAACCTCTTCCAATTCTGATTGTTATGTTACGTTTTTGCTAAATAATAGGGCGAACACACTACCAAACTGTTTATTTTCTAACTTCACTAAAAACAAACATACAACACTTCACTGACTGACACAACACTTAGATCTATACAACAATACAACTAGCTATATATTCAAAACACTTCTATACTTCTTCAAAAACTGCTTATCACTTCTTCATAAAAACTTCTTCATCCCAGTCAAATGTCTCGTGTTTATATAGGTACTCAAGTGTAGCCAGAATCTTCGCGATGCGACGGTTCGGTTGTCCCGAATATTCATTACCGGCAATTATCTGCCTTTTTCTAGAAAACCATATCGACGATACGCGTGCAAGTCTATCCAGCGGCGTAGCTAGGGGATTTTTATCAATGTCGTAACAGTTATCTGATATCCCATGATTGGCTGATATTTTATCTTACATTTTTTTCGCCAAGAGTTTGCTTCTGATTAGTACTGGAGTCTTGAACTGGTGGATGTATTTCTGACAGAAAAACACAAACATAATCCATTATTATATCAAAGTTAATCATGTGGGAAGATAGATATATAGATATTTATTTGACCACGTTATGTAAAAATACATTGGTAGCAAGTCATGGCCTTCATAGTTATCGCAGAGCTGTCATTCAGCTCATTGCACTAAAAATTATAACAGATAAAATGTAGTAAGTGTATACACATAAGACATACGCAAACTGAGAATTATGAAAATTACACCTAAACACAATTAAACACAATTGAGTATAAAAGCACGAATACAATCACGAAATCTTGTAAAAGATATTTCAAAATAGTTAAAAATTCAACGCAATATATTTTCAATTATTGAGTCCTGCATGTCAACATACAATGTTTTATATGTCCATGGAGGAACTAACGAATTCTTCTAAAGAGAAAAAACAGTGTTTTAGTAGGAAACTTTTCAGTTTTTTTTTTAAATTGTTGATTGGTAGAGTACTTATGTTCATCGGTATTTTATTGTAGAGCCCTAGACGGGGAGAATTGTTTTTTGATTTTGTTAGTCGTGATACTCTGACATCAGTAAAAAAAAATTTGTGTTTATGAATATCAATCATAGAATATTATATGAACAAACACGGTAACGGCATTATTCCATTTTCAACAAACAAGGGTTTGCAGTGATCATTGAAATCAGCTCCAGATATTATCCTAATAAATTTTTTCTGCAGTGTGAAAATTTTGTTAGCCGTACTTGCGCTGCCCCAAAGGATTACACCGTACGTCAAGTGAGAACGCAGAAAGTAGCGTGTTGATGTTCAAAACCTTCTTGAGTTATCGTAACAAGAAGATATAACTAGATATTTTAGAGCCTATTTGATTAACGTGTTCCGACCAATTCAGATTATCATCTAAGATTATACCTAGTAACTTAATAGAATTTTTCTACGCCCATGTCTGTAGACGTCAAAAATCGCACTGTCAACATTCCTTGTAAATGACATTTAACAATAACATGCACGTAATGAGATCTCATAACATACACGTGCGTTTTGAAAAGAAAACTTAAATTTCTTGGTTTAATTTGGTCTATTTACACAAATTTAGTCAATTAAAAAACATAAAAACTTTTAGCATTAGCGAGATATATTTAGGATTGAAAGAGTGATGCCCCTAAATGTAGGCAGCACGTTATGCAATTTCTTCAAAAATAGAACACGTTTTATTGAGTAGCATGATATGAAAATAAATGTCATGTCATTTGTATTGTCAATTTCTTGAACAAAATATAATTGTATCCGAACATTTTCTCAATTCAATTAACAACTATTGTAATGAAGTTTAAATGATTGCGATGATTTTTATTTAATGGAAGAAAATGAATGGGCGTAGAAAGAGTATAGTACGTTACACGGGTTGTAAGCCCATTACGCACTCATGAAATTTATGCACTCGCCGCTGCGCGGCTTCGTGCATAAACTCTTTCATTTCGTGCGTAATGGGTTACTTACAACTCTTGTTACGTAATATACTATTCCGTTTGTAACCTGGTTGTTAGTGGAGATAGTAAGATGTTGGGTTTTTTCACTATTTAATTTAAGGTTGTTGGCGATGAACCACATTTCGGCTTTGTTCTCTGCATCCTCGATAGCAACATTTAGGCTCAAAAGATTTTTGTCAGTGTTTACCAAAGTAGCGTCGTCTGCAAATAGAATGATATATTTTGGAAATAGGTAGAAAAACGAGTCGTTTATATATATATATATATATATATATATATATATATATATATATATATATATATATATATATATATATATATATATATATATATATATATATATATAATAATAATAATAAAAAGTAAGGGACCCAAAATTGAGCCTTGTGGTACTCCATGCCTAACCGGTCTAATTTCTGATAACTCATCATTCATATAAACACATTGCTTTCTGCCAACCAAATACGATATCAGCAGTTTCAGTGCTGTGTCTCTAATGCCATAGTATTCGAGGTTTTTTATTAAGCTATCGTGAAAAACACAATAAAAAAAATTGCTAAGATCATATAGGGTACTTCCCGCAAATTCACCAAGCTCCATGCCTTCTACAATGTTCTCCATAATCCTACAGATAGCGTCAATTGTTGAATATCCCCTCCTGAATCCAAACTGATTCTTGTGGAGAAGTACTTAAATAGAAATACTTAATTAATCTAATTTTCAAAATAATCTCGATAATTTTGGAGAACGCTGGAACTAAAGAAATAGGTTGGTAGTTATCGGGTAATTTATCGTTACCTTTTTTCAAGTATAGGGATTATTTTTAATATTTCTAGAGCTTCAGGAATCAAACCTTCACCGAAACATGCATTTGTCTAGAATGTCATAGGGAGGATTAAAAAATCTATGGACTCTTTAACTATCACGCTGTTTAGTTCATAAATATCGAAGCTTCTAGTGTGGTTCAAAGTAATGATTGCATTTCTAACTTCGTTTGTGGTACATGTTCAAGGAAATCAGTAACTTCAAATCTGAAGGCGGAAGAAAATTGATCAAATTGTCAGCCAAGGTCGCAAAAAAGTTTATGGATATGTCAGGTTTCACACAAATGGTCTTGGGGATATTTTCACCTGAATTTCATTCATAATTATTGTATTCGTAATGTAATCGTAATTTGCTTATAAATAGTTCATCACGTTGATTGAAAGTTTTTTTTATTCTGTTATGAATCTTCCAGGTTTCCAGAAAGAGGAAACCCTTCAGAAGCTCCTAGGAGCTTGTGCGAGCAAGGAAAAGATCCGGGTAAATGTTTTTGTTGCAACAGAATTCTGAACTTTTGGAACGTCACATGAGTCAATATGATTTTTTTTCAATCTCAAATAGAGATTTTTTTCACTTGCGTACTCTTTGAATGTCACTGTATATTCAGAAGATGTATATCCTCAAAAGTTTCAATAATGACTTTCAAACTTTCACCACTAGAGTGAACCATCAAAAAATTTAAACAATCAATTTTATCAGAAGTTGAAATGCAATTACTTCTTACGAATATTGGACTATATCTGACATTTACTTGTGTAGTACTCCACCAGGAAGACACTATTATTACAAGTACTTTAAATGAAGCATTGAATATTATCCCTCATTGTGGTCGGTGGCTTAGCGGTCTAATGCCGTTCGAAACTCATAGCATACTCATAGCATAGCGATAGTCGCTTCGAGCCCGATGTAGGTACAAGAAAATCTTTCTCAACTACTTTATATCGGATCGATAGGCGACCGTATGCCTTGTTGAAAAGCAAGTGTATTGTGAGTTGTCTAGATGCCAATCTCATCTAGTGGTAGCTTGGAGTGCACACCGACCACCCGAGGTGGTGTTGTTGGTTTTTCGGGTTTTCCTACAGCTGAGAAGTGAATACATCACCTAAAACATCAGTAAGTCGACCCTGAGCGCCACGACAAATTATAATAGCCGTCCTTTACCCGCACAGGCAAAAGAATTTTATTTTTGTTTGCCTTCACCCATTTTCTCTTCCACATCTCCCATTCCCCCTCTGATGCATTTATGTTAACATCATGCAAATCTGTCGTATAAAAATTAATTGCTGATTGAACCGTTGCATAATCATTATGTTTTACATTTTCTGATATAATGCTCTGCAAAAACATTCAGAGATGGTGACATGAAATTCCATCTCTGCCTCGCAGGATATTTTTTCTTATTTCTAGTTAATTAGATCATTTCATTCCAAATGTACGAAGTATTATGAAATGGAATGACGTCAAATATATGTTTATATTCAAGAATATTTTTGTCATGATTCAGTCCAATATGCAAGAAATTTCATGTGTATCTATAATCGTCGAACTTTCGGGGGAGTGCTGGCCTCCTGGGGCCCTTATCTGGCTCCTTGCTAGCATAGATTTGAGAAAGAGTGAATGAATGAATTTGTTTCTTTTATTTGAAAGGTGGCTGTAAACCAGAGTTAAGTTCTAACTCCAAATGTCAATAATGCACTTTCTTCTGAAAAGACTAATTCTTTAAAAAATCCTATTTCATTCATACTAGTAATACCATGATCCTCGGAAAGATAAAAGTGTTACAATGCCAGGTGATACGCCACTGACTTATGAAGTCACTGAAGAAGTCAGCTTTCAATAAATAGCCATATGCTCGGAGTATGTTGAAGAACAATTGATTTTCCCATTACTCGAGTACAAAAATAGAAATCCAGTCAACATTAAGTCCAGTAACACTCTGAAAAGAATGTTTGTCGTAAGTCTTTTATTTTATGGAAGCAATAACGTGGTTTCTCAAGTAGTTCGGCCCCCGAAAATCTAGATAATTCATAAGTTGTCACTGTATGGCGAAACAGTTCAAATAGGTGCAAACCGTTATAAATCTAGTGAAATCAAACTCTTAAAAAAATACGTCCAAAAGACATACGAGAGTTTGTGCTGCACAAATCCTTTTACAAAATTTTAAATCTTCCACATTTTAAATGGGCGTTATTTATAAACATTGCTTTCCAGAGATCACACGGCGTTAGGTCTGGAGACCTAGCAGGCCAAAGGTTACTTGAATATCGACCTATCCACTGCTCCGCAAACTTATTGTTCAAACACGCCAACGCTTCATTCGTATATTGAATAGAAGCCTCATCTTATCTCATCTTGTTCCATAAAATTCAAATACCGTTCGCCATCTAAACTTCTTCTAAGGCACTAATATTCACTCATCAAAATTCCACACCACTTCGAAACTATACTTCTATAATTGAAATGAGATTATGATCTTTTCACCATCTACAATTTTGAGAACCATTAGTTGTGAAAGTTGTGTTGTCAGAAATAGCAAATTCTTATAGTCTTCTAAACGGCCTGGAACCAAATACAAAAGTGAAAATTAGCGCCATAAGCCCTTCCTCGCAGTACTTGTACGAATTTTGGTTCGTATGGGTGGGAATGATTTTGCTTTAAAATTCGTCAAGTAAAGATTTGAGATGTCTGCCTTTTCTGCCATAATTTTTCTCTGAACTCTTGGTGTATCAGTGACGGTCATTAAAACATTGTTTGTAGTATTTTAATTATCTAAAACAGGCTTAACATGACTTGACAACTTTTTTATTTGTTTTTAACCGAACTAGTTTTCTTAAATTTTTGCAATATCTTTGCCACCGTGGCAAAATATTTTTTTTGTCTGGATGCCTTCCCATGAAAATTTTAGCTATTTTGTGCTATGATTATTTTTGCTATTTTTCTTTTTCTCTATTTTTTCTTGTATATTCATTTTTGCAGTCATTTCTGTTGATGAATTGAAAAATACAAAAACTGATAAAGAACGACAACTTATTGTGACTTTTATTATTATTACAATAAAAATAGATATTTTTTTGAAACCCACCTTATAAAATTAAAAAATGTAGCTGTTTTTTAATTTCAAATTCACTAGCCAGCATCGATTTTGGTAAGGATACCTAATGTATTATTGAGTTTCAATTGCAAATTTCAGTTGGTTCGAATTCTATTTACTGTTTGAGAATATTGAATAAGCTCATATGCATCAATATACTTCTAATGACAAAACTGAATCGTGTTTTCATAATTTATTGCCTACAAAATGTCTATTTCACTAATATTTGATTATTTATGACCCGAACCTATGCGAGTTAGGTTATTGAAGCTTTTCCCAGATGAAACAGTAGTTTATAATGTTTTTTAGTGAGAGCAGAGGAATAAAATGGTATTTTACATTTTTTTTTCAACCTAGTTCATAATTGGTATATGAGGTTCTCGTTGGATTATAGCTAGAGAATTTTCAAGAGAAAAAATCACTTTCATCTTGATTCAGCCATTATATTCTGTAATAATGACGCCTATCAAGATATTCAAAGTTAAATCTTGTTCTTCTGATTCAATTGTTGAAATGAGATATCCATAACGAGAAAATCAAGTTTCCAATATCTACGCCCACCAACATGACTCTCTAATCTCCCTAATGATTTATCTCTAACGGAAAGTGACGGTCTCAAATTTCCCGACAGCCGTTACTAACATCCTGCAGAAATCGTGGTCCACCTCTAATTAATTCGTTTAGGCAATCATCGTTGAGTTCCTATCGTGAGAAACTGCTTCTGGCGTTTCCCTTGTCATTTAACTCAATTTGGTATAATTTGTTCCTCAGCGAACTGCTCTGCAGAAACCGAGAAATTCTCTCAGAAATAACTTCATTATTTTCGCCCACTTGACTTCGAAAGATAATGAGTTGATGAGATGAACAAGGTTATTTTTGGGAGAAGGCATAATTTCAATGAATGAAACCGGATGAAAATTTGACAGGTGGTAATTGAAGATTGGATGGTGTCATGTCGCATTGAAAAAAATATACTGCAATTTTTGAACATCTCTGGTATACTTTTAACCACCATTGAACGGATAATTGTAAATTTCTAGTATCGTGGAGGAATTTTTCGATGAGAAAGGAGTCAATGTCATAGGTACAACCAATCTTATCATATTACTATTTTTATCTACGGAAAATTTAGAACGTTCTGTTGTCCAAATGTTATTTCAGGTCAGACATAGTTGCTGAGAGTCAATTAGTAATATCAACCAGGATTGTTTGTTAAATATTCAGAATACTGTTAATGTTCCTCCAAGAGTACTCAAGTACTCAAATTCATCCGGAATCGATCCAACAGAATATCATCAAATAATACACCTTTGAATATCCTGTGAAATATGTAGAAATATTTTTTGCTCTCCATATGGAATTCGATGAAAAAAATATGAAAGGACACAAAAATCATCAAAACTTGGCCAATCACACCCATCGCGTAGAAAGAAAGGACGTCACAAGAATCATTCACATAAGATTAGTGATGATGTCATCTACTGCATTTTGAGTCATATCAACCAGTTTCCTGCAAAACAGTCGTACTATTACTGGAAGAAAAATCACATTGAAATATATATGAACCCTTTATTTGGTGTGAATTCACTCCACCGTCTTCATGTAGATCAGTGTAAATAAACGAATTGATGACAAATAGATAGTTTAAGTGCCTTTCTATAGACACATTTTTTAAATTAAGTTCAATTTGTCTTATGGTCACCCAAAAACAGATACATGCACTGTTTGTGACTTTGAAGAAAATTCCAAAGACCATGAGAAAATTGGGAATTTGCTTTCCGTTTGCAAATGGTAGAGAGACAAGTACCAGGAAAATATGTTACATAAAATTGGATCCACAACACACCATGCCGTTACCAAAGTTATCCAAATCGAAAGCTTTTCATTTGAAGCAAATTGAAAGTAATTACTGTATGGAACCTTCAGGTCACAAAGTATATTTTTTTCACCAGGATGAACGTATTTGCCATCCTAGACAGTAGAGAAATAGCTACAATTTTGCAAATAACTGAAAGAATGGGATCCCAAAACTAACCATTTAGTAATTAGGTTATATTCATGTTGAGTACAAATTGTGAAATTCCATATTCTTTCGCTTTGCCGATATTTTATACTCGAAAATTTTTATAATTTCAAAATTTCCATGTCTGACTCCTACAGACTTAGAGCTGATTGAGCAGGACACACTAAAACATGTTCATTCCCGACCAATATTGGGAAATCATTACAGCCGCGAGTATTAAAAATAGTTTATTTGTAAATATGGAACATTTTTTCTTGAACTCTTGAGAGCTCCCAAATAAACTTCGTTTGTGTAAATCGTCATTTTTACGAGTTAATTTATAGTAAAAAAAATCTGATTTAGAACACTATTTCACTTGGAAAATGTTGATTTTGAGGAAACCATAATCTATTTTTGTGGTATGATTCGGAATCAGCTCGTTGGAACACATTTGGGGGATGTTGGCGATTTTTTGAAAGAGGGAAAATAAAATCTTTCGAAAATTCGATCGGGTGGGGGAATGTTTGGCGTTTTATACTTTTTTATGCGAAACCTGGATCTAAGCATGTGCAAATCATAAACTTTCGGAATCAGCATTAAATTTTGCGTAGATGGTGTGAATCAAAGTGAATCTGGTGATTTTCACGATTTTTAGGGGTCTACCTATCTCTTAGGACTTTTTTCGAGTATTTTTTTTCGACCATCGACTTGAAATTTGCAGAGCATACTAATTTTTCCATTCTGAATCGATTGGGGTTCGAAGAATTGATCTATCTTCAATTGTTCCTCAAATGGAGAGTTCATCTGAAGGTAAGAGGAGGCATTTCCCTTCAGAAAAGAAGGACATGAATTTAACTCAAATTCATGATAATAATAGTTATTTCGCTAATCCGCCATCAACATTTATACACAGATAAGAAAAAAGTATCGACATATTCACGTGCCACTAAAAGTAACCTCAAAGCTCGACAGCACAATCGCTTATTGTGAAACAGCCGTAGGAAGACAAGGAATGTCACATGTTTCGCTTTCTGTTTGAGAGAAGAAGCACCGATTCTTCGAGTAGAGAGGTTGCTCAGATATTCGCTAGGTGGCGATAATGGTAGACAAATCATAAAATGATGGTTTACTTTTGGTACCACCGTGCACTTAGCCGAAATTCTTAGTAGTTCACAATATCAACTGCTGCCGTTCAAAGAGTTAAATATTACATGACTCCTTCAAAGATTCAGCAGGTTTAACGTAGTGAGTTGTTTGTGCATAAAGGTATGATGTACACAAAAATGTTGATTCATTTTCAATATTGGAGTAAACATGAAAAACGACCTGAACTCATCTATTTCCTTTCTGATTGAAACAAAAAAGTTCCATTTCAAATCACGTTTCTTTCGTTTACTCGAAACTTTGAAAACGTGACATAATACTTCAATCCAATCGTATCTTCAAAAAATATTGAGTTATTTAATCAACTACTGTATCAATGAGGGCGATTAATGATCAACGATATTGGAACGGTCCTAGTCTCTACACTCTACACTAGCTTTTTAGGGAAAAGTTGGAGAATTTCGAAACATGTTGAAATACCCTGGAAATATTTCGTGATAGAATGCTAGGAGCAAGATGTCGTATGTGTTGAACCATAATATTCTGTTCTCGGTTTAATTTCGTTCATTTTTTCTGCTGATTCTGTCAACTTCATTTTCAATTTCTTGAAATAGTTCCTTGATAAGTGTCGTTTATCAATATCTCATCGGTTTTTGTTCATCTCGAGGATAACGATAATAATTTTTTGTTTGCGAAATGCTCTATACATTCAACAAAACAGCCATAGGATAACCTTAGATCATCCGATTTGTCTTCACCATCGCACAGTGAAATATTCTGTTTTCCACCAAGATTGATGGCGGTTATGAACGATCGATAACCAAAAAAATAATTAATGCCAATCCCCTAGTTATCAACTTTTTTCCCGAATGTTGCATACTTTATGGCGAAAACTGTATATATCAACGTAAAAGTCAATTGATCTGCTCCGGCAATTTTTGGAACCAGGGCATCCACCAATTTTTCGAATATTTTTGGTTCGAGTTGGTGGATGAAAGTATTATATTTGAACTTTTGGCGAATGCACGAGGATTCGAATTTTTGGCGGATGCATTATTATACGAATTTTTGGTGAAGGAGTTAAGATTAGTTTTCATGTACACGAATTATTCGTTTTTCGTACCCAATCTGTCAGAAGCTATTCAAATATATTTCGTGGAATAAATTCAAGAAGGTGAAATAAAGTCATCTTGTCTGAAATTTTAAAGGGAAACAGTGATCAGTGCGGTTATGTATGTTTGTTTCCAGGCATATTAAAAATTTTAATGTTAAATATGGAGAAATCTCATGATTATTAATATAAGTATCTGAACAGTCGTAATATTTTATATTCTACTATTTTGTTAACGTATTGGAATTTTTAATTGAAGAAACGAAGAAAAAAGGCTCCCAAAAGTTTTTGGGTGAGACCTATTTTCAAACTACGAAAATTACATGGCGATTATCACAGCTAAATTAACTAGCTGGGGAATTAACTTCAGAGAATGGACGGTAAATTAGGGGGTTGACGTTGAGTATTTCATTTAATCCATGAAGGCATTTCGCACAAATGAAAACCGCTCAAAATATCATTCGTACGAAAAAGTGACATTTCTTTCAAATTTTATACGAAAAACCGAAAATTCGGATGCATGAAAACTAAGCTTTTTATTCGAAATTTTGGTGGATGTATTTATATTTGAATCAATGGTGAATGCATTCATAGTTGAATTTTTGGTGGATGCACCATTCGAATTTTTGGTGAAGGTAGTTATATTCGAACTAGATGGATGAATTCATATTCGAAGTTTTGGTGGATGCATTTTTATTCCAATTTTTAGTGGATTCACTGGCACCAAGTATGTATTGACCATTGTTTCTGAAAGATAAATTTAGGATTGAAAAGTCACTAGAACCTATCGAATATTTTGGCCCCCAACTTAACTAAGCAACCAGATTGCTGTACATGAGTTATAATTTTACTAGCAAAAAACTTCGATAACACGTTTTCTGTTTTTAAATGTTTGTAACTAATTAATTAATGAGAGTTCAAAACATTACAGAATATAGCTTTACACTGTCTTTCATGTGATGGCACATTCGGTTTCTTATTGGTATTTTTGTTACGAAAAAATCCTCTATTGATTGTCACTCATTTTCCAAAACATAATATCTTCCGAAGTGCAGGAAGATACGTATAAATGCACTGAGTTCCTCGATTATCAAACTGAAGGAAGCTTCACTCTAAATTTCCACGGAAGCTTGAATCCAGTGCCACGAAAGTAATTTGATTCCTATCTGAATGGCGTTCAGCTGTGAACGAATGCATGAAGAAGCAATTTCGAAATGAAATGGAGTGTTTGAGTAAATATTAGAATTAGCATTAATTTCTACATTCTGCATTTAACAGTTATATGAAGGCATTCGGTATTATTACTTTTTAAATAACATGATTATAGTGAGTTTGTGAGTACTTGTGACCCTATAAATAATATTGATATTCCAAAATGGTTTTTCGTTTTCACATCGTAAATGTATGTCGAGTTTATTCCTTCAGTCAGTGAGGGAAATGATTATACTATTTTCATCTAGCGTGAAAGTAAACTTCATAGTTAATGCTGATTTTGCATGTTGTATAGAACTAATCAAGGAGTATGGTTTCCGGGCTTTGGGGCCGTGGTCGGTTCACCTCTGTGAAGGCGGTTTCTATGGACGTTTCGCTCACAACTAAGTATCTTCAGCATTAATTTTATCTTCTCGAAGAGCTAGGTAAAACTGATACGGCGGTTGAAGGGTCCCAGCAACTAAGAGTCAAAGCTTGGCTAATTACTTTGTTTTGAATAATATTCATTTGCTTTGCTTGGGGTGTTTGGGTTACCTGACCGGATGGGATGTTGCCATTATCTACCTGCATAATAACGATGTCATGATTACACTGTTTTACTTGCTCGATTGTGGTGTGTAGAAGTGGTTGTCACTGGGTCATTTCGTGAAAGTATAGGGAAGTTTACCAATATGAGAAATGGTTATTTCTCTTGATTATCTCGACAGGCAGCCAAATTTGAATCACCTTGTTTATGATGCTGATGATTTTGACGGACATATTTGATTACTTCGAGTTTACCGAGCTGTTCTCATAATGCGAATTATTGATCAAAATCTCCTTGCATGTTTCTATCCACTACAGCAAATATTTGACATTCTGATGAACTCAATATTTATAATTCCTCTGTTTGTTCTCTGCGCATGAAGCTATACTGAAATTTTATTACCTGTTGTTCGACATTTTTATGGATCAGATTCAGCCATACGTTTTTTATCCATTCGTATCCAAGAGCCATCCATCAGCATTGTGAATTAGGAATTTGGGTAGCTCGTGTAAAAATTTTACATCAATTTGACATATATTCGAAATGCGTGGGGTGGAGGCTGGGTCGTTTTATAGGTGGGGAGATATTCTCGGACAGCAAGCAGAATCTGAATATTTATCAATAGAAAAACACAAGAGCTTTTTTTTATCTGACAAATTTCGTATTACAACGAAATTGTTTTGCCTATTAGCAATTCTACGAGAATAACTGACATGAAAATACCGGACACAAATCCAGGTTGGCTATGTTTTCAGATACATGTGAGCCTATGCGGGGTTTTTGGAGCACACACGGTTTAAACGCCTTTTACTTACGTTTCTATCACAAAAACCTATTTTATTTGATTTTGCAATGATTTCGTCAATGCTGGAGTAATGCAATTTGAGTTTTTCAAATTGTACCGTTGTATTTTTCACTTCCTTCAAGGCCGATTCAGATACATGTGTTCCCATTTTGCATGAAATAAATGATACAATAAAAAATGCATCGGGGATTATTTGAAAAACTCAAATAGAACATCACTCCAGCATTGACAGAATGATTACAGAACCAAATAAAATATGAAGTTGTGATAGAAACGTAAGTAAATGGCGTTTAAACCGTCCGTGCTCCAAAAACCCTGCATGGGCACGCATGAATCTGAATCGTCCTTTAGTTTTTTCCCCCGCGTTTTTAATGTCTTCTTTGAAATATGAAGTAAAACATTTTACTTCCTGTCCTCCTCGCCATGCTAATTCGTACGATAAAACAAAATATAACTCTTTTTGTAAATCATCTGGCGTTTTTTCATCATAATCTGTCATAGTCTGCTTTGAACTCTTCGTATTTGATTGATACAGCGCTTTTGGCAATTTTGATCTCTCAAAAATTTTTAAATTCTGTGAAAGGATGGTATTTTTATTTGAAATTCAATTTTGTCAAAATGGCGAATGCACATTTTAACCGTTTCTATAGATTCGGACGTATAGGGAAATTTTCGATACCTACCGGACAATTATCAGTAGTAATATCCCTAGGATATTGATAATTTTATTATAATTAAAAGCTTGAGAAGTATGTCATAAAATTATGAGGCATTTTTCAATTTCCGAGGGATATTCGGCGGACATTTTTTTGCAAAAAAAAAATTGTACCTCATCAACGAAATATTTATTTATTTCAAATACTGTATTGGTAAACCAGTCAATCATAATATTGAAGTCATTATAGAACTTTTTTTGCAAAAGTTTCCACGAAACGTTCCACATTGTCTTCACCGTTGCTTCTTTGAATTCGGTCCCGTCTTTCTTCCTCATATTTCAGTATCAACGCAAATTCATTCAATTTATATTCTCGTTCTTAGCAAAATTCCATGAATATTCCTCGAATATATATGCGATTGTAGGTTGTATTTCTGGTAGTTTTTTCTTTGATTAGCGCATTTATACTTTGAACATTTTCATTCCCAATACGAGATATTTTGAAACTTATTTGTAATAAGTTGTCAAACTCAACAGTGTTGTCATAGTGATTGATAATTGCACTGAACACAATTATCAGTAGTAATATCCCGACAAAACGCGAAATTTTCGAAAAATACTTTCGCCTTGCTGGCACGAAAACTAGAGCTTGCTCGAGTAGTGTTTTGTACAGCAGCACAGTTTGAGTGCCTGGCAAGGTGAAAGTATTTTGGAAATTCTGCATTTTGAAGGGATATTCGATCAGAAAATTTCACGAATACATTATATTATGGACTAAATGCGTATTGCAAGAACGGTTTATCTTGTGTAATCAATGTCAGTTGAAGAGTTGAACAGTCAAACTGACGTTTCTATATTTACCGTGATTGTCGTAACTATGGAAATGTATACACAAGCTAGAAGCGAAACAACGTTTTGAAAATACCACGGGCTGGAGGAAGTATTTTAAAAAAGTCCTGTTCTCATTGCTTCGATATGAGAAAATTATGGCATTTGATTGGTTTATATAATATGAGGGAAATTGTCAGTGTAATGTTGACATGATTGGGTGAAATTGTTCCATATGACAAAAAATTACAAAATTTCAATAGTTGTTCGAACTGTCAAAGAAATTTCGCTGAATATGTTCCACTTTATGAGTATGTCCTACTTCATATGGGATTTCTAGTTTAGGATGGAACTAGTCACCAATACATTCATATACAACTACAATGCATTCCTTGATATAACTTCTTGGGAATTTTAACCTTCCTCAGACTGAAAATAAAAAATGTTAATTCAAAGTAATCTGTACAAGTGTAGAAGGGTAATGAATCAATTTGCTCCGATAAATTATTGCATTAGAAGACTGCTGTTAGTGACGTATCGTATTCTAAAATTTGCCTATCTGAAAAAAATTCTAATAAGCTCAATATTACCTACCTTTTTCAAAATTTGTCGACGTTTCGGAGGCTAAATCTGTTTCCGATTGTTCCCAAGACAGCACTCTTCTAACGCAGTAAACGTAGAAAATTGATTCATCGACCTTCTACAGATTAATTTGAATTACCAAATTTTTATTTTCAGACTGTGGAAGGTTAAAATTCCCAAATAGTTTTGTCAAGACACGAATATCCTCCACATAAACCAATTTTCAATCAATACTTTCATGGCATTATTATTTTATCCCAAACTGAACAATCTCCATCAATATTATTCACCTTCGGACACTCTATTCTCACTCACCGTGTGCCGTGAAAAGAAAATATTTCCCCATGATTTCTATCCCATTTTCGACCCCATCAGTTTTAACCGGATCTCGCACTTTTCGCGCCGAAAAGTAATATCCAGCTTCCGAAGGGACAATTCTCCGGCTTGGTAAATAAAAGCACTTTTCCATGAGCGCTCAGGGAACGCCGAAACTCATCTGTCAAAACACCAAAATGCCCTACAGCTTGACGGTAAACGTAGACAGTTAATCTCCCCAAGAAATATTGCCAGTGGCACATGAGCGAAATTAAGCTAATATCCAACGGAAAAGAAGCAAATGTCACGTAAAAGGAATCGCATTTCTAGCCGACCGTTTAAGATGATGCATGGTTCCTGGTGTTGTTGAGGTTATGGTTCAGATGATACATATCGTGGAAGCATGAATATGATAAGCGGTATATAATTCAACTCTAGGTGACTAATTTAATTTTTCTACATTTATGCAAAAAGCAAAAATTCACTATACTATAAACTATATTCAGTGGAAAAAGAAGTTCTTCATTGCACTAGTGCAATAAAGTTGTTATTGCACTCATCTGTCATTCTACTTCAACGTGCTGTCATCATGATAAATATAAACGTTCAAATCTACTACATATTTAGCAGATATTCTGTGAGATTGGCCATACGTTTTAAACAGCTACATATTTTATATTTTTTTTGTATTAATGTTAGAAGTCAGAGTTGAACAAACAACGCCTTCCCGAGAATAACTCCATTATCAAAACCGATGAGCTTTGTTCTAAACCGTCTACCTGCATAGAGAAAACTGCCTGTACTATGACCACAACTCGTGATAACATACGCGCTCATGGCTACTATGATTTTGATTATTATAATGCAACTTTGGTTATATAAACGTCAGTCAAAATTTAATTCTGACAATTACAGAATTGAAAGTTTTTAAATGAGTAATATTAATAATTCAGTCGACAGGTTGAAAAAAGTGGGGTTTGGTGGAAAAAGGTCGGAAGTTAATGATACTTCAGGAGGTTCTTCAGGGATGATTAATCAACATTTTCTCAAGTTTTGGACCTCGAGGACCCTGTGCGAAAAAAATAGTGGGGGGAAAACTGCAAAATTTTTGACCTCTCTCCGGTTTTTCCTCGATTACTTTTTTCTCTTACGTCCTACGGAAAAAACATATAGATATTTATTTTGTAGAGCGTAAAATTTTGTATAATTTTGACTGAAGAAACATATTGTATGTGAATTTGCTACCGAGATATGGCACGTCAAAAAAAGGTCATGTTTCAAAATTTGCTAAGAAATTACAAAAAATGCAAAATTACAGCATATTTCATCTGTTTTATCCGAATTATGATAAAATGTTGTAGAAATTATGGTTCTCAGTTGAAGTTACCAATTTTGGACACCCCACCCCTCCTTCCCCCACCCAACCCCAATTCTCAAAAGCTAACTTTCTGATGAAAGTCAACCATACCTATTCACATCATATTGGTATTGATATCAGTTACTTTTCGGATCGATATCCCCCCGTTCCACTACATAATTATTCCAGGACAGGAAGAAAAAAAGACGTAGTCCTTTCGTGAAAAAAATTAATGTAATTAACAATATTAAGTTATTCTCAAGGCATATATTATATTGAGGAATAAAGATATTATAGTTAATCATAGTGGGTAGGTACTCATTTGTACTCATTACATCTCCTGCCGAGATTTCATAGCCGCTGGTTCTGCTCGTAACAGCTCGTCGTTCTCCTGAGCGATAAGGCTGTCAATGATGTCGCTGTTGTCGTTTTCGCTTCCCGGGGAGTTACAGCCATGATTCCTCCCATGGCGTGGAATGTGTAATGACCATCCAAAGTATTAACATTTTAAAGTCGACATGTTGTCCAACTCGGCTTAGCGGCCTCGTCGGACAATTTCACGTCGAGTGCAATAAACACTTACTTTCTGCACTTGTTGGATAAATAACTATCAAGGAATTGTAAGTTTCTGCTCTCGAACTATATAGTTTAAGTGAATTTTTTTCTCCGCTTCCGAATAATACACTCGAAATAGCGTGTAGATGAATTCTGAAAAAAATTCAACAGCCCCTTGCAAAAATTGCAAAAGTTTTTAACAGTTAAATGAAAGATATGGGGTTTGGTTTTTGGCAAATTTGAAAAAAGATTGAAAAATACTGCCGAAAACGGAGACCTTTAATGAATACATATAATTTAAACTTATTAAATATTAAAATTGATAATTGAAAAAATTCAGGCATCTGCTGGAAATTTTTTATCGCGATTTATCTGTTATTTATTCATTAGATAATTAAGAAGAAAAATCCTACTTGAACATGAACATTGCAAGTGCGATAATTGTTAAATAGAACCATAGCAGTCGTCGATGCCAATCACCAAAAAAAAACAAATCTGATGTTTTTTCCTTCTTTGGAGCTATTTTTGCAAAGTTTAAGAAGAGATTTCCATCGAAAAAATAAAAAAAAATGTTTTTTCATTTTATTGACAATTCACTAAGGTTAAATGGTTAAAACTGAAGATGCTTTATTATTCATGAAAAAAAAATTTGTATATGACTTTATCCGTTTTTTTAAGATATGTAACTTTTTATCTGATGTATATTTATCAAAAATTTCATATTATAAATTTCCAGTAACATGAGTAATACAGTCATATTTTATACAGTTTACAAGATATATCAACAGTTTTTTGTATAAATAAATGCTATAAATGAAATAAATAATTGGGTGAGAGCTTGAATTCTGGGCCTAATCTGTTTTCTAATAAGCAAAAAATTAATGAGTCTTAGGTTTTTTCATCGTACCTCAATTAGTTTATAAATTTTAAACATAAAAAACCAGGAGAAAAAAATGGAGTAGAGGAACAGAATTTTTGAAATTCGATGAAAAATTTTTGTCAAAAAATAATAGAAGGTTGTTTTTGTTTCATCATGTAGAAAAATTAAAAATTTATATAGAAACAATTTAATTGTTTATTAAATGAACAATGAAAATTTAAATAATTTTTTTTTTATAGTTATCATAGAGCAAGATAAATAAATAAATGGTTCCTTAATAATAACTAAAGGTGGTAGAGGAAAATTGTTAATTAAGAAATCCATGAAAAATGTTTTCAAGGAACGATTTTATTTTAAAAAATCATGATTTGCATCAAATATTGAATTTACGAAAAAAAATTTAATTATTTCATGAACAATGCATTTGTTTTGCCAGTCAATCTAAAAGTCGAAAAAGTTGAGTATTAGCTCAATTATTCCATCACATACGAACTCTACTCAGTAAATATATAGGGTGCGTTAAAATATCCAAATAACGTATCCCTAAGACAATTTGAAGAAAAAAGTCGAGATAAACTTGTGTCTGTAAAATCAGTATCGCTATTAATACGAAAAAACCGGTTAGAAAAGGGAAAGTGTTAAGAAAATTTTATTGAAAATAAATTTCGGGCTTGCAAACTCAAATTTATAAATACGTTGAAAGAACATAATTTTAATATTCGATTGGGGTTTTCTTTTTGGTTTTGAGGAGAAAGAGGAGAATATTTTCGGTTTCGATGTAACATTTTCTAGATAGATGAAGGGACGTTTTCTTCAAATAGAACAGTGAGTTCTCAAAATTACCTGTGGTGGTCCCAAGAAAATCTTGGTTTCGCAATCGAAAGACGGGATCAGTACCATTTGAAACCAATGTTTTATGCGGAGTATTTGACAATCAAATAATTGAACCATATTTTTTCAGAGAAAATTTGACCGGTGTGAGTTACCGATATTTTTTTGCCAATAAAATTTGTGAGGTTTTGGATATGTTGGACCTAAATACCAGACAAATGGTATGACACCAATATACCAAATTGTTACAGTGAGGCAGTACATCAATCAAATGTTCAAAGGTAAAGTTATAATCACGAATCTCATTCAAGGCTTACGAGTTATGAGCGAAAAAATAACATTTCAATAGATTGATATAAAGATGCGGTGGATCGATAATTAATGAATAATTCATTCGTGCCCTAGTTATGGTCATAAAAACATACGAAATTGAGGATTTGTATTATTAATATTTCATAGTTTTCGATTGATTGTTACAACGACAAATGGTTTCAACATTATAACAACTGTTGAATACTATAAAGGGTGTGTCAACGATGGACGACAGCTGCTTTTCTATAAGAAAAAAAAAAGTATCGCTCAAATTAAAGTTGTAGAGAGCAGGGAGAATTACTGAAATTGCTACTAGGTAACAGAAAAAGTGCCAGCTATATGAATTATCGAAGTTGTGTTTTTTTTTAAATAAACTCTTTCCATTGGAAGAGTTTTTCAAAAATTAAGGAATAAATGGGCTCGGAAGTTATGAGGGGATTTATTTCACAAAATCAATTATTAAAAATTTTTCAATCAATTATTCTCTTAAATTGTGGATTTTCATTTCTTATTCATAATTTCACCGAATGACTTTTTTCCCATACAGGGATACCTTAGACTTGAGATCACTTTATTCTTGGTATCTTCAGATAGAACACGCTGTAAATAAGGCTACACCGGGATAGTTCACACTTTATTAGTTCATTTACATACAAGAACACATGACAAACCATGAGAATACGTACGTCTTTGGGGATTTTGACTTTCAGAGTATTGCCCATAAGTATTCGACGATTTTCTTGACTTAGATAGTTTTGAAATATATAATAAGTATATAATAAATTAACGAAAAATACTATTAGAATTGGTTATATCCTCGGAAAATAATATAAAATTGATGCTTGGTAAAAAGGGACTTATATTTCCGTTTGATAAAGAGAATACCTATCGTGCTACTCTAAATACCACCATAGTAATCCCATAATCTCTCAAAGAAATCGAACATGAAACATTAGAAAGCAGATACAATACAAAAAGAGTGATTTTTTCAATACAAGCCATCATATCAGAAACACTTAAGGCTGGAACACAATGGAAGTTTTATGTTTTTAGTTAAAATTTTCATAATTCTGGATATTTTTTTAAAGCGAAACTATCATTGCCATTAGGTATATTTCGCCTTATAAACAATCTTATTGGTAAAATTCAAGCTTAATTTTTCAATTCTGTTTTGCATCTTGTTTTATTTGTAAAATTGATATCCAATATCCTAAAATTTACTACATAAAACTTTCATTGTGTCTACGGCTTCACTAACGAACAGAATGTAAATCTAGTTTTAGATAATTTTTTTAATATTGAAATAAAAGGATTAGTACAGATGAAAAACCTCTATCATGAATTGAAAATGGGGATCAGATTGTCACTTTTATAAATATAAAGAGCTGAGAAGGAAATTGAAACAATTATTAGATAAGGAAGAGAAAAACTGTTAGATAAATTTGGAGGAAAATATGGATACTGATATAAACCTATGTGAAACACAAAAAAAAAACTGTTTCTTGCTAATTTTCATTAAGGGGGAAATAAACTTGATGATTAGTATATATTAAAAACAGTTGCCAGGTTCTTTATTCAGTTTATTTCTTTCAGCAGTCTTCATATAGTTAAGAAATGAACGATTCAGTTGCACGATACGTTTGCGATTCACTCAATGAGTAAATTTGATTCTAATGAAGCAGTGAAAAACTCCAATGAAAAAATCCAACAGAATAGACAGTATTCCACTCTATATTTTGAAGGAATGAAGTGAATTTTCACCTCTGCTACATATTTTCAATTATAAAATTTAGCAATTTTACCAATATTTGAAAAACATCAGTATGCACCCTGATACAAGAATGCAGAACCAAAATGAGAGTAGAGAATTATAGGCCTATTTCAATGTTTCCCTGCTAAATTATTATAACAAATTTTACATAATAAACTGTATCAGTATGCCAAACAGTATATTGTTAGAACGAATGTTAGGTTTGCGGAATTTTTGTCTGCACTTTTCCTTGAGTATCTATAATTAGTTCCTCATCACATTTTTTGTCCAATATCTCATAACGTGGCCCCCTCTCCCTTTCGGTGCTATTCCAAACTCCTCCATTCATAGTAGTATTTTCTGCTTCAATTTCGTCTTCCGATGGAGAAGGTTCTAGGAAATCTTCCGAATTCGTGAAATATAAACTGAAAGATCTATTCTCTGAGCGTGATATGTTCTAAAGAGTTGGGTCTTCCACCCATTAGAGGTTCCAGGACAGTTTTTTGTCTTTTTGAAAAAAGCCAAGTTCATGTAAGGTAACGTTACACAAAAACGGAAGAAGAAACTAATGGAATCGTGGTGACAAGTTCATGATAAAACGCAAAGTAATGTATGAAACGTATGGTAAGGAAAAAGTTAACCAACTTATAACATTCTGCTTTGCGTTCTTACCTCTGCCAATCAGAGGGGTTTTAAAGACGATGAAGACGACGATAACCACATCTATCCATTTCTATATTTACTGAGCCCACAACAATAAGAACGAGCCTGTCGGCGTGCGTGAAAAAGGCAGGGTGAGCACACACGGAATCGGGATATATTTTATTTCCAATGGTGAAAGATACACGGAGAAAAATGTATAGTGATATTTACAATAATTTCTGGTACTATTTGTGACAGCAATAATTTATACAAACGTTAACTATAAATTATTTCAACAATTTATTGGCATTTCACCACTTACTATCCAAGTTATTAGGGTTACCAAAAAATATTGTAATTTTTATCATAATTTATTGAATAAACCAATATGTTCTTCAGATTTTTCTCAGTGCACAGTGGTTTACAAAACCAAATGAAACATGACATTTGTCATGGAAAGGCACCTATGTGAATTGTCATGCAGTTTTCAGACACAAGGGTCCAAAATGCATATGCCTGTAAATCGCACTTGCTTCAAAAACCCTGCATGGGCACACATGTGTCTGAATCGACCTAAAGTTGGCACAACAGGGTTTTGAGGTATCTTAGACTCAACCAACACCAATTGAGCAATGTCATTGATTAGGACAAAGTTTAATTTTGGAAATGAAATATTTTTGAAATTGTCTGGTCGAATTTTCATGCAAAATTCACCTGACACATTGTGCCGCTGTACAAAACACTATTCGAGTGTTTTGTTGGGATATTATTACTGAGAAGTTTCCTCAAAAGAAGTGCTTTTCGTTCTCTTGGAATGACTCGTGAAACCCATTCATTTCCTTTCGCCATTCTAGTATTCAAATTGCTTTCATTCAGTTCTTGAAATGGGGGTAATATAATGCAAGAAACTGTGTAATGTATATTTATGAAGCCAACTCGATACATATTGTGTTTCAAATGTTCAGCACTTCGGAACAACTGAATCGACTTGTTTATGAATGCTTCAGTGCGATTCATATTAAATATTCACATAGCGTATACAAGAGTGAATTAGCAAATGCTAATTAATTTTCTTGGAATGAGTTCATGATTTTGTATGAATATTACGGCATCTTTAGGAAGAAAATTACTATACGGCTCTTTGTTTGACCCACTTTCATTGGATATGGTGTTTCTTTTTTCAGAAAACGAGTTCAGATTTATTTGAATCAAAATAATTCTAAACAAACGGTTACGCAACTTACTGTAATAATGCATTTACCTCGGACGTCACTGATTTCAATGTTTTTTCCAACAACCTCACCTCATCTCACATTTCTCATTAGGTGGAAACCTTCTAAGGGTATCCGAAACCATTCAACGTACAAACTTCAGAAGAAGAGAACTTTGTTACGGTTAACATATATTTGGTATGAGTTTTGATGGCGATTCACAAAACTATTTTGAACCTGATTGGTGTTTTGAAACTTACTGAGGAAATTTTGCCAACGCCGACCAAAATCAATGCAATATTTTCAATTGTTTCGAACATTTCTGTCAATATTTTAGCTTTTATTATTTAATCGAATGAAAAGTCATATAATAATAGATTATGCCTTTCGCAAATTTTGTACAGACTGCAGACCACTTTCAAGTTTTTTCCGATCTTCGAATCAAACCGAGTCAGGAGTAATTGATTTTTTTTTGCTTTTACGATTACTCTGGTACCCACTAAGAAGGTAGGCATAGAATGGGTGAACGACGTACTCATCTGGACCTCAACATCCGTTGAAAGGCTTGCACAAGTAAAAATGTAACAATCATCAATCTCAAAATTTTTGGGAATTCCGCCTTCGTGTCCCTAGTTTCCAAGACGTTCTCTCAAATTAACAAACACTTTTTTCTTTTTCTTGTTAACCCAAAGGATAGACCAGACAACTGCTTTTCATTTTTCATGCATATGAAAATTGAATTCATGATGTTGAGAAATGTGTGGTAAACTTCATTCAGCGTATAACACAATATTTCAATAATTCTACACGTGTACACATACGCTTTCACCTTGTTTACTCTTGCCAATAGTGTGCTGCTGAACTCGAGTTTGTGATTTTGGATGCAAGGCTTAGAAATTAATATTGTTCAATGTTCAAATTTGCTTTCTGTACAGGAACATTGCGATTGTGCTAGTCTGTCGGTACCTCGTGATACATTTTACCGGTAAACAAAGATAGACTCGAGTAATATTGATTGTTGTTCATTTTGGTGAAATGTTCCATCCAGCATTCCTTTCCAAGCAAAAAAAAAAATAAGAGTGGGACGTCCAAGCCCCTAGTTGGAGGCATGCCATAGTTCCTCATTATAGATCTGCTCAACAAAAACGTTGGGAAATTAAGTTTTTGTAACAAATATAAACAATATCACGCTATTCAGGCAAATAGAGGAAACATTTCCACAAATACAAAAGATAGTCGATGACATAATCAAAGCTCTCTATGAAACCAATTCCAATTAGTCGAAATCATTTGACACCATAAAACACCAAATACATACTTATTCCTACCCTATTCTGGATCCATCTCACTTGCACGATAGAGAGATGAAAGTTTTTATAAGAGACGAATCCTCAAATTGACAGGAAACAGAATCAAGTGACAAGGTAGCATTTTAGGGCCTTTATTTCATACCCTTTACACATCCACTTCCAATGAGAAATTCAAGTTCAGAAACTACCATTGAAACGCAGATAATTCTTAGATATATTTTTCCTTTGATTTTCTAAATCTCGCAGAAGCCGTAAACTATATCAAAAGTGACATAAATACAATTATTGAGTTATACACAGATCATATCGATTTGAAAATTGGGGATTCCGAAATACGTTTCGAGACTCACTGTAAAAATGTAGGACTTATTTTAGACTTCAAGCTCAGGTTTACAGAATATGTTACATATTTACTCATGGTAGCGGAGAAAGAAATCCCACTGTCCGCTATCAAAGTGATGCAGGCGAAGGACAAAATTAGGTGGAAAAGGACGATCCCAGACAGGAAAGAGTGGGAACAGGAACGGGTGATCTTTCCCCCAGGAAGCCTGGTCTGCTTTACAGACGGGTCCAAACTGGAAGAGGGACAAGCTGGAGCAGGAGAATACTTGGACAACGGAGAAAGAAGAGCATATGCGCTAGGTTCCGTAACAACAGTTTTCCAAGCAGAGGTGTATGCCATCCTGGAGGCGACCAGAATGGAAGAGGTGAGGTCTGGCCCGGAGAGACAGGTCAGTCAGGCCGCTATCAGGGCACTGAACGCAACTAGAACCAGATCAAAACTGGTTCAGGAGTGCAGAGACGACCTAGAAAGTCTTGCGATTGAAAAGGAAATAACGCTGATGTGGGTCACGGGCCATGCAGGGATCGAAGGCAACGAGCAGGCAGACTAGCTGGCCAAGCAAGGAGCCGGGCAACCCTACTATGGGCCCGAACCCGCACTCGGACTATCAAGGAGACAAGTATCAACAGCACTAAATGAGCGGGCTATTGATACATTAGAAAAAGAGTGGAGAGGAAGAGATGGCTGCAGGCAGTCCAAGCGGATGATATCAGGGCCCGACAGGGCAAGGACGGCCAAGATACTGAAGCTAAGCCGCAAAGAACTTCTAACCGGCCACTGCGTCCTCCGGAGGCATTTGACTCTTATCAGAGTTGAGGCAGACCCACTATGCGCGAAATGTGGTGAGGAGGAGGACTCCTTCCACTTCCTGTGCGAATGTGGAAAATATGACATGCTCAGACAAAATGTCTTCGGAGCTACTACCATTAACGAAGAAGAATTGCACTCCTTGCAATGGAAGGATATTTTTACCTTCATAAGAAGGTCGAAGAGGTTTGAACAGATATCTGCCATGGGATGAGTGAAGATGCCGGGGTTTGCGAAAAGGGCCCACTGGGGCCTAATCGCTGCGTCCCCCACCCATTACCATTACCATTACATATTAACTCAGAATTGCTCGAGCATTTCTTCAGTAGAACACCCTATATTTTATCATATATTTCGATTCGTAGTTACATTTTTAACAAAAAAGCTCATATGACTTTTTTTTCTGAATTTGAAAATGAGCGACTTTTGTGGAAATATATATTTCATTCACTGGTACAAAAAAAAATTGTGTCCGTACAGCCGTGGCACCCGTGATCATCATGGCAGTATCACTCTCTTGATACCACTGAGCTATTTGATATTGAATTACAAAATAATAATTTTTATCTTGAAGCAATTCCACTAGCCGTATTTTGATATTGATCTCGAGGCTCGTCAAATGATCTATTTTCAGCAGGATGAAGCACCAGCATATAACTTCAGTGGCGTAAAAATATGGTTTTGACGTTTTGAAAACAGATGGATTGCTACAAATGGTCCTGTTGATTGGCCCCCTAGTTCACCAAACATGACACCCCTAGTAGTATTTTATTTCTGGGGTTTTCTGAAAAATTGTGTGTATAAAATGAAACAATATGTTGTAGATGAATTGAAGAATGACATCGAGACTATTATTTGATTGCCGATATGTTGAATACAACACGTAGTTACAAAAGAACTGTCAAATATTTTATATAGCTTTATCAAATTCGATTGTTCTTCATGTTTTCTATCAACGAAACTGTTTAATTTTCACCTTTTTTGTTGAGAATGGGATTACAAATCGAAATTTATGCTAAAATATCGGATGTTCTATTTAGATAATTAAATGAAATTTTTTAGAGACACGACTATGATTTTTTTTTTGTCTTCAGTATCGAGAAGGCCATCAAAAATGCTAGTCGGTCTATTCAATCGAATTTGTAGCAATAATCAATGATAACGGAGTTGGCAATGGTGCCTTCTCAATTTGGAAAACCTTGTATAGAATCCAAGTATATTTTGTTGAATTAGTTAGGTGATGTGGTTTTGATCCTGAGAAATGAATTTATCTCCATCTTATATGTGTATTTGTTTCAGATATTGTTCCATTGCTCTCAGTCCATCTGGAAAACTGGTCAGTTCTCTGAGTAAGTATTTTCATTATTTTCGATTCAATTATGTATTTTAAGATGACGCCAGTTCAACATGTACCATTTCAAATTCAAGAGATATCATTGTCGCCACATTTCGAACATCACACGCCTTCGACAAAAATATCGAACCAAATCCTCGGAAACGGTAAATGCGTTTTTCGCCCACCGAGCACGCTGAAAGCAACTGGCACAAAGAATTTCAACTCATTCTATATTAATGAGATGAGATCCCAAATCCCTCGGCGAGCAAAATATGACGACGAGCGTGTACGAAATGTGAATTCTAAAGGAGGTGAAATGTCAGATGCCTGCTCATGTCTGGTTACTAATGGCAGTCGCGTTTCGAGTAGTTTTTTGATGACGGACGATTCGGGCGGTTTCCCGATGCAGAAATGCCACGGAAATATCAACGGTGTCAGTCGAAACTGCATAGGCTGTAACCTTTAGTATCTTGGAAAAATCCTGATAGAAGTGGCTTTGTCTATGAAGGTAACCAGGATAATTAATTCTAATTGGTACACGTGTGTGGGGTACATCGGATTTGCCGAGAATGACATCGTGAAGGATATACAGGGTGTTAGTGAATAAGTGCGACGAACTTCAGAGGGTGATTGTGTATGAAAAAATATTGACATTTTGCTTCATAACTTTTGTCTGGAAATGCTTCGTTTTTCGAGTTGAGGTTTTACTTAAAAACTGACTCTTTATTCATTGCTCTGAAACCAGTCGAGACAGGCATTTTCTGATATGCAATTGAAAATTTTATGTTCATCGTTGGCGCGCATACGGGTAATGATCTCAATTTTTTTCAAGAAAAAATGGTACGCCAGTTAGATATTTCAAACTAACAATCATTTTTGGATTCTTCGTTCAATTTGTCACAAAAAACCTCTTTGCTTTTTTTTTGTGTGGGCGCCGTTTTTATGCAAAAAAATAAAAACTCTTATCGCGTATTTTTCATTTCTTCAACACATTATGTAGTAGCGACGCTAGTGGGCTACCGTCAACATTCTTAAATACGAATATTTCAACAAAATGTCAAATCTACGAAGGCGTCGAAGGGCCACAAATAATAAAAATATAATTCCGACTTCGCAACTCGGAATTAGTCTAATTCTGACTTCGCAACTCGAAATTAGTATTACTCAGACTTCGCGATATGGAATTAGTGTAATCATTGCTATTCCACGTGTTGGCATTGGAATTCTAATGGAAGTGAGAAGAAGGCTGAGAGGATTGAACCTATTTAGATGATGGAAATTCACTACTATTCCACAGTATACCAATTTTAATGTACTGGAGTTTCATCCCAACACAAAACCGCTATTTTTACACCTCGACACTTTAAAAATTCGAACAAGTTCGAATATATTGTGCCAGAGAGGTATCAACAATGTGTAAGCGTTTCCACCAAGTGGAAAATAAAAGGCAAACATCTGTCAGAAAACAACTACTTTCATGGCTAATACCACGACGGACATTGAACTACATCTGACAGATATTTGTGCAACATTCTTCCAAGAAGACCCAATTGCAAGTGCTTGTCTTGTGTTTAAACAGAAGATTATCCTTCATTTGGCTGGGAATGACCACCTGCAGACATGCATGTTTCGAAGTTTATTGCCTTCACCTCGACACTTGTTTCAGTCACCAAGTAACCATGTTCCGAAGGAAAAATATAGACTCAATAAATATTTTCACTTGAGCTGCCTTTGGACAGACGCATCTGAGATAATAGTGCATGCGCTAACGAAACGTATTTCTGCAATTATAATCTCCTCAAATTTTTAGAGGTAAAACGAAAACACTTTATAATACTAATAATGGTAATACTACCTCATGAACACTCATATACCACCCAAAGTCACAACCTGTGCGGGTAGAGGGCGGCTATTATTATTATTATTATTTCCCGTGCTCTCCAGGGCGGATTACTGATTTTTGGTGGCATATTCACTTTTCAGCTGTAGGAGAACCCGGAAAACCTACTGCACCACCCCGGATGTTACGACTGGCATCTAGACAACTCACATCACACTTGCTTTTTCAAACAAGACATGAGTTCGCCTATCGACTCCGATGTAATTGAAAAAAAATTCTCAATCCCAGGACTTGAACCTGGCCAAGTGCTAGCAGAAGTTTCAACGGCTGATATCAAACCGCTTCGCTTCCGACCACCACCATACAAATGTTTTCGTTAGTTCTGATCATTTCTTATTCAGATCTTCATATGAATATCCTAAGTAGTCAAATGTAATTTGAATTTGATTAAAAATGAAAATTTGTTCACGAGCACTCAGCTGACACCAACTTTGGAAACTTTACCACTGCTAATGAAAATATGTGACTAAAGCACTGCTACCTATTAAACCCATGACACATGATCAAATTGTTTCAACAAACTGCCTTGAAGTGACGTCATTTTTTTGGTTAAATATAAATTGGGACAAGCAAACCAATGGAAATGGCGTCACTTTGTAGCAATTTCATGAAACTATTTGACTGCGAGCCAAGGCCTTCATACAGGGCAATTCAAATTCGACCCCCACCACTGGGATCTCCTAAACTACAGGAGATACGTCGAAGCTTAAATTGAGGCAAAGTTGCGTATTCTGGTGCTTATCAAAATACTGTTTTGAAACTTGTAAAATTCAGAGTATTTCCGGAAATATCGTGAAAAAACTGAAAATCGGAATTTTCGTTTTTATTTTTTTCTATCGTTATTTGACAACATAGCTCAAAACCAGAAGTACATTTCCATTGATAATTTTTTTCAGCTACACGTTTTCATGTTCAGATTTACTATCCAACGTTTCGTCTTCTGGCATTCATCATCAACTTTTTTCTGTTATGGGCGCCATATTGTTTTTTATACAGAAAAATAGTGATTCTCATTCTGAATTCATTGATGTATAACTTGTTATGATTTGCACTTCTGAAACCACAGATATTAAAAAAATCAACTTCATCTGAGATGGTCATGACTCCATCGAAAAATTTTGTTGAATAAACACTAGTTGTCAGAACTCATTAAACATCATAAGTTTGCACAAATACTTCAGTCGAAATGTCCTCATTCTCAAATGAAGAAAAACGAGATATGTTGAAACTTTATTATAAATTTGATAGGAATAGTACGAAAACAGCACAAATTCATTGTGAATTATATCCGAAAAGACAAAAGCTGGATAGAACATCATTCGGAATTTTGGACAATTGGCGGTTGCGTTTCAAAACCCAAGAATGAAATATGGAAGCAGAATGGAACAAAATATTAGACGTAACTTATTAGCCGAGGTAAAATAATTGTTCATTCCATATTCGAAGAAGTATAATTATTTTTGGTACTTTTTTAGATAAATGCAGATCCTTCCAAATCAACACATCAAGTCTCGGTAGAAATGGATGTGCCACAGACGAGCGTTTGGAGGGAATTCAAAAAAAGTAGTTTGAAATGTTATAAGATACATATTTCATAAAAATTACATCCTGGTGATCCTGAGAGAAGGATGGGATTTTGTAGCTGGCTCTCGAATAGGGAAGACCCTACAAACTTCTTGAAAAACATTATTTGGACCGACGAAAGTACGTTTTCGAACTGTGGTGTTTTTAATAGAAATAATGAGCACATTTGGAATGAAAATAATCCACGACACTTCAGAGAAGTCAGACCACAAGTTCGGTTTCGTTTGAATGTGTGGGCTGGAATTTATGACGATCAAATACTTGGACCTCATTTCTTCTCTGATACTTTGAACAGGGAAACCTATCTTCGGTTCTTGAGAAACGAATTCGAAGAATATATGGATACGTTTCCCCTTGTTAATTATAACAGCTGCTGGTTTCAGCATGACGGGGCTCCTCCACACAATAAAAGAGCAGTTTGCGAATATTTACACCAAAGATTTCCTAACAGATGGTTAGGAAATTCTGGACCAGTGAGGTGGCCGGCAAGGTCACCTGACCTTACAGTTTTGGATACTTTCTTGTGGGGCACTTTGAAGAACAGAATCTATGGAGAGCAAGAATATGACAATATGAAAATGAAGGGATATTGTTAGGGCTGTTCTTGATTTGAGACGACGAGCTCGGTTATGTATTCAAGAGGAAGGCCATCATTTCGAACACTTGTTGTAATACTTTTTGTGCATTTCTTAGAAGCTCATGATTTCATTCTTGTTTTTTGAAACGTACCGTACTCAGCCAAGTGTTTGCCCAAAATTCCGAATAATTTTCTATCCGGCTGTTGTCTTTCCGGATAGTTGTTTTCGTACTATTCCTATAAAATTTATAATAAAGTTTCAACATATCCCGTGTTTCTTCATTTGAGAATGAGGACATTTCGACTGAAGTATTTGTGCAAACTTATGATGTTTAATGAGTTCTGACCTAGTGTTTATTAAACAAAATATTTCTATGGATTCATGACCATCTCAGATGAAGTTGTTTTTTTTTCAATATCTGTGGTTTCAGAAGTGCAAATCATAACAAATTATACATCAATGAAATCAGAATGAGAATCACTATTTTTCTGTATAAAAAAACAATATGGCGCCCATAACAGAAAAAAAAAGTTGATGATGAATGCCAGAAGACGAAACGTCGGATAGTAAATCTGAACATGAAATCGTGTAGTTGAAAAAAAGTATCGATGAAAATGTACTTTTGGTTTTGAGCTATGTTGTCAAATAACGATAGAAAAACATAAAAACGAAAATTCCGATTTTCAGTTTTTTCCCGATATTTCCGGAAATACTCGGAATTTTCCAAGTTTCAAAACAGTATTTTGTTGAGCACCAGAATACGCAACTTTGCCCCAATTTAAGCTTCGACGTATCTCCTGTAGTTTAGGAGATTCCAATGGTGAGGGTCGAATTTGAATTGCTCTGTATACTTCATGTATTTTTCTGCCAAATAGTAGAGATTATAAGTACTAGATTTATGTGCACTGCATTTTTCTTTTTGTCTACTCAACTCCTTCGTTAGCTACCTACTAATTTTGAGTTGTTAAGTCGGAATTTCACTAATTTCGAGTTTTGAAGTCGTAATTATACTAATTCTGAGTTGTAAAGTCGGAATTAGGCTAATTCCGGGTTGTGAAGTCGGAATTACACTAATTCTGAGTTGTGAAGATGGAATCATACTAATTCCGAGTTGCGAAGTCAGAATGATACTAATTCTGAGTTGTGAAGTCGGAATTAGGCCATTTTCGAGTTGTGAAGTCGGAATTAGGCTGATTATAATCTTTTATTCTTTGTTGCCCTTCTACGGTTTCGTACAAATTAGCGTTTTATCATTTTCAAGATTTCAGTTTGGTATAAAATTAATATTAATAAGTAATAAAATTAACTTTATCGAAAAGAATGGAAAATTATTCAAATGCGGAATTGTCATTCTATGGTCGAAGTAATGAAAATTGTCGGTAAACTCGACGATTGTATGCTGAGTTGTATCCAGGACTTAGGGTATCCCATCACGCAATATTTGCTCGTCTTCACCAACGTCTGCGCGAAAATGGTACATTTAAGAAACAAACGGCTGACTGCTCTCGCCCTCGAGAACTGACACCCCCTCGCTAGGGGGGTGAAGGCACAGGTTGAAAAATATGTCTGAAATGTGTCCCCCTCAAAAGCAAACTTCGCGTGTCCGGGCGTTTATGCTTGCAATTGTTCTCTAGATGACCTAGCAATTGGCGACAACTTAATGATCGAGAACAAGTCTAAAACTAAATTTCTAGGTTTACATAATATAGACAATAGACTCAAATTTGACGACCATATCAAGCATCTTAAAAGCAAGATCTCTTTTGGATGTTATGCAGTGAGAGTAACTTCAATAAATTTGGGAATTAAACTGCCAAAACGGTGTATTACGCCCGTTTAGAGTGTCATTCGCTTCATGGAATACCGTTTTGGGGAGTATGCAACTCATCAGCACTTCAGACTTTACTTAAAAAACGAGCGATCAGATATCTGTATGAGCTCGAACCTCGTGATTCATGCAGATGCATATTCGCAGAGGGAAAGATATTGACTTTGATTGCATTATTCAGTTTAGAGTTAGTTTGTCTCATTTACAAATATTTGTCCATATACGAGACTGCGTCCAATCGTTACAACACCCGTTGAAATTGCCAATTCCCTTAACAAATATGACCAGGGATTCTATTTATTATAATGGGGTCAAGATCTTTAATCACTTACCTTCAGATATAAAATTGACTTAGAAAAGTTTAGAAACACAGTTTAAACATTTTTAGCTGATAGATCCTATTATAATTTGCAAGAGTATTATAATGATCAATTTACATGACATAATTTGCATATTTGAATCTATGTTATTCAAACACAAGGTGTAATTGTATTGCTCTGTGAATTTTTTTACGATGGTTTTTTTATGATGTTTTTGATGATGTTTTTATGTTTGTTGATATACCTATATGTATACATCTATTCATATTCCTTTTGGACAAAACTGACTATTTTAACAGAGTTTCTACAAAACTGATGATTATTGTAACTGTGCTGTTACAAAATTGACTTTTAACTGTACAGTTTTATGTTATAACTTTACTTCATTTTAGAAGTAAGTACTAACTGTTTATACATTTTTATAGTTTTATATTTACATACCTATTTTTTTAACGTAAGCTTTGTCCACAAAATTATTTCTTAATGACAATAAAGTAAACTTATTATTATTATTATTAATTCCTCAATAACAATAAAAGGTAGGTACATACTTTTTGTTGGACCACTCTGTATTTTATCGGATAGGTGATGATACGGATTTGGGGAGATTCGGGTATAAGGAATTAAGGAAAGATGCTATATTGGCGCTTACCTATCAGGTTACCACTTTTCTAGTTCATAATGTTTTATTAATTTCTCAAACGCCTTCGACACTAGTCATGACAGAACTGTCTTGAATTGTTCAAAAATCACCTCGTCGAAAGAATTCAGATAACAAGGGTGGATGATGTATTGAGCAATCAAAAAGAGATTATATATGGAGTTCCGCAAGGTACGGTCTTGGGCCTCATTTAACTTCAGAATGCTTGCGCCTTGGCCTGTTAGACCGTCCACTTAGATTTCACTAGGTAGACTTAACACATTGAAATCTCACATCATATTGACTTAAGTTTTTGTATAATTTTTTTAAAGTCAAGCTTGATTGGTAAAAACTTGAAGAGGTCGCTGTCGGATCGGTCATTAGGTGAACAGTAAATGCAACTATAGTAATTTCAATTTTCTTCTTAGTTGATTAGTTGATATTATTTTACGGTAAACTGATTTTTAGAAGGTGAAAAAATAATTTTCCCTCTGGAGATGTCTTAAGTGTAGCCAACCTCAATTTCTTGGGAACAGAGTATGAATTTTTATGAAAGAACATTCGTATCGTGTGGACTTTTGGACAGTGAAAGTAAAGTAGTGGTTTCTCTAAGAAAATAAGAAAAGCGTTTTTTATAAAATTATCGCCGATATAGGTTCATTCAGCTCGTCACACTAATCAATTTAAATAGATTTTGGCTTGTTTTTCCATTCCCTTTCCTCATAATTATTATCGTTGAGAACTCATATAATATTCACGAAGTGATATATCACTTCCAAGATTCATTTACTACATAATTGAGTATAGAACAAAGTGCCTTGAAAGCAAATGTTTCATCTGGAACCCATACATCTTCTGTATCAGATATCCAAGAATTCCGATCAAAACTTTGAAGATCTTTATCAACCGCGTCATACCTGAACAGCCTTATCGTTCACTACAGACTGTGTTCTGTCTGGCGCGACAAAATATATCGTAGGAATCACTAATTAACTGGATGATGAGATGGAATTGTTGTTTCAAAGTGTTCCTAATTGAGAATTGATATTCAAATTTTAAAATGGGATAAATTTATTTATCGGAATAAAATAATATAGGAGCTTAATTGACTCAAAATTTATATTAAAGTTCTATTAGAGAATTCATCCAGATGACAAAAAAACAGTTATTTTTTTAAATAAAAAGTGCTTGAAGCTTTCATACTGGATGGTAGGTGGTTTATATTTCGATTCCGATATACAACGATCCATTTCTAGTTTTGTAACCAAATTTCGCAACACTTCTTATTGGTTTTTAATTGGATGTGCGTGTTTGTTTGGGGGTGGTGTCAGTATTACTTATTTATTTTGAATATATATACAGTGTCTGCCAAAAAGTAAGAAAAAAGTTCATATAGTATTGGAACACATGCTTTAGGTGACTGATCATTTATGTACGAATTCAGACGCTTACGAACGATTTTCTTCGAAAGTTGATTATTATCAGAAAAATTGAGATTTTCTAGAGAGATCGAAAAGAATTCTGAAAAGCAATTTAAAAATCGATTCATGTAGCATATAAACCTGAATCAATAAAATTGTACATTTTGGAGGATGTTTTCAGTGCAATTTTTGGTGAAGGTACGAGAGATAGAATGTTGTACTCATGAAATGGTACCAAATTGCCGTTGAAATAAGTTGTCGTAATAGGTGAAACGAAATGATAAATATCAAAAAAGAAGCTATTCGAAATGTTTTCGATCTATGTTGCAAGATGATGATTTATAAATTATTAAACCAGCCATCTATCAAATTGAAGATTTTGGCGAAGGTACCATAATTTACGTTGTGGCGAAGACACTCGTGAAATACTATCGATATATTGGAAATAAGTGCTGAAAATGTGAAAACGAAACTGAATACATCGTTTCAGTCAGTTGCTTCCGAAGAAAGAAAATTACAACAAGAATCCTGTTTGATCGTAGTAACTCGATTATTTAGGTTTCGGACGTCCATCGTCTTGGGTTTGAAAGATATTCGACTTCTTTTACTATTTCACTACGTTTCTATTGCTTGTATCCGCGATCGTCTTCAGGTGAATACTGACAAGTTCAGATGATACAAAGTATATAGGATATGGGTAATTGTGGTATAATTATGGCGGTGTTGTGGCGCGTGTATTCCTGCGCTTTTTTGATCCCTCCAAAGCGGTCTATGAGCGGTTTTCATATGTTTTTGATTTCTATGCTCGGCTGACTTAAAGCGCCATTGGCTTTGATATACGCGGTTTCGATGAATTTTCATATGAACCAATGTTCTTTCCTATGAAAGATACTAGCCTCGTTCCCAAAAATTCCATAATGCTCAGTCCAGGCATGGTCAGCAATTCCCGATTTAGATGTCTCTCTATGTTGTGTTCACTTCTTGGTCTCTCCTATGTAAGTATCTCCACATTCACCAGGGACTTCGTGAATGCAATGGATTCTGTAGTTGACAAAACCTGAAAATACAGCAGAATCCTTCCAAAACGGCATTTACGGATTCTTGTCTGTTACTTATGCCTGCTTTAATACAATAGATTTCCACAAACTCTTTGCACTTTGTCATTTCAACTTTCAATTGGCTATTAAAATATGTAAAACAAAAATGTTCTGCAGGGTGTTTTCGGTATTTAAAATTTCATAGTTAGGGTTAGGGGTAGGGGTTAATTAAATCAAATTTTTCGTTTTTTCGTGTAATCTCTGGGCTAGCTCAGATTTTTCAAAATCATAGTAATGATCTCCATATTGCCTCCATTCAACCCTCTCTGTAGCTCTTACCGTTTCCGAGAACCCCATGCATCTACTCAAATTTCACTCACACAGTATTAACAAGCGTACACAGTTTAAAACTTTTTAGTATTAAAAACATCATTATTGCAGTCAAGCGTTATCAATGGCAAACAAGAGAGATAGGAAAATATTAAAGAAAGTAACTATGAATTTACCAGCTACCCATAGAATTGTAGATTCTGGCGGATGTTTTAGTACCATTTTTGGCGAAGATTCGATAATTTATCGTTGTGGCAAAGGCATTCATACTATCAAAATATCATTGGAAATAAAATGTGAAAACGAAACGGGATACCATCGTTTCAGTCAGCTGCTTCCGAAGAAAGCGAATTACACCAGTAATCCTGATATAACTGATAAATATGAACCAATGTAACAGCGAGGGCACTAGAAAACATTTTTTTTTCAATTTTGTTCTGTTGAATGTTAAGAAAATTGGAAATACCTGTCATCATCGTCGAAACTTCAATCAATCGATATATCAAAATGAGCTTCATCATCAAAGAATAGTTTTCTCATTGACAAGGCGTGTATAAATAAATATATAAGTTAATATCATTTAGTGAATATAAAAAATTTGTCACAATCACCCATAATTAAATTAAAGTTAAAACAATGCGCCTGTGAAGGAGTGTGTTCAGAATATTGTTATGTCACATTACCTACCTAACGTTTCAAATTTGACTTCAACAACCATTAGTGGTAGTGGGAGATATGATTTCAACCAATAGTTAGTCAAACTTCTGATTCCACATTATACTAGTTTCTCCAGGGCGTGAATCGTTAAATATGTCAAGAGGGTAGGTATTGTTTCGATTCCAAAACAAATGAATCCGTTCTGTCACTTGGAATCTGGCACCCGTATTATCCATGTTTTTTCTGAATGACCCTATTCATTTGTTTCAATTCCCCGTCATTGATTCCCCAATTGAGTGTATATTCGTCTATTGTATATCGTATATCAGAACCATGTCATTCCACTATAAAATCAATGTAGTTATTTCAAAAGTGACAATACCATAAAAAATTGTACTTGGCGATTCGTGTTTGGTTTACTTTTTCCTTCCGATTCCAGCAATGTGAATCGACTGGTACCTTTTGAAGCGAAAGCACTGGAGAATTCTGATATGTCTCACTTTTAATCAGATAAATGCCTTTCAGTGAGCCACGTAGAGGATATCTCCACCCAGCTCGAAGAAAGCAGAAGAATTTCCGGGATTTCTCAATGAAATCCATGTTACACTCGATGTGAGAGAAAATTCGTTATCGTCCACCAACCGTCCGAGAACGATTGCCTGCTGGATTAAAGTACTTTTGAATTGGGCACAGTAAGTCTGGAAACGTTATACGAGAAAAGTCGAATACTCTTTAGGATATGAAAGGGATGATAGAAGATAACATCAGAAATCACTGTTGAAGTGAAGAAAAAGATAAAGACTATCATCACAAAAAGTACTCTAACATGAAGTCGAGGGAGAGAAAGATCTGATGTCAACACAGGGTGCACTTTCAATAATGACGATGTTTGAACGAATATAGTAGTTCAATGTCCGTCGTGGTGTTTGCCAGGACAGTAGTTGTTTCATGTCCGAAATTAGCCTTATATTTCCTACCACTTAGAACTGTTTAGATTAATGATTTTTTTTACAATCCTTCAGTAAAGACTTCGAATGAGGACGGAAATATCTTTTTCTACGCCCATGTCTGTAAACGTCAAAAATCGCACTGTTAACATTCCCTGTAAATGACATTTAACAATAACATGCACGTAATGAGATCTCATAACATACACGTGCGTTTTGAGAAGAAAACTTAAACATCTTGGTTTAATTAAATTACAATCAAATTTTTATTTACGTAAGACTTTATTTGGTATATTTACACAAATTTAGTCATTTAAAAAACATAAAAACTTTTAGCATTAGCGAGATATACTTAGGATTGAAAGAGTGATGCCCCTAAATGTAGGCAGCACGTTATGCAATTTCTTTGAAAATAGGACACGTTTTCTTAAGTAGCATGCTATGAAAATAAATGTCATGTCATTTATATTGTCAATTTCTTGAACAAAATATAATTGTATCTGAACATTTTCTCCATTCAATTAACAACTATTGTAATTAAGTTTAAATGATTGCGATGTTTTTTATTTAATGGAAGAAAATGAATGGTCGTAGAAAAAGTATAGTACGTTACACGAGTTGTAAGCCCATTACGCACTCATGGAATTTATGCACTCGCCGCTGCGCGGCTTCGTGCATAAACTTTTTCGTGCGTAATGGGTTACTTACAATGCTTGTTACGTAATATACTATTAAACTGCCATTTCATTGTGCTCACTATTCAATAATGACATTAGTTTAGTAAATGTTTCGCTGTAGTAGATGGTATGTAGGAGCTGGTTTTTCAGGGTACAAGTTTCAGCATAATGAATTACTCAAAGATACAAATAACGGAGATTCTGTTAAAAGCCCATGATGTCTGTAATTGACTCAGAATCGACTTCATATTCCGTGTGTATATTAAGAAAACGTTCACAAATTGAAGTAGGAAAAACTAATGAAACACATTTTTTTAGAGGAATTATCCTTCTTTAACTCGAGAACGGGTAGGCCCTGAAAATAATGAAATAATAATACTCCCTCATAAACACTCGTTGAGTGTACCCAAAGGCATAGCCTGTGCGGGTAGAGGACGGCTATTATTATTATTTGTCGTGGCGCTCCGTGGCGTATTCACTTTTCAGCTGTAGGAGAATCCGGAAAACCTACAGCACCACCTCAGGTGATCGGTGTGCACTCCAAGCTAGCACCAGACGAGATTGGCATCTAGACAACTCACAATACACTTGCTTTTCAACAAGGCATGTGGTCGCCTATATATCTGATATGAAGTGAATGAGAAAAATTCTCTTGTACCTACATCTGACTCGAACCGACTATCGCTATGATGGAGTTTCGAACGGCCTGTGCGTTAGACCACTGATCCACCGACCACCATATGGAGAATCATCAGATTCACTTGAAATTCGCACCATATAAGCAGAGTTTCAAACTGATTCCGTAAATATATGATTTTGTTCAATATGCTTAGGTACTTGGTTTAGCTAAAAAAAAGAATAAAACGTGACAAATTCCTTTGCAAGTTGAAAATTGTGGAGGTGCTGTTAAAAGCCCATGATCTCTTCAATTGACTCAGAATCGACTTCATATTCCGTGAGGATATTCAAAAAATATTGCATTTCACGAATGAAAGACGAAAATGGAAATTAAACATGTTTTTGGAGGGAAACGATCCTTTCAACTCTAGATGAACTCTTCAACTCGAGAACGGTTGATGTTAGAATGATTCTGCGAACGCTAATCGATTCAGAATATTGGAATTAGTATATTCTATGAATTTCATATTGATCGAAGTACGAAAATATTTTCTCAAAAAACCCAAGGGGTAGACCCCTAAAAATCATGAAAAAGAGAAGATAATCAGATTTGTTCGAAATCCACTCTATATACGTAAAATTTCATGCTTATTCCAAATATAAATGATTTGTATATGCTGAGGTACTTGGTTTAGCATAAAAAAAAATTGAACGTGAACAATTCTCTAGCAAAATAAAGATTACGGAAGTGATGTTGATGGCTCATGATCTCTTCAATTGACTCGGAATCGACTAAATAATCCGTGTGCATGTTTAGAAAAGATTGAATTCCACGTGTAGAAGTAGACAATTAAAATTGGAAATGTCTAGATGAACTCTTCAACTCGAGAAAGGTTGATGTTAGAGTAATTCTGCGAACGCCACTCGATTCAGAATGATGAAATTAGTATACTCTTTGGATTTTAATTTGATCAAAGAAAAAACTATTTACTCAAAAAAAAAATTCTAAACCTAAACATCAGATTCGCTTGAAATTCACACTATATACGCAAAATTCTATGCTGATTCCAAAAATTTATGATTTTTATATGCTCAGATACTTGATGTAGCATAGAAAATTGATAAAAAAAAGATGGGAATTGCGGAGGTGCCCATAATCTCTTCAATTGATTCGAAATCAACTTCGTACTCCATGTGCATATCCGAAAGAGGTTACATTTCACGAATTAAAGAAAGAAATGAAAATTAAACATATTTTTGGAGAGAAACGATTCCTCTCAACTCTAGATGAAGTCTTCAACTCGAGAACGGTTGATGTTATATTAATTCTGCGAACGCCAATCAAATCAGAAAGATGGAATTAGTATATTATGTATATTCGCCAAATGTCATGATTATTCCGAAAATATAAGATTTGTATATGCTCAGGTACAAGGTTTGGCAAAAAAGGAATGAAACGTCAAAAATCGACTTCATATTTGGTGTGTATTTTCAAAAAGATTGCATTTCACGATGAATGTGGAAAAAATACAAATGTATTTGGAAAGAAAAGATCCCTCTCAACTCTAGACGAACATTTCAACTCGAGAACGGTTCAGAATGTTGGAATTAGCATTTCACAGGAATATCACCTAAAAATTATTTACAAGAAAAAAATGTAATTTTCGTCCAATAAATTCATTCTGGATACAAAAGTGTCGGATATACGTCAGTTCTATTATTTTCGACACAAAAAGTCAGAGCATATACCGCCGATTCTTAGTTTCAAAATGTTTTATATAACAGCATACTGAAGGCACCAAGAATCCATATAAATTCAAAATATTTCTGAAAACTCAAAATATTGAAATAGAACAACAATAATACTCCACTAACTCACTGGAATGAACCAATTAAAATTTACAGGAACCAAATCATTTATGAATATATGTAAATATAGGGTGAATATAACTCATCTCACTTTAGAACTTCCCCGATTTAGGCCAATAATTTACCCTTCGTGACTGTTCTGAAAAGTGGCAAACTTTCCACAACTATTAACCAAAAATCATGTCTATTTTTCAATAACTCATTCATACAAATTGAAAACTTGATTTATGCTGATTGAATTTTATAACTGTTTTGTTTATATTACTCCTATATATAGAATCACGAACATGTTTTGCAATTGTGATATTCAAATTAGGAAATTAATAAAAAACCAAAATTTTACTCCACTGATATACCCACGTTCAAAGTTTTCTTTTTGTGGGTTTTTTTTGTTTACTTATAGACAATTTTATTGTTCTTGTATAATTCTTTATAGTTAGTGTACTTACAGCAGATATTTTTATACTTTCTTATATTTTTATATTTTACTGAATAAACTTCATTATTATCATTATTATAGTATAGTCTATACTCTGTGAATTTCAATTTAATCGAGCAACAAAAGTGATTATAGTAAGCTCGGGTAAGTGTGACCGTGATTTTCATTAGTTCGCATTGAATTTAGTCGATCTGATGAACCTGAACTGATATAACAATGAACTTTTGCAGGTATTTACTTCGAAGGTCAGTCTTTGTAATACGCCACAGAAAACTGTTGAAAAATGTATTCTATGAATTTTATTTATATATTCAGATATACATCTCCATAGGTCACACTTCCCCGGAAATTTGGGGCAAGTGTGATTCTGGCCAAATTTAAAGATATTAATGCACGTAAATCTCTCTTTGGGGCAGGTGTGAGTAAACAGTAAAGGAACTTTCACCACAATTTATTTGTTTCGAGATATATGTATTCAAAACATAGTTAGGAACTTTTTAATATTGAATTTCGAAATGCCCCATTGGAAAAAAACAAAAAATAATCGTGAGAGTGAACATTTGTTGAAAAGAAAAATTTACAGGTAGAAATCTGAAAAATCGAATGAGAATTTCATTGATCCCCATCTTCTGACGAGTGGTGATGGAAGCACAGTTGTTATTTCATCCTCTGAAAGTGTATCAATGTCTTCCACATCTGGCCAGGTATATTGTTTGGCTCTCTGAGATTTCCGTATATAATTTCGTACTATAGCTGAAAAAATATTACTGTTTAGATTGGCCAAATGAACCAGGTTCCCACTTACACCGACAGATAGGTCACACTATCCCCAATAACATTTAATTTCGGGGTAGGTGTGACATGCAATGGAAAAATAAAAAAAAACAACTTCATGAAAAAACGGCAATCTATAGTCAGATTCATTGTTTAGGCAGAAGAAAAGTGTATAAAATGGATTCTTACCTTAGATTTTAACAATACACTCAAAGCTTGAAATAAACTCGTTATACTCGTTCGGGTTGATGAGTTGTAGGTTAGAAAATTGGGGAAAATATTTGGATTTCACAAGATCTCTTTTGTATTTTATATGATGGTTATGGATTCATTATGAGTGTAGGCTATTCGTCAATAGATGGCATTGGGCTGTCGCCCGGTTTAGCGGAGATAGCGAGCAAACTCACACTTGCCCCAAATTCACACTTACCCGAGGTTACCTTACTCGAAATAAATTTTGTTGTGGATTTCAATATACTTTTTGATGCACTCCTTTTTCGTCCAAATGTTTAGATCTTCTTTTCATAGTTTTGTCAACAATGGATCTGATCTGAAATTATTTTGTTATGAATGGAAACTGTGAATCGGATAGGTTGCCAGTGTTTGGAAAAATTATTTTCCAAAGAACTGTTCTAGTTAGAAAAAAAAAAAACAATATGCGGCACAAAGTAATGAGGAAGTTTGATAGGGATATCAAAGAAATCGGAAAAAGTAGGTATTCTATTTGAAATATGAAAGTAGATTGCGAGTTCAGGTATAAAAAGAAGTTCGATTAAAATATTTCAGAAGAATTCAGAAAATTACAAAACCCCATCATTCCTACCAAATTTCATTTCAATAATTTCGCAACTGACTGAAATGTACACAGAATGTATTTTTGAATTCGACTCCTATTTCGTAGGGGCAATGAACAAAAGCCATTCTCCGAAGGTAAAATGGAGAGTGACATTTCTCCAGCCATAGGGTGCACGGACGAAAAGTTTAAATTGCGTTATGTCGTGAATTGGGGTCAAACTCGGCTGTAATCCCTATTCTCGTGCCAAATGTTTCCTGAATAAACTACGCCGGGTAACATTCCATCAAACAGATTAACACGTTTTAGGAGTTTCAGGAATATACTCTCATATACCATCAACGAATTGTTGACAGGAGTGATATTCAGTCAGGGCACGTGAATATATATGTGTTAATTTGTTTTGTTTTGAAGGGTTGTTATTGTTGAAATTCATGCACAAATAAATAAACGGAGTGCCTGTGTGGTTCGATTATGTTTTATTCAATTCGTCTGAACGAAACAAATTTCAATCGGGTTTTTATGTTGGGAGATATGCGCATCAGATAATAATTGGGTTATGAATGTGTATACCGGGAGACCAGAATCTATTCTATTTTGACGAACTGATTTCGAATTATACATCAAAAGTTGATTTAGGCTAATGATTAACGATTTCAACAAAATTATCAAATTCAACATAATGATTCCTCTTTTTTGGTTAATCCTTCATCTAATATGATTTTCAATGACATAATAGGAATCAGCTCGACAAAATACGTTTGACGTCATTTTGCGATTTTCTCAAATATAAAAAATAAACAATTTCGAAAATTAGCTTTTTCCGAGTATATGAAAAATACTGCTCTTCAAAATTTTTGTTGCAAATTTGCAGAATATACTAATTTTGTCATTTTGAATCGATTGACGTTATCATAATAATTGCTCTATCTCCAACCGTTCTTCATTTAAAAAGTTCATCTGGAGTTGAGACCTTTTATTTCCGGACAAAATTTTTTTAAATTTTTTTTTTCTCATATTCGTAAAAGTCAACCTTTTTTGTGAACGCACACTCAATTTTAAATCAATTTCGAGTCAAGTAGAGATTGGGTGGGCTATTTACGAAACCTCTGCAATTCCAAGTTGAACTTTTTTCGGAAATTTTTATGTTTTCAATCATCATCCACCATCGTCCTTCGACGAGCTAATTTTGAATTATGCATCGATTTCGATTTTTTGCTTTTTTGGTTATTCTTTCATCACATTCATTTTTAATGACATATTCGGAATCAGCTCGACAAAATATGTTCAAGGGAGGTTTTCGATTTTCTCAAAAATGAAAAATACAAAATTTCTGAAGTTATTTTTTAAGGGGGTACGACAAATGATAACCTATAATATTTTTGCTTAAAATTCGCAATTTATCTGGAGTTAAGGGCTGTTATTTACCGCCAATTTTTTTTTTAGAATTTTTCATTTTGAAATTCGTAAAACTCAATCTTTTCTGTATATGCTTACCAAATTTTGAATTGATTCCGAGTATAATAGAGATTTGGTAGGCTTTTAATAAAACCTCTGCAATTCGGAGTTGAATCTTTTTTCGAAAATTTTTAGGTTTAATTTATAGAAAAATCGTTAACAGCTCTTTCACGAAGTTAGTCCTTAATCCAATATAATTTTAAATGACATAATCGGAATCAGCTCGACAAAATGCCTTTGAGGGCACTATGGGATTTTCTCAAATATGAGAAATGAAATGATTCGAAAATGTGATGGTGGGAGATAATTTTTGAGGTTTCATTGCTATTTTATGGTACACCTTGTATCTGAGCATATCGAAGTCATATAATAATCTGAATCAGCATAGAATTTCTAGAATATAGTGGTAATTTCAAGTGAATCTGATGATTTTGTACTTTTCATGATTTTTAGGGGTATAGCCCTTGGACATTTTTCGAAAAATAATTTTTTTTGGCGATCTATTTGAAATTCACAGAGTATACTAATTTTATCATTCTGAATCGATTGGCATTCGCAGAATGGCTCTTTCACAAACCGTTATCGATTTGAAGAGTTCATCTAGAGTTGAGAGCTGTTATTTCCCACCAAAAAAAAATTAAATTTTTTTCGATAACAATCATGTGAAACTCCATCTTTTTTGTATATGCTCACTGAATTTGGAATCGATTCCGAGTGGAATAGAGAATTGGTAGAATTTTTACGGAACCTCTGCCATTTCGAGTTGAACCTTGTTTAGGAAATTTTTGTAAAAATGATTGCTGTTTTTCGGTTAATCCTTCATTCAATTTAATTTTCAATAATTTATTCGGAATCAGCTCTAGAAATATGTTTGAGGGCTTTTGCGATTTTATCAAAAATGAAAAAAATCGAAAATTTGCTGTTTCAGGGTATATGAAAAAATAATGTAATGTAATATTATTATTGTTTCCAATTCGTAGAGTATACTTATTTCGTCATTCTGAATCGATTGGTTCATAGAATGGCTCAATCTCTAACCGTTTTCTATTTTAAAAAGTTCATCTGGAGTTGATAGCTGTTATTTAGTGCGAAAATAAAAAAAATAAAAATTCATCCTTATTTTCGTAAATCTAATTATTTTTTGTATGTGGTCACTGAATTTGAAATTGATTTCCAGTCGAATAGAGATTTAATAGACTTTTTACGGGACCTCTGCAATTTCGAGGTGAACCTTTTTATCGAAAATTTTTATGTTAAATTTTTAAAAAAGTCGCAAACTGTCCTCTTGACAGCTTGACAAAATACGTTTGAAGTCACTCAAATAAAAAATAATATTCACTCTTTCATTGAATAATGAATTATGTTCAGTGAGTTGTCATCATTTGTTATTAGGACATCTTGGAATAATTGATTCTTCCAAAAGCGGCAAATCAAATGAAATAACCTGAACATCTATTCAAAAATTCGAAAATTCGAAAAACGGTAACATTTCAAATGAATTCGTTCAGTTGTCGGATGTGTTCTTACAGTTTTTTTTAACGTATCAGAGCTTGTGCGAGCAAGGGACCTATAGTTTAAATAACAGTGGATTCCGAACCACTTTAGCTCAAGCTGTACTGGGGATCGAACCCGGACCGTTTGGGTGGAAGCAATTTCTCTAGCACCACGAGCACTTCTCTATTATCATTATTGTATTGGATGTACCTGTAAGAAGACGGTATACCAGTCAGGTGTTGCAGTTTTCGTAGTTGACAAAACCAATTGGAAGTCGTCTGCATGTTGTGACCGGGTCTGCACTGACGATCGGGTGAATCGTGAAACAAGCATGTAAATAGTCACACCTGGTTTCCATTATCATTTGGTAGTTGTTAAATAATAGGTATAGATCTCATTTCTATTAGTGGATAGTTATACCCTTTTTCTAAATGAACGAGTGCTTTCTAGTTGTATCCAAATTGGGAAATGGCAGTAATGATTTGTATATTTGCCTCATAAGGTCGAATGGTGAGTGAGTATGTTATGTTTTTGCTGTCACACATTGATATTAGAACCTTCTTTCGGAGTACAAATACAAATTTGATTGAGCTTCAGTTACAGACACCCCAAAAAGTAACGCTATATCGCAAATGCAATTCTCAGTAATGCAATTAACTTCTTTGGTGGTAAATGTTGGATTGTGTAAATAATTGTGGAGATGTAAAATGGTTTATGAAAGTTTCAAAAGTGATATGCGGGTTTATCTATACCTACAATGGTTGGACGAAATGCAGAAAATGTATATGAATGAACAGACAATTGAACTACCCTTTTCATTTGAATTTCTCGTCTGCTTCAAAAAGGTAATGCATATGGGTGAATATTATCTTTGTTTGATGTTCTATGTTCTACTTGAAACTCATGAATATGAATTCCGTCTGTGAATGGAATTGGAATTTCGCTAACTTGCGTCAAAGACTGAAAAAATTCATTTCACGGACGCGTATGTTCTCTAATGAAACACGCAGATAATTCAAATCCAATTTTTTCAACAAAGCATCTGCGAACTACCAGCATTCATTACTCGTATTGGAATTGTCTGACACAACAAAGAGGATGATCCTTCTTTGTGAGGAAATGAAGTAATTAATTACCTAAATTAGGGCGAATGAAACTTTGAGAGTATTGTTTTGAAATTGACAGCTCAAACTGGTCGAGTTCAGTGAATGCAATCTGATAAATTACGTTTATTACTACAGAAAAATTGGGCAATTTGGTGGAACCAAAACTGATTTAACCAAAAAAGTTTTGTGACAGATTGTCTACAATAACTGGCCATAAATCTTTGGAAGTTCTTATTTATCATCTAGGGCTCAACCCCCATCGAAAGTGCACACCTTGCCATACCAGAAAAGTAAGTTTCGAGAAAGTTCTTCGAACGGAATTGAATACCAAGAGTGTATGGAGCATATAATCCATTCAAGCACTGGGAAAGAATACCATAACATGGTACATGGACGGTCCAAAACTCCCGACGGAACTGGAGCTGGAGTCTTTGGGCCTCGCGCCAAATACTCCAAACCCATGGGCCAGTTTCCCAGTATTTTTCAAGCAGAAATTCACGTCATAGAAAGGTGCATTCAATTCAACCTCGGCACCGGAACAAGGAAATCGCAATCCTCTCCGATAGTCAAGCAGCCATCAAAGCGTTGAGCTCATATAACATCAACTCAAAGATGGTCTGGGAATGCGTAGATAAACCTAATGATCTAGGCAAGAACAATAAGGTGATCTTCCTCTGGGTGCCGGGGCACGTCGGAGTGGAGGGCAATGAACAAGCAGACACCCTGGCACAAAAACGAGCATCAACACCACTGATCGGGCCAAAACCATTCTGTGGACTTGGAAAATCTTACTTCCAAAAAGAACTCAATAAAACTGAAGAAGCAATTAGAGCAACATACTGGCAAATACCTCCAGGGCTAATACAGGCCAAAGATCTCCTCGGCAACTTCAACCGAGCAAGATCGAAGACACTGATCAACCTCAGCAACACTAGTCTACTGACAATCACGGAATTTCTGACGGACGGGGCACTGCAGACTCAAAGAACACCTACGGAAGTTAGGCTTAGAGGAGGACAGCACCTGCAGATTCTGTGGGGAACATCCAGAAACACCACACCATATATTGATGGAGTGTTATGCTGTACATCACAAGAGATTGAATATACTGGGATCACACCAGCTGACTGTGGGAGAAATACCATGAATGTCCCCCTCAAAATCCTTAAATTCCTCAAGGAATTGGGGCTTGAGGGGCTGCTGTAAACGAAAACACTTGAAATAGCAGAAGAAGATGGGGCACAATAGATTTAATTAGGTCGCAGCGAATGAGTCACCATCCATACTTACCAATACCAATACCAAATATTTACCATCTATTCGTTCAAAATATATTCAATTGTTATGGATTTATGTCTTTCCTGTTCATAAAAGCTCACATGCCGGCTTGGCTAGAGTCTTTTCAGGCTGGTAAATTTTCCTAATTGGTGGATAGGACGAAATAGTGTATTGATTCCCGGACTTGAATCTTTTAGATTTTTTTATGGGGCGTTAAGGAAAAATTATACAAAACTCGCCTAATGAGCAAAGAGGAACTGCGCGAAAGGATAAGGCAGGCAAACCAATTATCGAATGTTATGGTTAACATAAGAAAACGATATGATAATTGTATTGAATTGATTGAAGATTTGGTTGAAGAGTCCAAAATTTTGTGTCTAGGCACCATTCTTTTGTAGTGTTTCATTTATGTTATCAATATTGGTAATTATATTATTTGATGTAGAGATGTGCATCTCTATTATTTGACAACAAACTGCAGTGTTCTAATGGACAAAACTATATCGCACATAGAGTTATTGCTATGTTCTGAAGGAGTATTTCAAACCATATAATTAACGAAATCAAAGAAAAGTATTTAAATTAATTTGATAGTGATATGAATATTTCAATTTCATCGTGAAATATAGGTCAAAACCATTCGAAAGCATAAAAAATCCAGTGGCGTCGTCAAATTCTATTTAAATCATCACTATAGTATGCATTTTGTGTTTTTGATCTTGAAAAAAAATTCGAAGCAGGCTTTTAAAATTTAATTTTTATTTCGAATTCATGGCAGTCAATTAGAATTATAAATGCTCTATCTATTGAAAACAAATTTCTGAATTGAATAATAAATAATAACAGGTTTAGAGAGGTGGTCCGATATCATTGGTCACTCTGCATATAAAAATAACCTCTTTTTCGACGATATAAATAGACATACAGAGTATGACCAAAGTTTAAAGTTGAATATTTGATATTTTACAACAATATTTCAGCTCATTCATTCCAAAGTGAGGCGGTTATCAATATGTACTCAATGAATTACCATTACGCCCAGCTTTTACTGAGGATTAGTCTTAAATGGTACATTAGCCAAAGGCCAGCCTGCGGTACTCAGATTGTGGAGCAATTATTTGAATTCAATTAATCCAATAAAGTTGGAAATTAGCACTATAGATTTTCCATCCCGACCATGTTCCAAGAATATTTGTATTCATGCCCTCCTTTACGAATGGGATATGCTCTAAGTTGGAGATTAGAATTTGCGTGCTTCATATTAATTCGCATTCGAAATGAAAGCGTGATCTTCAATAATTAAGCTGGCAATTGATTTCACAATGAAGAGTGCTTTGATATTCTCATAGTTCAGATGAAATGGATACTTCTTACGAAGCCAGCCAGCACTTCTGTGAACGATGAATTTCTATTATTTCATTGTTTCTCGCTGAAAAGATGAAAAGAGGCGTTAGTATAAACTATTCTTAATATTTTTGTAAATCATTATTTATCACGTTCCGAAAATAATGTATTAACTTCCAATTTGTTTATTGAAAAAACGAATTATTATAAACGAATGAATTTTTGCGCAGTATTTTTATTCAAATACTTATGAATATTATGAAGTCTCTTTTTATGCTTTTTATGTGGAAAAATTATTGAAAATAATTCAAAAGTAGGAAAAATAATTTACATAAAAAAAGACAAATAGTGGTTTCCATAATACTTTTTATTGTGTGTTGGGTCAGAAAACATTCATTACAGTCCAATTCACAACTTTTCATGATTGAAAGTCATTGTCGGGTCGTCAGAGGGGTTCGGCCAATTTAAATTTTTTTTGAAGTGGTCTCAGAAATAGAATTTGAGTTGGCGCGATTGGTGTTACGTCAGAAAACATTCTTTACAGTCCAATTCATAACTATCCATGATTGAAAGTCATTGTCGGGTCGTCAGAGGGGTTCGGCCAATTTTTTAATTTTTGAATTGGTTTCAGAAATAGAATTTGAGTTGGCGCGATTGGTGTTGGGTCAGAAAACATTCATTATAGTCCAATTAAAAAATTTTCATGATTTAAAATCATTGTCGGGTCGTCAGAGGGGTTCAGCCGATTTTTTTAATTTTTTGAAGTGGTCTCAAAAATAGAATTTGAGTTGTCACAATTGGTGTTGGATCAGAAAACATTCTTTACAGTCCAATTCACAACTTTTCATGATTGAAAGTCATTGTTGGTTCGTCAGAGGTGTTCGGCCGATTTTTTTAAGTGGTCCCAGAAAATAGAATTTGAGTTGGCGCGATTCGTGTTGGGTCAGAAAACATTCATCACAGTCCAATTTATAACTTTTCATGATTGAAAGTCATTGCCGTGTCGTCAGAGGGGTTCGGCCGATTTAAATTTTTTGAAGTGGTCTCAGAAATAGAATTTGAGTTGGCGCGATTGGTGTTAGGTCAAAAAACATTCTTTACAGTCCAATTCATAACTATCCATGATTGAAAGTCATTGTCGGGTCGTCAGAGGGGTTCGGCCAATTTTTTAATTTTTTGAATTGGTTTCAAAAATAGAATTTGAGTTGGCGCGATTGGTGTTGGGTCAGAAAACTATAATTAGAGTCCAATTCACAAACTTTCATGATTGAAAGTCATTGTCGGGTCGTCAGAGGGGTTCGGCCGATTTTTTTAATTTTTTGAAGTGGTCTCAAAAATAGAATTTGAGTTGTCACAATTGGTGTTGGATCAGAAAACATTCTTTACAGTCCAATTCACAACTTTTCATGATTGAAAGTCATTGTTGGTTCGTCAGAGGTGTTCGGCCGATTTTTTTAAGTGGTCCCAGAAAATAGAATTTGAGTTGGCGCGATTCGTGTTGGGTCAGAAAACATTCATCACAGTCCAATTTATAACTTTTCATGATTGAAAGTCATTGCCGTGTCGTCAGAGGGGTTCGGCCGATTTAAATTTTTTGAAGTGGTCTCAGAAATAGAATTTGAGTTGGCGCGATTGGTGTTAGGTCGAAAAACATTCTTTACAGTCCAATTCATAACTATCTATGATTGAAAGTCATTGTCGGGTCGTCAGAGGGGTTCGGCCAATTTTTTAATTTTTTGAATTGGTTTCAAAAATAGAATTTGAGTTGGCGCGATTGGTGTTGGGTCAGAAAACATTAATTACAGTCCAATTCACATACTTTCATGATTGAAAGTCATTGTCGGGTCGTCAGAGGTTTTCGACCGATTTGAATTTTTTTGAAATGGTCTCAAATATAGAATTTAAGTTGGCGCGATTGGTGTTGGGTCAGAAAACATTCATTACAGCCAATTCATAACTTTTCATGATTGAAAGTCATTGTCGGATCGTCAGAGGGGTTCGACCGATTCTAAATTTTTTTGAAGTGGTCTCAAAAATAGAATTTGAGTTGGCACAATTGGTGTTGGATCAGAAAACATTCTTTACAGTCCAATTCACAACTTTTCATGATTGAGAGTCATTGTTGGTTCGTCAGAGGGGTTCGACCGATTTTTTTATTTTTTTAAGTGGTCCCAGAAAATAGAATTTGAGTTGGCGCGATTCGTGTTGGGTCACAAAACATTCATTACAGTCCAATTTACAACTTTTCATGATTGAAAGTCATTGCCGTGTCGTCAGAGGGGTTCGGCCGATTTAAATTTTTTGAAGTGGTCTCAGAAATAGAATTTGAGTTGGCGCGATTGGTGTTGGGTCAGAAAACATTCATTACAGTCCAATTAACATCCTTTCATGATTGAAAGTCATTGTCGGGTGGTCAGGAGGATTCGGCCGATTTTTAAATTATTTGAAGTGGTCTCAAAAATAGAATTCGAGTTGGCGCGATTGGTGTTAGATCAGAAAACATTCATTACAGTCCAATTCACAACCTTTCATGATTGAAAGTCATTGTCGGGTGGTCAGGAGGTTTCGGCTGATTTTTAAATTATTTGAAGTGGTCTCAAAAATAGGAATTGAGTTGGCGCGATTGGTGTTGGGTCAGAAATCATTCACTATAGTCCAATTCAAAACTTTTCATAATTGAAAATCATTTTCGGGTCGTCAGAGGGGTTCGGCCGATTTTTAAATTTTTTGAAGTGGTCTCAGAAATAGAATTTGAGTTGATGCGATTGGTGTTGGGTCAGAAAACATTCAAAATAGGTCCAATTCAAAACTTTCCATTATTGAAAATCATTTTCGGGTCGTCAGAGGGATTCGGCCGATTTTTTATTTTTTTGAAGTGGTCACAGAATTAGAATTTGAGTTGACGCGATTGGTGTTGGGTCAGAAAACATTTACTATGGTCCAATTCGAAACTTTTCATGATTGAAAATCATCATCGGGTCGTTAGTGGGGTTCGGCCGATTTTTTTATTTTTTGAAGTGGTCTCAAAAATAGAATTTAAGTTGGCGCGATTGGTGTTGGGTCAGAAAACATTCATTACAGTCCAATTTACAACTTTTCATGATTGAAAATCATTGTCGGGTCGTCAGAGGAGATAGGAATTTTTTTAAATTTTTTGAAGTGGCCTCAAAAATAGAATTTTCGTTGGCGCGATGTTGGGTCAGAAAACATTCATTACAGTCCAATTCACAACCTTTCATGATTGAAAGTCATTGTCGGGTCGTCAGAGGTTTTCGACCGATTTGAATTTTTTTTGAAATGGTCTCAAATATACAATTTAAGTTGGCGCGATTGGTGTTGGGTCAGAAAACATTCATTACAGCCAATTCATAACTTTTCATGATTGAAAGTCATTGTCGGATCGTCAGAGGGGTTCGACCGATTCTAAATTTTTTTGAAGTGGTCTCAAAAATAGAATTTGAGTTGGCACAATTGGTGTTGGATCAGAAAACATTCTTTACAGTCCAATTCACAACTTTTCATGATTGAGAGTCATTGTTGGTTCGTCAGAGGGGTTCGACCGATTTTTTTATTTTTTTAAGTGGTCCCAGAAAATAGAATTTGAGTTGGCGCGATTCGTGTTGGGTCACAAAACATTCATTACAGTCCAATTTACAACTTTTCATGATTGAAAGTCATTGCCGTGTCGTCAGAGGGGTTCGGCCGATTTAAATTTTTTGAAGTGGTCTCAGAAATAGAATTTGAGTTGGCGCGATTGGTGTTGGGTCAGAAAACATTCATTACAGTCCAATTAACATCCTTTCATGATTGAAAGTCATTGTCGGGTGGTCAGGAGGATTCGGCCGATTTTTAAATTATTTGAAGTGGTCTCAAAAATAGAATTCGAGTTGGCGCGATTGGTGTTAGATCAGAAAACATTCATTACAGTCCAATTCACAACCTTTCATGATTGAAAGTCATTGTCGGGTGGTCAGGAGGTTTCGGCTGATTTTTAAATTATTTGAAGTGGTCTCAAAAATAGGAATTGAGTTGGCGCGATTGGTGTTGGGTCAGAAATCATTCACTATAGTCCAATTCAAAACTTTTCATAATTGAAAATCATTTTCGGGTCGTCAGAGGGGTTCGGCCGATTTTTAAATTTTTTGAAGTGGTCTCAGAAATAGAATTTGAGTTGATGCGATTGGTGTTGGGTCAGAAAACATTCAAAATAGGTCCAATTCAAAACTTTCCATTATTGAAAATCATTTTCGGGTCGTCAGAGGGATTCGGCCGATTTTTTATTTTTTTGAAGTGGTCACAGAATTAGAATTTGAGTTGACGCGATTGGTGTTGGGTCAGAAAACATTTACTATGGTCCAATTCGAAACTTTTCATGATTGAAAATCATCATCGGGTCGTTAGTGGGGTTCGGCCGATTTTTTTATTTTTTGAAGTGGTCTCAAAAATAGAATTTAAGTTGGCGCGATTGGTGTTGGGTCAGAAAACATTCATTACAGTCCAATTTACAACTTTTCATGATTGAAAATCATTGTCGGGTCGTCAGAGGAGATAGGAATTTTTTTAAATTTTTTGAAGTGGCCTCAAAAATAGAATTTTCGTTGGCGCGATGTTGGGTCAGAAAACATTCATTACAGTCCAATTCACAACCTTTCATGATTGAAAGTCATTGTCGGGTCGTCAGAGGTTTTCGACTGATTTGAATTTTTTTTGAAATGGTCTCAAATATACAATTTAAGTTGGCGCGATTGGTGTTGGGTCAGAAAACATTCATTACAGCCAATTCATAACTTTTCATGATTGAAAGTCATTGTCGGATCGTCAGAGGGGTTCGACCGATTCTAAATTTTTTTGAAGTGGTCTCAAAAATAGAATTTGAGTTGGCACAATTGGTGTTGGATCAGAAAACATTCTTTACAGTCCAATTCACAACTTTTCATGATTGAGAGTCATTGTTGGTTCGTCAGAGGGGTTCGACCGATTTTTTTATTTTTTTAAGTGGTCCCAGAAAATAGAATTTGAGTTGGCGCGATTCGTGTTGGGTCACAAAACATTCATTACAGTCCAATTTACAACTTTTCATGATTGAAAGTCATTGCCGTGTCGTCAGAGGGGTTCGGCCGATTTAAATTTTTTGAAGTGGTCTCAGAAATACAATTTGAGTTGGCGCGATTGGTGTTGGGTCAGAAAACATTCATTACAGTCCAATTAACAACCTTTCATGATTGAAAGTCATTGTCGGGTGGTCAGGAGGATTCGGCCGATTTTTAAATTATTTGAAGTGGTCTCAAAAATAGAATTCGAGTTGGCGCGATTGGTGTTGGATCAGAAAACATTCATTACAGTCCAATTCACAACCTTTCATGATCGAAAGTCATTGTCGGGTGGTCAGGAGGTTTCGGCTGATTTTTAAATTATTTGAAGTGGTCTCAAAAATAGGAATTGAGTTGGCGCGATTGGTGTTGAGTCAGAAAACATTCACTATAGTCCAATTCAAAACTTTTCATGATTGAAAATCATTTTCGGGTCGTCAGAGGGGTTCGGCCGATTTTAAAATTTTTTGAATTGGTCTCAGAAATAGAATTTGAGTTGATGCGATTGGTGTTGGGTCAGAAAACATTCAATATAGGTCCAATTCAAAACTTTTCATTATTGAAAATCATTTTCGGGTCGTCAGAGGGGTTCGGCCGATTTTTTATTTTTTTGAAGTGGGCACAGAATTAGAATTTGAGTTGACGCGATTGGTGTTGGGTCAGAAAACATTTACTATGGTCCAATTCGAAACTTTTCATGATTGAAAATCATTATCGGGTCGTTAGTGGGGTTCGGCCGATTTTTTTATTTTCTGAAGTGGTCTCAAAAATAGAATTTAAGTTGGCGCGATTGGTGTTGGGTCAGAAAACATACATTACAGTCCAATTCACAACCTTTCATGATTGAAAGTCATTGTCGGGTCGTCTGAGGAATTTTTTTTGAAATAGTCTCAAAAATTGAATTTGAGTTGGCGCGATTGGTATTTATTCAGAAAACATTACCTTCAGTCTAATGTACAACTTTTCATGATTGAAAGTCATTATCGGATCGTCAGAGGGGTTCGGCCGATTTTAAATTTTTTTGAAGTGATCTCAAAAATAGGATTTGAGTAGGCGCGATTGGTGTTGGGTCAATAAACATTCATTGCAGTTCAATTCACAACTTAACAAGATTGAAAGTCATTTTCGGGTCGCCAGAGGGGTTCGGCCGATTTTTAAATTTTTTTAAGTGGTCTCAGAAATAGAATTTGAGTTGACGCGATTGGTGTTGGGTCACAAAACATTCACTATAGTCCAATTCAAAACTTTTCATGATTGAAAATCATTATCGGGTCGTCAGAGGGGTTCGGCCGATTTTTCAATTTTTTGAAGTAGTCTCAAAAATTGAATTTAGGTTGACGCGATTGGTGTTGGATCAGAAAACATTCATTACAGTCCAATTCACAACCTTTCATGATTGAAAGTCATTGTCGGGTGGTCAGGAGGGTTCGGCTGATTTTAAAATTATTTGAAGTGGTCTCAAAAATTGGAATTGAGTTGGCGCGATTGGTGTTGGGTCAGAAAACATTCATTACAGCCAATTCATAACTTTTCATGATTGAAAGTCATTGTCGGATCGTCAGAGGGGTTCGACCGATTCTAAATTTTTTTGAAGTGGTCTCAAAAATAGAATTTGAGTTGGCACAATTGGTGTTGGATCAGAAAACATTCTTTACAGTCCAATTCACAACTTTTCATGATTGAGAGTCATTGTTGGTTCGTCAGAGGGGTTCGACCGATTTTTTTATTTTTTTAAGTGGTCCCAGAAAATAGAATTTGAGTTGGCGCGATTCGTGTTGGGTCACAAAACATTCATTACAGTCCAATTTACAACTTTTCATGATTGAAAGTCATTGCCGTGTCGTCAGAGGGGTTCGGCCGATTTAAATTTTTTGAAGTGGTCTCAGAAATAGAATTTGAGTTGGCGCGATTGGTGTTGGGTCAGAAAACATTCATTACAGTCCAATTAACAACCTTTCATGATTGAAAGTCATTGTCGGGTGGTCAGGAGGATTCGGCCGATTTTTAAATTATTTGAAGTGGTCTCAAAAATAGAATTCGAGTTGGCGCGATTGGTGTTGGATCAGAAAACATTCATTACAGTCCAATTCACAACCTTTCATGATCGAAAGTCATTGTCGGGTGGTCAGGAGGTTTCGGCTGATTTTTAAATTATTTGAAGTGGTCTCAAAAATAGGAATTGAGTTGGCGCGATTGGTGTTGAGTCAGAAAACATTCACTATAGTCCAATTCAAAACTTTTCATGATTGAAAATCATTTTCGGGTCGTCAGAGGGGTTCGGCCGATTTTAAAATTTTTTGAATTGGTCTCAGAAATAGAATTTGAGTTGATGCGATTGGTGTTGGGTCAGAAAACATTCAATATAGGTCCAATTCAAAACTTTCCATTATTGAAAATCATTTTCGGGTCGTCAGAGGGGTTCGGCCGATTTTTTATTTTTTTGAAGTGGGCACAGAATTAGAATTTGAGTTGACGCGATTGGTGTTGGGTCAGAAAACATTTACTATGGTCCAATTCGAAACTTTTCATGATTGAAAATCATTATCGGGTCGTTAGTGGGGTTCGGCCGATTTTTTTATTTTCTGAAGTGGTCTCAAAAATAGAATTTAAGTTGGCGCGATTGGTGTTGGGTCAGAAAACATTCATTACAGTCCAATTCACAACCTTTCATGATTGAAAGTCATTGTCGGGTCGTCTGAGGTTTTCGACTGATTTGAATTTTTTTTGAAATAGTCTCAAAAATTGAATTTGAGTTGGCGCGATTGGTATTTATTCAGAAAACATTACCTTCAGTCTAATGTACAACTTTTCATGATTGAAAGTCATTATCGGATCGTCAGAGGGGTTCGGCCGATTTTAAATTTTTTTGAAGTGATCTCAAAAATAGGATTTGAGTAGGCGCGATTGGTGTTGGGTCAATAAACATTCATTGCAGTTCAATTCACAACTTTACAAGATTGAAAGTCATTTTCGGGTCGCCAGAGGGGTTCGGCCGATTTTTAAATTTTTTTAAGTGGTCTCAGAAATAGAATTTGAGTTGACGCGATTGGTGTTGGGTCACAAAACATTCACTATAGTCCAATTCAAAACTTTTCATGATTGAAAATCATTATCGGGTCGTCAGAGGGGTTCGGCCGATTTTTCAATTTTTTGAAGTAGTCTCAAAAATTGAATTTAGGTTGACGCGATTGGTGTTGGATCAGAAAACATTCATTACAGTCCAATTCACAACCTTTCATGATTGAAAGTCATTGTCGGGTGGTCAGGAGGGTTCGGCTGATTTTAAAATTATTTGAAGTGGTCTCAAAAATTGGAATTGAGTTGGTGCGATTGGTGTAGGGTCAGAAAACATCCACTATAGTCCAATTCAAAACTTTTCATGATTGAAAATCATTATCGGGTCGTCAGAGGGGTTCGGCCGATTTTTCAATTTTTTGAAGTAGTCTCAAAAATTTAATTTAGGTTGGCGCGATTGGTGTTGGATCAGAAAACATTCATTACAGTCCAATTCACAACCTTTCATGATTGAAAGTCATTGTCGGGTCGTCAGAGGGGTTCGGACGATTTTTAAATTTTTTGAAGTGGTCTCAAAAATAGGATTTGAGTAGGCGCGATTGGTGTTGGGTCAGAAAACATTAATAACGTCTAAGTCATGACTTTTCATGATTTAAAGTAATTGTCGGGTCGTCAGAGGGGTTCGGCCGATTTTAAATTTTTTTGAAGTGGTCTCAAAAATAGAAATTGAATTGGCGCGTTATTTTTGACGGAAGTTATACAGCATAGGGCTGATTGTTTACTTGTGTGTTTAAATAGAACCAATTTTTTTTAATTCTTCAAGCTTCTGATTTGGTCGACTGAAAATTATAATGATGATAATAATAATCCTGTTTGTATAAATTGATAAATCAGAGATATAACTTCGAAATACTGAGTAAAAGAAGTAAAATGTATCGAGTATAAAAACCTTGATAGCACGTTTCATATCTTTCGCAATTTAGATATGCACTGTCAAGGAAGTGTAAATGAATCAAATCGACTAGAATTAAAAAAGTGTACCAGAGAGCATCAAACAAATGAAACGAATAATGTCGACGACATATCGAAATACAAATTCAACAACTAATATGAATGGTATTTCATTTATGGCGAGTGGCATTCATATTTTCAACTTTGTGGAATGTGTGGAGAGAAAGGTATTTCAACTTTGTCCTAATTAATCGTTTCATCAATTTGATACACTCACATTCAATTTTCGAACGTTGTTTAATCCAATTTGATGACAACTCAACAATTCAATTCAAAAAGTTTGGAAAATATCAGAATTTTTTTTATCGTTCTAGTGTCAGAAAATTATGAATTTTCAAAGGGTGTACAGGGGAGAACGAAAAATAGGCATTTTGATCGAGAGTGAACTATCCTTATTTTAGATATTATCAAAAAAGTTGGTTGAGAAAAGTCGTTTAGCCTAAAAAATTATGTTCAGATTTAAAATTATATCAATTCACTTAACAACATTTTTTTCTCTTCTAATAATGAGTACCGATATTTCATATACAACGCATATTTCTGTAATGAAATTTAAATAAAAAAAATTGGTCCAATTAATAATTCGTACTAGAATATCGACGTTGAATGAAGATTTAAAACATGTACTAGTTTTTTTGTGCGAAGTGATATTTCAGTGAACCTGTCTACTCAAAGATGAAGACTTTGAGTTGTATTATTGAAATATTGTTCTTCTATATCAATTTCACACCCGCAATATATCTATAATGACCCGATATGAAATCAAGATGCAGACAATATGAGGTTCTATCTGGGCGGGGAAATGGAAAATCGGCTGAAGCTGAATTACCGTCTTTGTCCTTTGTGACTGCATATATTTTATCAATGAGACAACTGAATTATCCGTCAAATATATTATTAATACAATTTTCATAAGAAACGATTTCTGATATTACGAACCAATGATACTGAATTCAAACATTTCCTCTTGAGAAGGATAGATAGAAGGAGGGTAAAAATACTGCTCCTGTACTGCTGATGTGATATTTTGACGACCACATTTTGAATTCCAGAGAAATCGATTACATGACAGCCCTCGAAAATTGGAATTTTCCAATAACAGGGACAATATCGGTATGAGATTATGAGGTAGCCCAACCCAGTCTTTTATAAATTTCAATAATCTCTAGGCTTCGTTCGTATACTAGTATCTCCAAAACGAAATGAAAAGTTACGATATTTCAATCAAAAGAGTTTTCTTCATATTGGAAAAATTTTACGTGAAAGGGAGAATGACTTCATCAATATGTTCACAAGTAGTCGGAATTCTTTGCTGTTGATTCCTTGGATGTTTTCGGGATATTGGATATTCAGTATTTATTATATTGGGAATGTGACACATTTTTAGTTTATTGGAAGTTTTTATACAGAAAAGGAAATAATTTTCATAAATAGTAGAGGTTGATATGTTGCCCTGTTACATTTTACGACAAATCATTCTGTCATACTCATCGTCACTCACTTGGCAACAGCGCTCTCTCGTAATTCATCGAATAACATTGACACTAATGACATTCCGATCACGAGTTTGATGTTGATGTTCGGGAATTTGGAAGGGAATTTAATGATCAAATAATGACATGTTATTATATTTCATCATCTATTAGTGAGTATATGACAAATAGTTGGGACAGAATTCTCCGATTAATTGAGTGTGATTTTTATTTGGACTAGAATAATTATAGTAGTTGTCAAAATTGTATTTGTTAGCACGTGTCGAATGGCCATCGAGCTAACTTCTTCAAACAAAAATGTTCTTATTGATTTTATTACTACGTACGCAACCTCAATAGTGCCACGACAAATAATAATAATAGCCATTCTCTGCCCGCACAGGCTATGCCTTCGGGTACACTCAACGAGTGTTTATGAGGGAGTATTGTTATTAATAGTAGCACCATCAATTTGAAATCGGCAGTGACTGTTAAACGAATGTTCCTGGACAGTGGACGAAATAAAAATTTTAAATATCACTAGAATCAAATGAAAAAGTCTTGGCCTTCGAGTCGAGTGCACAAATAAGAGCACCACGCCGCTTCATGAGTGATAATTTTAAAGTTAACTATTGACATCAACAGTCACTAGTTGAAACAAGCCATGGAATTCAAAGTTAGAGGATTGTCTATTCATTGACAGACAGCCAACAATTTGTTGTTCTGACCAAGCCAAGACTCAATAAAGTTTCTCGTGCATCAAGAAGGACGTAAACATAACCTAAAGAGAAATAGAGTGTTTTCGATTCGACCCCGAGAACTAATCATCCGTAGACATCTGTTTCGTAGATTCCTACTCATCAGCACGGATTTATGAGGTCTCACGAAATCGAAACGAGGAGGCAAAGACAGTACGAATGAAAAGTAATTTGGGACATCAACAGTCACTAGTTGAAACTCAATTTTGAACGAGCTATGGAATAGAGCACTGTCATTGACGTACTGTCAGTAGCTATTTTCCTTAAGAGTACGTGTCTCTCTCCGACAGACAGCCAAGCGTCGATCGAGGCCCTCATTTCATACAGAGCTATTTCGTTGCTGGTGTATGAGTGCATTGACGATCTGCAAAGGCTTTCCACTGCCCATGAGGTGGAGCTACTTTGGGTCCCCGGTCACACTTGTGTTCCTGGAAACGAACAGGCCGATGATCTGGACAATCAGGGTGCGAAAAGCTCAACGATTGGACCAGAAATAATTGTGGGAGTTTTTAGATCATAGAGCGTCTCAACCATGAAGGGAATCCTAGAAATCAAATTCCAGGATACATGGAAATAGGCATGAGACAATCAAAACTCCATATCAACGGCTCTTCTACTAGAAAGACCAAGATTCTGTTCTTAATGAGCAGAAAGGAAATCAGAATAGTGTTAGGGTTCCTGATGGGTCACTGTCTTCTTAACAAGCACCTCAATATTATAGGTATTATGGTCGATAGTGAATGTAGATGATGCTTGGAGGATGAGGAGTCAGCAACTCACATCCTCACGGAATGCCCAGCAGTGACAGCAACATAGAAAGTGCAACTAGGGAGCATCATTCTAAACCCAGAGAGTTTGAAATGACTATCAGCAAGAAGGCTCGCGAAATGAGCTTCAAAATTGAACCTGTTCCCAGCAGCGGTTGGTGCATAACGGACCGAAATGACAGGCTTACATGCTTCTTATGGTTCCGTCCGTCCACAAAATATATTCTATTTATCTATGTGAGACTCTATGTATTTGTTTTCAAATCTGGTGGAATATACTTCTTGTGTATAACACAGCACATGATCGAAGTCTTACATGGCTTGGTCTCTTCCTCAGCTGCCTCATTTCTGGCGATGTTTCACTACTAGAGCGAGGAAGTTTCTACTTTTTTCTGTCTCCGGATATATTTTTCTTGCCCGCTCTAGCCTCTTTCAGCGTCCTGTTTGTCTAAGATCCCAGCTTCAAAACCAAACGTCTACGTTTCTTGCTTTGGGTTGAATGTGGTCAGTTCCACATTTTGGGTTAGTCCATATTTGGTTTTGGAAAGCTAGGAAGTTTTAGTAACCTAAGGCAGAGCCCTGCAGTGAGGTCAGAACATTCTGGGGTTAGACTTGTCTTTGAAACCGTGTATTCCCCAGTGAGACCTTGGCACAGATTTCTAACGGTTCGACTTTGGGGATATTTTCAACTCTACTAGTCTAGATCTGTCGTGTTTATTTAGAGCAGTGTCACTTCTGCGATTCATCTGGCCATTTCTGCTACTTCCCAGGGGTCGCTGGTTGTAGAACCGGCTCTTTGACTGAAATTTTCGAGTGACGATACAATCCTTTTTGGCATCAAGAAATACACGTATTTCTTGATGCCTGCAGGAATTTTTGGATGGAGTGACTTCCATTAGTATGCCCAAGCTAGAAAGCAGCAATATTGTAAAATATTTCCGAGGAGGAGCGTCAGACAATTTCAACCAACAAATGTATTTCCTGTCCTGAAAAATTTGTTAGAAAGAGGAGATACGGCAATTCCAATATTGTACAAATTAAATTATTCACGGAGCGAAGAAGCATTCATTACATTAGACTCCACTTTTTGTGAAACCGACGCTTACCAGGACGCGGAAAATTATTTTCCAATTATTCAAATTGAATAACGTGGAAAACTCAATGGTGGTGTCGTTTCTCAAGAAAATTTTTCAAGAAATACATTGTCTTTCATTATGATCCTCAGGCCGCATATTATTAATAATATTTCACAACTGATGGCCGTGATGGTCATGATGGTAGAGCGCTTGTCTCTTAACCTAAGGGTCATGGGTTCGATTCCCAGCATGGTCATCGGTCTCGTGCATGGCATCACACGTTAAAAGGTAAGGGCTGCGTCTTCCCTAGCTCGGACAAGTCTTTCGAAGACTTTTGAGGGTTGTACTCTTGAGGGTGTGCAGCTGGTTGACGGAAATATCAATTTTAACAACAATTTAACAAAACAATTTTTTAACTACAACTCCATCAAATTTTTACAAAGAATTTGTGAGGATAAAAAATATGTTTACAGAACTGTGACATTTTTTTCTGAAATATTTTCTTCAATGCAGGTTACCTTAAAATTTACTCCAATTGAAACTAATGTTCAATTATACTTTGGGAACTCATCTAGAGAGACAGATTTTGTATATCTCACGAAGTGTTTCAATTGTTTTTCACTTTTATTTATATTTTCCTGTGCCCATATCAGTTGCTGTCTTGAAGATTCTGAGACTCCTCCACGAATGTGTAATTTTATTCGTGTTGTTGTCTCCTTTTGTTTTTGCTTCCAAGTTTTGCACATCTTTGATATTGCAACAATATACTGATGATGACCAACGCACCTGAAACACGTGTATATGGTTGTTGTACATCCTGATTATCTCATCCATTTTTGTAAACAGTGAGTGCAAGTTAGGGTTATCTACTACGGGGATATCAGAAACTGTAAATGAATGAACATAGTTATAAATGAATAAGACATAAAAAAATAATAATACTTTGCTTCCTGTGCTTCCTGAAAGAAAAAAGAAACAATTAATAATAATATCAACATTCCCTTGATTTTTTTCATGAGTTGGTTTCATGGTTTTTGTTATTATTTGATACTATTGGTCGCTAGGACTGAGATTTAGGATTGATATTTCTGTTGTAGGAAATTCCTGACAATCTAAGGAATATTATTGCAATACGGTAGGCTATTGTAACAAGATAGTGTGAGAGCTTTATTCAAATATAACACACTAATTATTTTTGCATCGGTTTGATCTGAGTTGATTTCGAACCTTGATATCAACTCAATTTGATATCAAAAAGAAGAATTAATTTCAACTCGTTGAGTCCCACCTCATTATTACCTAGGTGAACTTGGACCAGCATCTTATTCATTAATGTATTAAGTTATCCCTTACTTCGTTCTGATTATCAGAAAATTAAACATCTGATAGAAAATTTAATAGACATAAATGTAGTTCACTATCAGTTTGATGAACTTTCCAATTATCAATATTTGAATTTTTGGCATATTTCCTTATCAAGTAATCGTATCTGTAGAAGATACCTAATTGTCGAAACTTTTCTACTAAATCATTATGAATACCTGAACATTTCTGGACATCTTTACTTTTGTAAATTCCGAAAAATTTAAAGAATTATAGTTTTTACCAACTTTGGTTTATTTTTTCATTAATTCATCTAGTAGACGACTTATTTTATGTCTGATAATATATTCATAGGAATAATAGTTGATTGAAAATAAAAAATCAATCATTCAATGAATATTAAACAACACACAATTTATAAACTGAAACAACATCAAAATTTAATGAATATTACAAATGAGCACATACATCATGAATCTACTTTTTGTTGAAGGAAATATAAAAATAAAAAGGAATGTTTATATGACCAAAATCCAAGTAGGAAAATATACTATTTCAATTCAGAATGTTTGGAAATTTGTTCAGTGGTTGCAAATTCTTCAGTTTTGCTTTATATAACGAGGGGGATAATTCTTTCAGCAGGTTTTGTTATAAAAAAATGAACAACGATAATGAGAGGTTTGGTGGCGAGGATATTCCAGAATCTCATATTCAGATTATGGATATCTTCAGTAACTTGTTGGCAAACCATAGCGGCAGATTTTTTGTTGAGTTGCAAGTAGATTCAGGTGTCATCGGTGTATCAGTATCATGAAAACGAATCGCACATACACTTTGAGAGGGGTTTCAATTTTTACGAGGTATTTCAGAAACCCACTTCTTCCGCAATTCTTTATCTTTCCCCAAAAAAATACTGAGAATTAGAACCCTGTCACACAAAAATAACTAGGTATATTCTCATACATATCGTATTTCATATCATATCATATTTCTTCCAGAAGCGAGAAATGAAAAAGGTAGATAATATCTATTGTGAAGCAGTTGTCACATTCTAGCATTTCTAGTGTGAAAGTGTAGGCAGTGTGAGTGTTTACGAACAGGGCTAATTTGAGTTTTGTTTTTGTTTATGTTGAAAAGGGCCTAGATTATCGTTGGTAGATTGACAGTAATTATGACTGATTCATAATCTAGATATTATTTATTTACCTGTGGTACGGAATACAGATGAATGCCCGAATCTCCACATTGTCCACACAAAATACAAAACGGTCCCATTTCACGAAAAGTATCCTCATACACTATTCAGAACTAGGCCTTATGAACTCACTGTAACAACAGTAAAATAACTAAGATCTGATGAATGAAACTATAACAATAATTGAAACTAGGGATAAATTATTAGAAAAAATAAAATGTTCAATTTTATTTATCAAACCGAAAATTGAAAATAGTCATTGATAGTGACAGGTGACAGATATGACAGACTGACCCAGCGGGGACGCGAACAATTCTGAACAGCGCCATCTTACTGAATTTCAGGAAGTTCTAGTGAAAGTAACAGGTGTTTCCTCAAAAAAGTCCCAAACAAAATCTAATCAGTCGATACACCAGGGTTTCTAGGCATCTTAAGCATGATGTCGCCTCTGCTAAGAAGAAAATTGCCTTTGAGCTCGAAACCACCACCAAAAGTCAATCATGATGAAAATGAACGCGACCACTTCGACACTGTATATGATGAAATATAGAAAACGCAAGCCAATAGTGGATCCATAAAGCATGTTCCTCTTAGGCTTCAGTTACAGTGGATGCGTGTTCTGACGAACATTTGTTCTGACGAGTTCTGATTTTTCGGCATAAACAAACTCCTGTTTATATCACGTCGTGCATGTTCTGGCGGGATATTCGCTGCCAGTATAAACACTCTCATTGAAAAACTGAATAAATTTTCGTCGGAATTTGCATGCATAGTAACCGTAGCCTTACATGGGTTGAGGATCTCATTTCCTTTTTGCTGCCGAACAAAATAATTTAGCTGGCCCAGGTCGAACAGAAAAGATAATAATGGAGTTTGAAGAAAACGAGTGGAAGATTTGATCCGAATTCAAAAAGTTCTGATATTAACAGCTACTTTCATTGCCTGTGTATGAAATATTTCAGGCACGAAACAGTGTCAAATAACAATAACTCTGTAATGACTTGTTGCTAAAATAATATAATCTCATGACTAACGAGAGTATCGACGAAAAATATGAGATGGGTCATTACTGAGGTTTCTCTGTAATCTGCGCCACGTGCACAAGAATTGACAACAAACCATAACATCTCATTAGGGTAATAAGCTGTTGTAACCGGAAACATAATCCAATGATGATTAGGTACTTTCTGTAAGCAAATTATCTCGCTAATAACACCGTTTTGTTCCTAAAATCGATATCAGTTTAGCACAGCGAATTCATGGTTTAAACACATTTCTGTTGTGTACGCCAAACAGCGTTATTTATTAGTGAATCGCACAGTATTTCTAATTCTCTGGATTCGGTGCTCTCGCATGACGACTCCAGGTGCGATTCAAGCGTGGAATTGATTACTATTAATTACGTCGCTTTGAAGATAGCCATCGACGGTTGTTATTATACTGGAGAACCATACGTGAGGTGCGCATCAATGTCTGTTGTATTCAGACATCAATTATTCGACAGTGGGTGGTAATTTAAAAAATTTTGTGAAGTGAATGAAGGTAAACGAATGCTATAGTGAGATCGTTTACTGAACAATGAAACGGTCATTGTCATTCTAAATATCAAGATTAGTGTTCGAGATTATAAGTGAGAGAAATTCTGAGACAAAGAAAACGAGCTGGGATTTCCTTATCCGAAGGAATCTAGTACCCTTTCGCACCGGAGTTAGAATTTTCCTTTCGGCCCTTCAAGGTTAGATATCACAGTAAAGAAAACATGAACGAATACATAGGTGTGGATATTGGCTGAAGAATTTGACAGAAATATGAAATTATTTCTTAAAGCTGAGCTCAGAAGTGAAGGATTATGGAACAGAGGCCGAGGAGAATATTTGAAAAGATCTTATCTGATGGACATTGAGTTTTATAGTAATGTTAACACCGTTCCCGCTTGAAACGCTGGGACAGGTTTCTGTTGGAGGGGCCCCTAAGGGTGAGCCCCTTCCACAGAAATCAACATGTATACGAAAGGATGGTCGTGGATGATCCGCGGCAGGGTGTCATGAGTCGATGTTGATCTATCCGGGTATGGCCAATGGAAGGTTGTACAAAGGCTCTTTCAATAACTTTCTCAAATTCTCCATTATTATTAAATTGATCAATTCCGTTACTAAATCTCACCAACTACCAATCAATCTATGTATAAAAACTGTTCAATTTAGATAGAGGATATGAATGGAGGTTTTCTCTTCTCTTTGGCAAAACCTGCAGGCGGTTTCTTCTACCAGACCTATGTTTTCCATATGCTTATTGGAACCACAGTGTCCTGTAAGCATGCTCACTATTGCTTTTACGGACCTTCTGTCCTTGCTCAGTAGGTCTGCCGTGAGCTTGGCGATGGTTTTCTGAGAAACCCTTTCGCTTGTCTTTGTCCTGGGGATTTTCCCATCAGCTTTGGGCCTGTTTTTCCACCCATTTGATGATTGTCTTTTCAACTGTTGCTTGTGCTATGACGTAAAAGGGTTCTGGGCCGTAGAATGCCATTGATGAGCCCTGTCTGGACATTCCAATGGTATCCCTTGTGTCCTAAAACCCATGCCAGAGTCAGCTTCTTGCGGTTTGCCAGTTTATTCAGGGCACATGCACAGTCCCACACAAGTTTGGCGTTCAGTGCTTTCAGTGTTGCCTGGCTGTCTTTCAGTATTTCGTCTCTGATTAGAATATAGAACAAGTTCCTTCCAATAAATTGAAAGAAACGTGGTCGTGAAGTATACACTTATTTCTATTTTCTCAATGTTCAATTTTCAAAACAAACTATAAACCTTGCACACCTTGAGAGTAATAGTTCCTTATTGCCAACATTATATGTATTCAGTATGTTCATTTCATTTTCTTACTTTTCGATTCTACAAATTATAAAATATGATTTTTTCTCCATGAGTAAGGCATGGTCTATAGTATATTTATAGAGCAGGGTATTATTTCGTTGTAGACCTTCCATCAGGCTGGAGATGGATTCTGCCGAATTCAAAACATGTATCCACACTTATAACACAAATGTCGAATAAAAGTTGTGGACATCATTTCGTGAATTCTTATTTACTCTTTCAAATTACTTAACTCTGATCAAAATGCATTGATGAATACCGAATTTCCATTATCCTATCCAATATAGCCATTTGCATCAAGTGTTTCGGATTTGATTCCATCTCGTCATTATCATCCTCTTATATTCTTTGTCGTCCCCACCGATTCTCCATCCAAGAATATCTTCATTCATCTCCATTATAATTATTATTGCGATGATTGCTTCCAATGACAGAGAGCATTCCAATTCAAGATAAGCCGTGGATGGGGATTCAAAGACATCATGAGTGAAACGATGCATGAAGAGGCACAAAAGGATTGCATTCAACGCTGACACTGAATTGGTCACCGTGATGACACTGGCTCATTGCTGGCTACCCAGATAACGCCTTGGGAGGACTATTGTGGCAGATAAACCTATTGGCTATGGAAATGAACGAACAATAATTCAATTGAAATTCAGCAATGGCCATAATGATGAACGAGATTCCATGAAATGCTTTTTAGTAGGTACACCATTTTCTGAAAATCCAAACGTGAATGTGATAGAACGGTTGCGAAAGAATTTTAATTTCAGTTTAAGTTTTGCACGAAATGGAAGACTGTTACGTTGTGAAAAGGAAGTGAATAACCACCAACTGGTAATCGAAAACATGTGACATCTGCAAACAGGTTTCTCTATTCAACTCGCTAATCAGTATAGACTCGGCCACAATATGTTTTTGAATTCCAATCGGTTTTGTTATCTGGCACTACGATAACTCCGACACCCACTGAGAAAGTGAGCAACACAGCCATCTATACTAACCAACAGAAAGATTCCGACCAGTTTCTGAGAAAATATGCTAAAGGCTGGATTATTTTTATAATCAAATTTCATTTCGGGAAGTTGTTTTAGTTGACAATGAGCAATTAATTCACTGCCTGAATCCTTCATTCAATCACATAAATAATAACAATTTTGACTCCACCTTACTTACTTTAAGTTTTGCTAGATGTTTGTAGGTGTAATCTGTATTTGATATGTTTGTAATGGTGATAATATAATAATAATAATAATATTCCCTCATAAACACTTGTAGAGTGTACCCAAAGGCATAGCCTGTGCGGGTAGAGGACGACTATTATTATTATTTGCCGTGATGTTCCTTATGATGAATCAACTACGTATTTATATATTAAAAAATGACCAAAACTGTGGATATGAAGTCCTGTCTCTTCAAAATTTCAACGGATGCAGCGTGTCTCGAAAATGAGAGGCTTTCAAATGAAGTGTGCCTGAAGGAAGTACATGAAGTGAAAGATAGCGTATTGGGTAAAAAGCAAAAATTGGACACCAAAAAGTTACCATTCCAGTGACAAAGGAAATAAAACGAAGAAATGTTGTATGCTGTTCCTGCGGGTCATAGAATGAGGAAACTACCAATATTCGTAACTTTAACTGCAATGTGAAAAGTAACTAGCAACTTGTGGAAAGCGTGTCTCATTTTTTTCGAGTTACTTGAGTTATCCAGTCATTTCATGAGGAAAATAACCGTGAAATAAAACTTTTAATTGAACGAAAATTCATAGAGCGTAAATATTGAGGTTCATTTTCCTTGATGACTTCCGAATTTTCCCAATTCCATCTTCTAGAGCAACTCCAAACTTTCTGTTATGAACACCTGGAACGGAAATTGATTTAATTTTTCAATTAAAACTTTTGATATTTTCCATGTGATTTCCATTTCAGTGGGAAGGATACCTGTTTTAATCGATTTTGAATTTAATTTTTTCTTTGGCAAAGTTTTGTTTAAAACCTAACTTTCTGAAAACAGTTCATTTTGATGCAATTGCTACGCTTCACGAAATCTCCGATGATTCGAAAACATAGTTTGATGGTCTGAAGTTATGAGAAGAGATGAGAACATCAGAAAATGGTTGAAAAGGATTGATCTACCTTCATCAAGAATAGCTATTTCGAATTGGTGGGTTTTTTGAAACTCCTCAAGACAAAGTAAGAGAAATCGGAGTCATGATTGAGACTCTGAATCGATTGGCTTGATAGTTCGCGAGTTGAAAAGTTTATCTGGAGTTCAGAGAAGTTTTTAAATCCTTCGTCGCTGAACATGCACTCACAAAAACTGACCACCGCATAAAATTTGAAAAAACTTCTTTCTCTTACCATGCACGACTCGTCAGGGAGGCAATTTAGATCAGAAAACATAAAAACAACTTCAACAAACAATACCTGGATCGCAACCTTAGAAAGAACGAGATCTTTACCTGGCCACTCAAACTTAATTACGAAAACAAACGTATCTGGGAGCAATAATCAACATATACTTATGGTACCTGAAACGTTCCTGTGGACAAAATTACTTATTCTGTTAGTGAGAAATCGGGTACATATAATCTGAGACCAAGAGTACCACTTCAGTGATAGTAGAATACCTTACACTCGTAATTTTCTGAAGAAGCCTACCACACGTGTAGGCGAAACGTCAAAAGCTAAGAAAAATGTATACACGACCGAAAACCCAAAAGCCATACAGAGCATTGAGCGTGAAAGCCTCAATCAGTATATCAAGTCAGTTCCTTCATATTTTTTTATAATTCGAAGTCAGATAGTAACCAGCATGCTAAAATGATTACAGTGGTGGAATGAGTGAGCTATTGAAGAGTACATGCTTATTTCAGCATGCTTCATGATGCGGGAATTATGTAATATATGAAAGATAAAATCAATAAAAATATATATACCGAGTGTCCCTGAGCTTTCAGGCTAGCAGATATTTCAGTTATTTCTGGATGAAAAAATGTAAAGGAGACCATAAGCTCTTCGATATAGCGTATCAAAATCAACCCGGTGGCAAACAATCCCCGATATTTCAAATTGCACCTACATGTTTGTTTTTATTCAACTAACAGCCTTTTTCAGGAGAAAATGAAAGTTCGTGCTTGCCTAAAAGCTGCGTACGGCTGACTAGGAGAACTGAAACAAATCATTGATTTGCATCGATAACCGTTTACCGTTCGATAAAAAGGCCATGCCCTATTTTCATGAAAAATTATGAAGATGATATTTATTAAAAAAAACTGCATTGTGTAATTTTTTGACACCAGTATTTTTATCTTGGAAAAATGATATTTTATGACTATTGGATTGGGAATCAATTGTCAGACTGACGCCCTTTATCTCTTAGAGTTCCACAAGGATCTGTTTTGGGACCACTATTATTTTCATTTTATGTGAACGACCTACCTATCACATGAGAAATGGAAAATGATTATTTTTGCTGACGATACCATTATACCTATGACATATTATCATAACTGATAATAACTATGGAGAAACTACAACAAAACGTAAGACAGTCATTTGATAATATAGAGGTATGGTGTCAGAGGGATTCATCAATCGTCAACAAGTATAAAACAGTATGTTCAAACATCCATATACCACTTTCATGATGAACTTCAATTTGAATTCACAGTTTCATTTAAAACCTTTTGGAACTCGTCTGAACTCAAACATGAATTAATTCAGCAACATATGAATCATGTCTAAGGAAATTTTCAGCACGGGTTTTCATGCTATTTTTCAGATGTAGGACTTTGATGAATCTGTATTACGCTTTCGTTTTTAATCATCTGTCGTACACCCTGATGGCTGGGGTCTCTTTCTGTGCCTGGCGTAAACGGAGTATTAATATCCCAAATAATTGTTTATATAGGCAGAAAATAATAATTAATGAAAAATATTAGGTTTACTGTGAAAAAAAATAGCGACCCTATCCAAGGAAGGCAGCAAGCGCATTAATTACCCATCCACAACGCGATTTTTGGAAATTCTGGCGAAGGCTCCCACACAACGTATATGATAGGCAAATCATTTAATTCTGACGATCCTGATCAGGATAATGATACAAACTCATCAAATTATCGTATCGTCACCGGTTCTCGATAAGTGTACGAAGTTTTAATTAAATGTGCCCGTTTAAAGTAGGTCAAAATCGAGTGTGAAGAAGTCGGTTACAAACATACATACAGGTGAAGCCATAGTAGTCGACAAACATTTGAAGAGAAATACATACTCACCCATATATTTTGAAATGCCTTACTTTCACTAGGAAACACTTATCTGACTTTGAACAGAAAATCCTCAAACTACAACTGCTTTTCTTTATTTTATGCTCTACCTGTACATATTAGAGGAGAACCTTTTTGTGAGGTTTTTGAAAGAAAATCATAAGATTTTCTATCGACAAACAGTTTTTACTCTGTAACGGAATACTTTTCTTTCAGATATGTCCCTTTTAGTTGACGATTCTCACCGTTTCAATTCATTTATTACATAATTTCTATGTAAGACTATGTATGTTTACTTCAAAGAAATATTTACTGATATTTATTGTGATGTTATCTTTATCTCTATCTGGTTTGACTTGCGGTTTGTACTATGTATGTTGATTTTGAGGCCAATGAATACTCAAGAAATACAAACCGGTTTTAGATATATTCGAAAAATCTGATTTTTTTGGTAAATTTCAACACTATTTATCATAGAAACAAAGTAATTGCGGACGTATGCTCATGTGAATATTTCTTCATGAAATCATACAGTTTATCGCCCTTCAGAATCAGCATTCAATTATGAAACACCCTGTATAATATTATCTAATACGTAATTCGGATTATGAATGATTATTATGGTGCACCCGGGGTTACTGCCATAATCATCGTCATCCGTGCCCAGCTAGACTCGTATCAAATTAATTGTGTTTGTTTTGCACACTTTCCAGGTCTATACGACTTTGGAGATTCCCCATCGTAGAAGCAATAAACAAAACAATATTGCAAAGGTGAAATGAACGACTGACATCATGTCAGCTTTAGAGCTCACGCTCTGGAAAGTTTAAATTATGTTATGTGGTGAATTCGGGTCAAATCCAACCGCGATCCACACTGTGGCGTGGAATGTTTCCTGTATAAACTACGTGGGGTAGCATTTCACCGAATAGAGTAACGCGTTTCGGGAGTTTTTGGGGCATTTATCATATTCCATCACGCGAATTGCGGTCAGGGGTGATATTTATTCACAGCTTGTGAATATAAATATGTTTTTGATTGGGGTTTAGTTCGGTTCCGAAAACCGGAGCATTTCGATGTGCAAACATTAAAAATTCATGCTCTCGAACAAAATAATGGCTTATTGAATTGTCGTTCATAATATTTGAATCAATTGTATGTGGTACATAGAATCAGTATTATGTCCATATTATATAATGTTACAATGATATGAACGATACTTGATGAGAATCAGTCGTGAGTATATGCGTCTAAAATGCCAGGAAATGAGAGAGAACATTTTTTTATCTTGTGTCTGTACATAATTATCACCAACAGATCGATAGTTGCAATGAAATTTATTTCTTATATAAAATTATCACTCTAGAGAATATGATCAAAAATTGAGGAAATTTCTCATGAAATTTTTTTTATTTTTTTTAATTTGTAAGAGAACGTGAGTTGTACATTGAAGTAATCTTCAGTGAAAATCTAAAAGTACGAGATTCTGTAGGCTTTCACGGCTGGCGTCAATGTTTTGGTTGGTTTCCGGGTTCTGCCGTGGTCTTATTTGGTTTAAATCTCCAAACGTTTCGACTGACGTATCAGTTTCAAGTGATACATCTAGAAGAGTACTTCGACTACGCCACTGAAGATGACTGCCGCAGTTGCAGTCGAAACGTTTGGAGATTTAAACCAAAGAAGACCACGGCAAAACCCGGAAACCAACCAAAACAGTACGAGATTCGTTTTCATTTCAGGAAAAAAGAATACCAAAATAATTTATTACCTTGTTAAAATACCCTAAAATGTGTAACATGGTATTAACGTTACTCTCTTCACCTTCAGTAACTGTTCAACGAGAATGTATACTAGAATCCAGACATTATGGTCCTTCATCAACGACAGAAGAAAGAAGTATCGGCTTGCAACTGGAAGTGAATTTTTGTGAAAAACTGAAAATGTCTGATATACAGGGTGCCAAATTGAAACAGAAGATTCCGCTCGAAAAATAAATAGGACTTTCCTAATATTTGTTTTTTCAAATGTCGTTCGTTGCAGAGATACAGGGTGTTGAATATGAAAAATTAAATGTCATTTTCATTCATAACCTCCACAGTTCTAAAAATTTCCCAAAAAAATTTATAGAATATTTGTGTTGAATTGGTGCTTCATTCCGAAAAAGAAAACACATTTTCAGTTTTTACCAGTGGCGTACTAGAAGGGCATCATGGTCCATTTTCTTCCCTATATTTTACGCCACTGGTGAAATCTGAAAAATTAATAAGTTATTGCATTCTTCTTTCAGTTTTGGGTAAAAAATGTATACCTGTTTGGTTCTAGAAAAATCAACTGTGTTCAAGATAATTGCTCTTTTATGAATACAAATATAACTAGTAATGAAAAAAAAAGTTCGGTTGAAGTGAATCTTATAATCCTAATTACTGGTTAAACTTACAACTGGATAATCTACCAAAAAAATCAGTGACATTTCCGCATACATTTTTTCTTGCAGAGGTACAGGGTGTTGAAATTGGAAAATGAAAATACATTTTTCTCGTCACTTTCATAGTTACAAAAAAACAATTAAATTTGAAGGTATGCCTTTCTTCAATGGGCGCACTATTTTCGAAAGAAACCAATTAGATGTTATTTGGACCAGTAATTGGGATTGTAAAATTAATTTCTGCCGTACAAATTTTTCATTACTAGTTTTTTTTTTATTCATAAAAGCGCAATTATCTTGAAAACGGTTAGTTTTTCCGGATTCAAACAGGTATACATTTTTTACTGAAAATTGAATGAGAAATGCGAAAAATGTATAATTTTAGTGATTTTACCAGTGGCGTAAAAAATAGGGGAGAGAAGGGACCATGATGCCCTTCTTGTACGCCACTGGTGACAACTGAAAATGTGTTTTTTTTTTCGAAATGGAGCACCTATTGAACACAAACAATCTTCGTATTTTGTTGTAAAATTTTGGATACTGTGGAAGTTATGAATAAAATTTACTTTAAATTTTTCAAATTTAACATCCTGTATCTCTGCAACGACATTTGAGGAAAGAAATATCAGGAAAGTCCTATTTATTTTTCAAGAGGAATGTTCTGTTTCAATTTGGCACCATAGTTTCGGGACACCCTGTATTATTTTCAATCATATCGTTGAAAGAAAAATCGCAAATTTATATATTTTATTGGCATCTGCTTATTGGAAATTCGTTAACAAAAAATGAAAAATGTACGTCCATAAGCAAAAAAATCATTGGTGCACGTTTTTTAGTTTTGTTAATAAGTTATTCGATTGAAAGAAATTCAATAAATGTTCAAAATATCAATTTTTAGTGTCATTATTTCATTTTAAATAAAATATAGGAGATAAATGTACTACTATTATTAATTCAAATAAATAATATAGTATGTAGGTACTTAATGCTGTGAAATTATAAAAATATATATTGTATATATTCCAAGGTTAGGAAGCCGAGTGCTTGGAATCAATGCTTTTCAATCGTTCTGTCTGCCGAGACTTTAGTTTATTTTTGTGATGGCCTGAGAAAGTGCTAGGAATCGCATGTTGAAAGGTAAGACTTCTTCAATCGTAGGCTCGCACAAGTTTCGACTTCTGAGGGCTGTTGCTTTAGTTAGCTCAACTTCATCGTTCCTGGAATTTTTTTTCGGGACAGGTTGGTGATTGAAAGTTACCATTGGCACTCTTCGTTTGGCCTAAAATTTATCTGACTAAAATGGTGAATGCGCCGGGGAAAACTTTTTAAATTTAAAATCTACTGGGATTCGTGTTTCGACAAACTGAGAGTGATTTTTTCCAATGTCAGGTGATCAAGAGAACACAAGAATCCCACTGGGTATCCCACAATCAATGGAACTTTGTTGAACCATGTGCTCGAAAGATTTAACTTTCACTGCATTCTATTCATTGCGTGGATTGCATTGATGATTGGTTCAGTACTTTTTGTGTTTTATTGGAAACTACGAAATTACATTTTGATCAAGGTGTGACTTCGAAACTTACCAACAATGTGAATGTTAATGCTCCTGTCTCCATTTCAATTATTCAACCTGTGCAATTTCCGTCATCAATATTCGATATATTGAAAAACAAAAGGTTTTAGTCGCGCCACTCTTTGCTTTTTTTAATAGCTTCCTCATCTGTATGCCCTAGCATGGTGGCAAATATTTGATTATTTTGACATAAAAAATACGTTTTAAATAACTCTTACATTAATTTCAGTCAAGGATAGTTGATAGTAAAGAGAAACTAAATTTTCTTTATACTCATTTTCTGTATACTCATTTTGGTCTCAAGATCGATGAACCTATTTATTCTGAATATACGCGATGCCAAAAAACAAAATCACTTTTATATTCAAGCTTCTGATTCAGTCATCTTCTAAAGAAATAGACAATCGTTTAACGACCGTATGTCACGAACTCGTGAAGGAAACAAATTCAACGAAAATAAAGTGGGTAGAAACAAAACGGACCGTGATACATAACTTTTGAGAAAAGCGACTTTCCCAGCGCTTTCAAATCAATTACAAAATCCATATTCCTCGCTTTCATGCTCGAAGGATGTTTTCGTATCTCAAATATCAATAGAAATGCAATAACTGAGATTGAATTGAAGAAAAATTGCAGGCCAGGCAATAAAAACTTCGTAGGAAATAACATCTGTTTCAAATTACTCACCGAAGCTCCTTGAAGCACTCTATAAGATGAGCATTCTATGCTATAAGAATATATGGCTTTGCATTTGAATTTTATGAATTCTTTCGGGGAGATATGTTTACCGATTGTTGGGACGTTTCGCTTCCATTTGGGACGGGGTCAACTTTGGTAGAGATGAGGGTATGGCAGCTTGGTGAATGAATAATGTGACATGCATGTATGCGAATCACACATTCATCATCTGGGGTACATATAAAACAAAATTTATATATGTATGCATAGTTTACATATGGATTATTGTCACTCCTCCATTATTGATGCTCCGAATTCGATTGAATGGGAAAACTAGTGACATTTTCTATGGCCTCTTCGATACTGGAGACATGAATAAAATAAACGGTGGCGTTTTAAAAATATTTCACACAGATATATTTGCACACAGTTAAAAAGGGTATCTTCAATCAAATATATACAAACTCTTGAACAGAAACTCTTCTGAGAAGAATAATTATTTTTAATTGATGAATATACTCTCCTTTCAAACCACTTCTATACATAAATTCTCTTGGAATGAATTTGATTGCAGCAAAATATTCTAACTTTTTGTCATTGACTCATCTGCAGAACATGTTCCTCTTGATTCAAAAATATAATTCTTACAGATCTGGAGAAAGCACGTGATACAGTCAACCAATAAGCTAAAGCCATAGCGGGTTCTCGCGAAACCCTGCGAACCCACCCGAAAGCGAGAACTGCTACCGGGACCTCCATCTTGTAATCGTATTCCGTTTGACTGACTGTTTGGGGTGGTGAATTCGAATATCAAAGTTGTTATATTCGTCATAGTATTCGGTGGTTTTGTGTGAAGATGTGCCACTAAGGAAGTGCAATATGGAGGTTGAATTATTCCTGCAGAATTGGAATTCAGATCATTATTGGCCAGTTGTAAAGGTAGGTTGAAAATATTTTCGTTTTCAATTGTTGTGTGTACAATGGCAAAAAATATTTTTTCTGTATTCGATCGCATTGTTGTGCATCACTGCTAACGCTTTTCATTAAATACGTAGGTATAAAATTAATATTGCTGTAATGGTGGCTGGTGTCTAGGATATCTTGAACCAAGGGATGTTGTGAGAAGTTGTTCTTCATGGAGTGTATTGATGAAAGGGAGTCAGTAAATATGGCGACTTTACTGATATCCTGTATTGGAGTCCTCAAGGCTTGTAGTATTCCATTCCATTCCATAGAGGCATCCGCGTGACTATCATATGGATCCCTTCTCATATAGGAATTACAGGCAACGAACGTGCAGACCAGGCAGCGAAACAAATTTTTTCCTCCGATTTGCCAGCAGAGCAAATCCAACTCCACCAAGACCTAAAATCAGCAACTCGACAAATGATGATACAAACTTGGCAAACACATTGGAACACAAGCAACACTAAACTGCGTACAATTCAACCCACAGTGTCCCCCTGCAGAAGATGCCTTCAATGACAAGAAAAGACAAAAGTGTTATAAGAAGACTCAGAATAGGTCACTCCCGGCTCACCCACGGTTACCTTATGTCTTCACACAATCCCCCTACCTGTGAATTCTGTAACGGCGTGAGACTTACAATCGAGCACATACTTTTAAATAGCACATACTACAGCCCGACTCGCTGCAAACATAAACTCAGTGGAACCCTTAAAAACATTCTCGGTCTACCCAACCAGTTTAAAACTGTACTTTCACTTGTACAAAAAACTGCTTTGTAGTGGTGAATTTTGGTGAATAGAACCTCATGACAAGATTTTGCTACCAACATCAAAATAAAATATTGCGCTGCGTTTTGAATTCCTGATCATCATCACATCCGCCTCTCATTTGATACCACTGAGCCATTTATCTTGAGATATTTATAATTTGATAAAATAGTGGTATTTTGAACAATCAAGTTATCTGCAAACTCAGTTCCTTTTATTTCGTTGATCCTCTCCGAACACACTTTTTGAACTTTGTTCGATTTACTATTGCATTTACTCTTTCTTGAGTATGTGATACCGAGGAACGCTGTTTTGTTTTTCCTTCGCTGTTGATGCTGTGATTGTAAGTCACCGCTTCATTCGTAGGGAAATACTACAAGGCTATTGAATGTTATCTTTGGTTTTGTGTAACAAGACGACTCTACCGTCGTCTGACCTATCCTTATTTTCTGTCAGATATTTTCCTCATTTCTCCACTTTGTGGAAATGCGTAGAGAGAAGGGTATTACGAACGTATTCGGAATTATTTCTTTTGATTTTGTTGATCCTCTCAAGTATATCATGTCATGAATGATGGTAACTGTCGACAGTTCAGATATTTTTCGAAATGAGGTTTTCCCATCAAGAAAAATCTTTGAATCCTACTTCGTTCTCCAGAAAAATAGCCTAAGAGTCCAACACGGCATTTTTTTGCTGTACTTCATCGAAGATCCAGAATCAATGAGAAACTTCTTTCTTGTGCGGAGAAGAACTAAATAAATATTCTTAAATTTAAGGAAAGAAATCGACGTTGCAGCCTATTTTGGGGCTGATCCAAATAATTCCATAACATACATATCAAGAAATAAGATTTCTCCTTATAAGTTTCGACTAGTGCAAACACTAGAACCTGGTGATCCTCGGTGGCTGATGAATGAATGCAGACAAGATTCAAATTTTTATAGAAATTTTATATGGAGGTATAATAGAAATAATTTCCATCATTGGAGTAGAACTAATCCATTTCCATTCCATTCCCACAATCTGAAGAGACGATTTGGTGTAATTGTTCGGTGTGGTCTATCCAGAGACAGAATTATCGGTCTAATTTTCTACCGTTCTCTGACCGGACCTCGTTATATTAACTTATTAACGAGAATGTTGGAAGAGTTTTTCGAAGATCATCATCCGGAGGCTCGTCAAACGATAAATTTTCAGCTGGATGGATCACCAGCACATAATCTTAGTTGCGTAAAAAATGTTTCTATGCTGTTTCGAAAACAGATGATGTTACAAATTGATGATCCTGTTGAGTGGCCCCCTTGTTCACCAAACATGACATCCCTAGAATTTTATTTAAAGAAAATATCATTTTATGATATATTTTGAATTTGTGATTTTCTCCAGCATCGAGGAGGCCATTAAAAATGCCACCAGTTTGCCCATCTGAACGAATTCTCAGTACCAATAATTACGGAGTTGACGATTGTCCGACTGAATTTGGAATACCCTGTATACGGCCCTTCAAAGAGTTGGCATGACATGAGAAACACTCTTACTTAATAATAACTTATTTTGAAATTATACTTGGGCATTAAGTCTTCCTTACAAAATGTGAAAAATGGTCTACTTTAACGAGCTTACGTGGCTCTCGTTATCAGTCAAAAGGTGATTTTTTCAATAATCGTCTTGAGCAGACGGCTTGTTCATTTGAATATCAAAAATTTTCGAAAAAAAGTGTTTGTATTTTATGCATATCTTTCAAATTTAAACGTTCAAGAGCTACTTTTGATTTCTGATAATTTTTCTTACAATTTAATTGTTAATGCTCAATATATTTACTTGAAACGTTCGAATATCTTTATTCATTTTCGAAAATTTCCACGAGGAAATATAGTTGATTATAGCTTTTTATTTATTAAAAATTATATAAAATGAATATGAAACTCTTATAACAAAATTGGGAACAACAAATAATGAATCATAGAACAAAATAAATTAAAATCAAATTTTTTTATACTTTTCGACGAACTCGTTTTCTTGTCCGGCTATTAGTTTGTATCATTTTGCCTGTTTGGTACGATCTCTGCAATAGATTTTGAACTTACTTCAAATTCAGCTCAGAACTGAGTGACAATGCAATATTATTATATATGTTGATGTAATGAAATAAAAGTTGAAACAAGATTGTGTACTTTTTTTAACTACAGGCACTCTCTTACCATCGGAATATTTCCATTTTGACGGTCTCATAGTTAGAGCTGGCTCGATAGATTTTAGCTGATAGCACCCATTTTCAAATATGATGAGGAAGCTTTCTATTTCGATTTTTTTCGTTGCAATCTTTCCCTGAAAGGAAGAAGGGGTACGAACATCGGATCGAAAATTTTTTTGTCGTAAATTTCGTGACCGAAACCGTTAAAAAAAATCCGAACACTTTTTCACTGTCTTCACGGATTCTTAAGATTTTTCTAGCTTATCACAACATATTTTGGGACTAGGAATGAGGAAGAATTCATTCAATTTCAAATACTCCCTCTCTCCGAATAAGTTTTTCAAAATATATCGTAATTTCTTGATATAATGATAGACTTATTCATTTTATTTGCATACGTTTTTTTAATTCTTTACTCTTGAACAAAAACGTGATTGACCTCAAACTCTGTGTAATGTTACTAGTATTATTTTTATCTGTACATGTATTAGCAACTTTGTCATCAAGATTCCATTTATGACCACTGAAGGATATTCATTATTATCATGAGATTCACATGAGCGTACCATAGCATTAGTTTTGAATGCTGTTTGATATATTCATGAAACTGAAATTAATATCTGAAATAATTGGAACTGATACCTCGGAATGTACGAACTACAAGCATTGCAAGCGGTTGGAGCTAGTCCAAACTGAAATAACAATTTGTCTAATAAAGCTCAACATAAATCCATTTAAACTCAGTTCTGCAGAGAGTATAGATCTCGACGGATTTGAAATTGCAAATTTTGACCCATATTCCTTCTCTAGACGGTTCATCACGAATCATATGATAAATTTAATGCATTACGTTTATATCTCGTAGAAAATAATTGAACAATGTTGAGAAGTGGATATATTCCAGTGTTATAGAAAGTACTACGATTTTCGACATGTTTGAAATTTTATTAATTAAAAATATTGTTACTTTTATTACTTTATTGAGCGCCAGAGCCACCAAAAAAATCTTCAGTATTTTCTGGTAATATTCATAATCAGTTGTACTGTCAGAATCGTATTGAAATTCAAAATAATTACTCTTATTCTATAAGAAATAATAATTTCTTCAAATTCTTGTTCGGCTGGTGTTCTTTGCTTAAGTCTGAGCTTTTATGGATTAAAAAATGTTGGGCGATCTGCGACCCATTGAATGCCGATTTCGAAATGGTTGAACGCATGATACTTATCTCTCCAGAAAAAAAAAATATACTGGGTCGATAAATGAAATCGAAATTTCGTATTCCATATCAATCACGTGAACATTTTTATCATGACACATGACAGTTATGACAGTAATGACTGTCATTATTAATGTCATTTTGGACAAGTAAATTATCAATTAACACACTAGTGTGTTATAATCCATAACTCACTAGTGAGTTCATATTTGAAGTAGTATTCTATTTATTCATTAATATTACAAGCATAATTTTACATTAATATTAAAATTAAAGGAAAAAGCTAATGATTTATTCGAATTTGAAGGAATTGTAAAATTCGTTGGTTCATTGGAATCAGACTCTCCCATATCGGTACAGCTGCTCGTAGTGCTGGAAGACGCCGACACATTAGAAACTTGTATTTTTTCTGCAATTTGTATTTCGTTATGCACCGATTCTACCAGGTATCCTTCTGCTACCGTCGAGGACTTCCATTCTCCGTGACGTTTCAAAGTAGTCATGTTAGCCCCTGCATTGGCCAAAAGAGTCGCCCAAGATTTTCTCAGGCAGTGACCGGTGAAGAGCGCTAGTTCTATCAATTTCAAAAACATTGCAATTCTTCAAGGTATCTTCTCCAACGTATTTATCCTCACACACTGACTGGTACACCTCCCAAAATAAACAAAAAAGCGGTTAGAACTAGTATTCTTTGGTCACAAGACATGTATTTTCTACAAAATTGATCGATTTGACTGAAAATCCTTCTTCAAGTATGGTGAAACTTCTCGATTTCGATTTATTGGTGTCAGTGTTTGGCAAAACTACTTGAAAATATTTCCCTTTGTCTTGAATATTTTATATTTTCAAATTGACCAATTCATCGCATCTACAAGCACCGCTAATCCCCATTATCAAAGCCACTTTTATCAACAAGTACTCGTCGTCGAGAGCTTCGTTAAAAAAATTATCCATTTCAGGTCGTTCTAATGTCTTGGACTTCTTTGGTATGTATCCCTGTTACTGGCTTTTCAAAAAGCTCGTTAGTTTGCCATATTTCGAAATTTCGATTTTTTGAAAAAGGTGAATAGTCGAGCGAATAAGCATCGAGTATTTGGTCCATAACGACGATCGGGCAAATTATTTTGCAAATGTAAAAAATAAACAAATAGAACATTTTCATCATTACCTTTTATCTTCCGTGAATTCATCCAAGACTCAGACATTTTGAACTCCTTGTCGTAAATATCTTGGGACTTTTCTGGCAACATCTGCATCGTTACTTATTCCGCTTTCGTAAGGATATCCCCAGGAACATAATTCTCCAAAATATAAAAAAGTCACTGTCAAGTCATTCTGACGTTTATAGGGTACTGAGACGTAAGAACCTTTTATTTGATCACAAAACTTATTCATTATTATTTCATAAAAAAACGATTTCTTCCACTTGGATAAGATGGTATGCCACTCGTTTGTTATGTTTCCTATGTCAATTGAGAATTTGTCTTTCTCGCGTGACTTATTTTCAACATAACACACTAGTACCATAAATCTAATCTTGTTCCATTTCAAATTTTTAAAACAATATACTTACAAGACATGCAAAACAAAAGATCATGAAACATGAAAGTAAAATAAGATAGCGTGTAATACAAGTATACACAGAAAACGAAATGAAAGTTAGGAGACTTATTAGTCACACGCAATTCCACTTCTGCTCCCAAACAAATTTATAGGACTTCATGTATCACCTATGTGCATTTTGGTCACTTATTATGTTTGATCGATTTTAACTATTTTCTGCCGAAGGTGCTTCGCGCATTCACCAATTTCTTCTCAAATTGAAATATTAAATTTTTGTCGATGCCTGAAACATTCCTTATTCATTCCTGTATTTTGAATGTACATTATTAGAAATTCAGGTTGGGAACTTTCACAGCAACAAATTAGCTAGTGGATCTGGAAAATTATATGTGAAAAATGCAAAACATGTCGATTGAGGTTTATATTTATTGGAAAATGAATACTACCTACCACGTTATAGTTATTAACGCTACAAGGCCGATATGTAGCAAATATCGGATGAAGTTCAATCCGATATTTGCGTATTAGCCGTGTGTTGTTCAAGACTTTTCGTAATCCCGCTGAAAGATTACAGTTTGATTCCGAGGAAAGGACAAACCACGTACCTCGTAATTCTACAGAAAAATCTCAACATCGTGTTGTCATGGTGAGAGAGTTCCGACAACTTAACAATATCACAACAATACTATAAACAACGTCAGAAGGCCTGACTGGTGAATTTCTGATGGATGAAAAAAATTGTTTCCAGCATAAAACTCATTTAAGCGAATAGTTCCTCCCTTCAGACTTAGTAAATAAACCAAAAGAAATTAACTCAGTAACGAGCCTGTTAGTGGAAAAATTTGCATTGAGAAATGACTGTAGTTATACAGAACTTAGGCAAATAAAATACGAGGAAAAAAAAGTTTCATAAATAAAAAAGGGAACATTGAAAAGTATCAATTTTCATAGAAGGAACAACAGAGCTGTAGGAATACCAGGAGTTTGAAAAATCATTTAGTTTTTGGTGGGGATAAAATCCCCCCAATTTTTGTCAATAGTTACCTACTGTTTGTGAAACTCCGGTTGCATATCATTGATAGAATTTCGAATTGGGCACAGTGAGTGCGAATAAAGGATAGTAGAGTATCAACTGAACCATTCATATTCTGGTAACAAGCTAGTTGATGGCAGAATTCATCCTGTGTACTCCATAAAACGTGTGAAGTTATTGCGTGAATTCCCAATCTGTCTCTATTTTTTTGTCCTGTTTTGTGGCATACAATTCGTTTTCGAAGGTAAAAAAAATGCAAGAGGGTTAGGTAAGGCGATTTTGCTGGCCATTCAACGGTGTAATTTTGTCTGATCTATTCAATACAGAAGCCACGTGGATTAAATTTTGCGGTTGAAACTGTCTTGCTCGCTTGGAAATATTCCTCCCTGTATAAAGTAACATATTATCATCCTGCAGTGCTAGCAATTTTTTAATCGCTTGGTTTTGTGACCTAAGCACATATTGATTTAGAGAAAATTATTGAAAAAATATATTCTGATATCCCTCAAAACTATCTGAATCAGTATAAAAAATAAAAATTGATGCTTGTATTTCAACTTGAGATTTCCATTTTTAGATACTACTCTGATTATTTCCGAATATATTGGGAAAATAACCATCAAAAAAGCTCGTTCTCTCCTACGCTACTCTGCTTCCACATCAAAAAACTCCCTATTTTTTCGACCCACATTTCGTGGTTACTCGGTTCCATTCTCTGTCCACATCAACTCGTGTGAAAGACGTTTATTGACGGATAACAAAGCTGTCGATTTCGTCTTCACCACCCACCAAGTGTCTGGATTTTTTGCTTCATTTATGTCAAACGCCATGTCTGCCTATTGATTGAGGACGATCTAATTATATCGCGTGATAAAGACAAAGGTCTTCAATTGATTGGAGCCCTCCACGGCCACCCAATGATTTATTATAGCAGAATTCGATTCAATTTGTCTCCATCGAGAAATAGAATCGAGGGGTGATCGATGTTACTCGGGGAAAAATACAGGGATATAGCATTTTCAATTATCATTTTCTTGTTGTTTCTTCAATGGTGCCTTTCATTTCGTTTACTGATGACCACGTTTCATGTTTCGCGTTATTTTGTCTTTATAGGAATACGATGTAGAAGACAGATAACAATTGAAATAAAGTGCTTCTGTTAATTAATAATAATAGTAATACCGAATCAGTTGAAACAGTAGATATCAGCTGTGTACACAAAACCGACGAAGAAATATTGAATGAATTAGGCAGCAGGCACACTGAGCAACCATGACCGACCGTCCACGACCGTCCAACTACGACCAAAATTCCCAAAACGTGTATTCTTATCGGATAACTCACATTGAATGACCGTCTTCAACCTGTTTTCGAAGACCTTGTTCAAAATTGCAATCTGCTGAAAATTTTGGTTGATCAGTGTGAGTTTGAAAGTTTTTATTAATCCCTTTCAATTTTTGGTCTTTGCTGGACGGTCGCAGACGGTCGATGCTGGTCGGTCAGTGTGATTTCTAGCTCACGAACTGAAAAACTAAGGCACGTCAGGTTCCTATCATTAAATTAAACATTATGTGAGAGTGTATCTCTTCTCTTCGACGTGAAGTTGTCGTGGTGTTAGAGCATTTGCTTCTCACCCAGGCGAATTCGATCTCCACCGCCTGCCACTGAGCTAAAGTGGTTCAGAATCCACTCTTATGTGAGCTGTAGGTCCCGGATCTCCCTTGCTGGTACAAGTTCTGCTTATGAGTTTTTTTTTTTTAAATCTGGGTGGTTTATATAAACAATTTTTTGCCTTTCTTTTTCTGCATTTTACATTTTAACATCTTTGAATTTTTGAATCTTGTGACATTCAAACATTTTTAACGGTTTCAATATATTCACATTTTTATATAGTTAGTTCATTCGTTTCAATCTATTGATCCGCTTCTTTCTGATCATGTGAATGTGTTAAATTCAACCATTTTCTGCCGAAGGCGCGTTTCGCATCCACCAATTTCTCTCACTGAATTATTTAAATTTTGTTGATGTTTAACTATTACTCCTGATGTACATTATTAGAAATTCAGGGTGGGCACTTTCACCAGAAAAAAAAAATTGGCTAGTAGTAAAAATCTTTGGTAAAAATGCAAAACAAGGCGACTGAGGTTCACATGAAGAGATATAATGATAAAAACAAATTCAGCCCCCTTTAGGGGATGAACAACACCACGTTGATATCTTTTAATGAAACGTACCACTTGTAAACACATGGTTGGGAAAAAGCAGGAAAATCAGTTCGGTATTAAAAAAACATATTTCCCCGTTTAGAAAAATCTGATGAATCTGAGAAAATAAAAACGGCTGACATAAGAATTGTATGTTTGACTTTCTTTAATAACATCCATCCACCATAAATTGAATATGAAAAACAGTACCAGACTTACAATTTGTTGGTAAATGAATAAAGAATTAACAATGCTTGAATAGAGAAGTAGATAAACTGAGAATATAGCATTTCCCAGAGGTAGTTGAAAAAGCTATATCTTCCAAACTACGACGAATGAGTTGAAGAGATTTTTACAAAAACATCTTGTGAGGATGGTCAACAAGATGATACATGGAAATTTCGAGACATTCCGTACAGACTGAGAACAGCATTTATCAGAGAAACTTGAGAAAGTAATACCTTCCAAACTATGACGAACAAGTCCACAAAAAAATCTTGCGAGTTTGATTTAAGAGGGTAATACAACGAAATTGCGTGACAACCCGTACAGACGGTGTTGAAAAAATCATATCTCCTAAACTAAGACTTATTATTATTATTATTATTATTATTATTATTATAATTATATTATCAAGACCTAGTGAATAAACCTACGGAGATCCATGGAGGGCAAAGTTATTAACATCGATGAGAAAGTGTAGTAATACAGAACTGATGAGTATAATAGTAAATACGAGAAAATAAAACTGTATTATAAATAAACAAGAGAACACTAAAAAGTATCAAGTATTTTAGTGGGAAGAGAAGCTACAGGACCCTTAAAAGTTTCAGAAACAAAAATATCATTGATATCTTGAACCCCATGTAGGGATGAAACCACCAACAATTTTTCATCGATAGATAGTGCTTGTGAACCGTTTATATTTTGGTAAAAGCTAATCCATGGCAGAATTCAAGTATTAATATCCCGACAAAATGCTGAATTTTCGAAAAATACTCTCACCTTGCTGTCACGAGAACTGTGTTGCTTAGAAGCACCACGAGAGCTTGCTCGAGTGGTGTTTTGTACAGCAACACAGTTTGAGCGACTGGCAAGGTGACAGTATTTTGAAAATTCGGCTTTTTGAAGGAATATTCGATCAGACAATTTCACGAATACATTAAATTATTATGGACTAAATGCGTATTGCAGGAACCGTTCATCATGTGTCGTTAATGTTAGTTGAAGAGTTGAACCGTCAAACTGACGTTTCTAGATTTACCGTGATTGTCGTAACTATGGAAATGTATACACAAGCTAGAAGCGAATCACTGTTTCGAAAATACCACGGGCTGGAGGAAGAGTTTTCAAAAAGTCCTGTTCTCATTGATTCGAAATGAGAAAATTATGACATCTGATTGGTTTATATAATATGAGGGAAATTGTGTATGAAACGTGTGGTGTTATTGAACATATTTTTGGTCAGCTTAAATTTTTTAGTTCTTCAATGTCTCTAGACTAAATATATTCTGTTTTTCAAGTAACAAAAAAATCTCATCTATTTACTCTCGTCTAGTAAGATCTAAATTCGAATATGGATGAATTCGAGCAAAGTTCGATGAGTGAAAATTTAGAATATGAATCATTAACAAAATTCGGACAAATCATTCAAATTTTTTATTTCTCTGCTATAAAGTTGAGGGAGTTGATTTATTATATTACTGCATAAGCTGTTAAATGGTGAAATAAACCGCGAGTAGTATTTTTCATCTCAAATAGAGTTCAGAGTGAAGATGAAATAAATACCACTTTCCAGTGCTGAAGAACTGAATAAACATTCTAATGCTAACAAAATATCAAAAAATCTCGATATTTTCTGGGGCAGCAAGTGCTAACCAAAAAATAAATCACGAGTATATTTATAAATGATTTTGAACTGTTTTCATTTGTATATTGTTGCACTGATATTATTACTACTATTTCAGATTTACTAACTATCCTATCAAATTGTTATATAAATGGCTTCTGTTAAGAAAAACATACTATATTATTAATGAGAGGGCGAACTCTCTGTTCTATAAGTATGAAGCCTATAGTAAATATCGATAAACTTGTTCAGCATTTTCTTCAAATATTTATCTTGAGCTTCCAGCCATTTTCTCTGTTTTATTGAACCCATCCCTGATATTTTACACTTGAAAACTTTCAGGAAATATATAAAACCCAGGAATGTCGAGGGCCTTACCTTTTCAAGTAGGATCCCTAGTTTTGTCGTCAGAAAATATATCATCAATGAGAAAGGAAGTGTAATGACGAATAACACAAGCTGAAATTCGATCAAAAGAAAGAATTTCTTTATACTTTTTCACTAAGATTCTTTTCACGAACTGAATTCAGGATATGTTGAGTGCATCATGAATAATATTACAGTCCAGTTCTTTGCTTTGATGCATATTCAAATACCCAAGGCTGTACCAAGCTGTGATATCCTAAATTCCGCAGGAGTAACTTTTATAGGTTTCTATTCTGCAATGCACGATAATGTCTTTGGGACAAGCTCTACTGCATTCTTGGCAACTATCACGACTCCATTTGTCTTGTCAAAGGCAAAAGATAACACATTCTCCGTATATGGGCTACTGAGTTATGCAATTGCATTTCTGAATTTATTCACTCCAGAATTCAGTTTCAAAGGTGATTCGACAATTATGGAACATATATTTGAATGCACACAATCTCACAGTCTTCAGATATCACTCTTAGACTGTGATTAGAAAGAGGTCTTCAGCTATAGAAATGTTCAAATTAGTTAAGATGAATCCATGCATAATCTCCGACATTATATTGGAATGTCATCTGATAATAAAATATTTAAACCGAAATTTCAACTTTGTTTCACTCAAACTTAGTTGGAGGCTTGTAATATGACGAGAGCAAATAACATTGGAAAAAATCACTCCACCTGAAGGTGGAGTGATTTAATCATGTTATTTGCTAGAGTCAATTACCGAAGCAACCAAGTATTTGTTCAAAATAGAAGTTTTTCGTATAAAATAAACTCCCTTGTGGTATTACCCTCGATAAAATATATCAAATATATGTTCGTGTAAATTGAGACTGATCAAGCATGAGAAATGAATTCACCTTTTAACTTCTAGTCAAAATCTATTCATATATCAACCGATTTCGAAAATAATTCCACACCCTGCAATTCACCAACACAAATTCATGTTATATTCTGATGGAATTTTGCTACAATACATTTCAATTATTGAAACGAAGTGGGTGTCGGATAATTAATGATTTCAAAACAAAGCTTTTCATTCTGTGTTGATTCAACCGCTAGAGTTGGAAAAAGCAATTGTACTTCTACCCCGTATATGCATATCGACAGAGGACCAGGTGATTGACAGTGAGAGTGAAATAGCTTTGTGATAAAAATAGAATGAAACATTGATTGAGCGGTTAATTTTGTGGAGGAAATTCGTTTCTTGGCGTGATTTTTTGGGATTCAAACCTTCCACAATCTAAAAATGAAATATTTATTTGAATGAATTATATTTAACACTGAGTTTTTGAATCGACGAATGGAACATATTAGTTTCTACTCGACCCATGAATAGGTTGGCAGTCGCAGAATTGCTTTATCTTTAACAGTTCCCGAGTTGAAGAGTTAATCTGGAATGGGAAGGAGTTAATTCCCTCCATATGTTTTTTTCAGTCCTATTCATGACATTTCAGACGATGTATTCTTTTATATGCCAAACCTTGTATCTGAGCTCACAAAAATCATATATTTTCGGAATCTGCCTAAAATTTTGCGTATATAGTGCGGATTGCAAGTGAATCTGCCGATTTTGAATTTTTCATGATTTCAGTTCTTTGGATTTATCCGAATTCTATAATTCAGTTACTTTGGCTTCATGACTTGGCTTTTCAATTGAAATTACTGAGTTACCTCTTTTTCCTTTGTAAATGTTGAGTGTACTTTTTTGTATAGTTCCCCAATAATAATAGTATATTGTTTACTGGGTAGGAAAAGCCTAAAATTCCTGGGCGACACAGAGTCCAGGAATGTGGCTTTTTCCACGAGGTAAACAAACTATTTTTCCGCAAGTCGCTAGGAAGGTCGACAAAAATTAATTAATTTTTAAAAAATCGCGAATAATTTTATTTACAAACAAATCAAATGAATGGTGCTTTGATAGTTATTTATGCACTAGTGCAATAAAGAGGTTCTTTTTCCACCCAATATTTTTTTTCATGAATGTAGAAAAAATTCGTGAATGGATAAATTGGGTTACTATGAAAAGGTATACAGGTTGAACTTGACGCTTATAAATTTAATTGCTAGTGTTCTCGAAAGTAAAATGATAAGTTATGATGAAATTTCCATTCCTGGGACTCCTCCAGAGCTGGTTGAGGCAGTGAATACTGCTGCTTCATTAGAATTATTGCCAAAGAAATCAATAGAAAAGTACAAAAATTCGAATAAATGTTCCGTGGATAATCGTAAGAGTAAAACACAAGTTTTCTCTCAGAAAATGTTCCAATGGCATACTTCCTAGACTTTTGTTTAAAGATGAAATCTTGCTATTTATTTGACCTTGGTAAATCCGACAGAATATACTCGAATTCGTCGATCTTCTGCAACAATATTGGTTGAGTCTGGTGGCGACATAACTAGATTAAAGAGGCATGGAAGACATCAAACGTTGCTGAAAGATATATCGAAGAATCGCTTAACAATATGGTTGAGGTTGCAAATAGAGATTTAACAGTACAAAATATTAACCAAAATAACTCTACCACCCCGCATGTTGTCCAAAATGTTTCTCATAGTTCTTATAATGCTCCTCCAATGTACAATAATTGTACTAAATGTCAAACAACGGTAAATAAAATACTCAACACTAATTTCGTTGCACCCCAAAATTTTGACCCTATTTAAATCTGAATAACTTTTTTCTACATTGAACAATTTGAATTCTGTTCACACTGTTCGCTAGCTCAGTCCTTCACCTATAATCTCGTACTCCTTTAAAACATAAGGTTCTTCGCATAAAATCGATACAGGGTATTACCTAAAACTGTGCAAAATTTCTGAATCTTCAAAAGGATTCCAAATTAAGATTATTTTTTTCTGAATTATCTTATTATCTCTTTTGTTTACAGGGTGATCTCAAAAAATTTACTTTTTGGTTTTGCAGTCATAACTGTTTTCGTTGTCAACCGATTTTCAAAATCTCAGGCTCATTTTGAAGCTGAAACTTTAGATGAGAAGAAATGCAGATCCGAATTGACTCAAGATAATGATTGAAGATCAAGGGTTTCCTCAAAGGTGACCTAAATCTGAAACACTCTCAAAATTCGGTTGGGAGGAGATTTAAATGAAAATCAACTTGTTTTTGAAATGATGATCCATTCTGAATACGTCCAGATCTTTCTTGCTTTCAATAGTCAAGAAATGTGCGTGGAAAAACCCAATTGTAACGGCAAAATTTTGAAAAAAAAATAACACATTGTTCGCCTGAAATGAATGGCCCATAACCAAGGTTACAAGAATCACATTCAGTGACTGACAAGCCTGACCAGCTGAGTCTCATTCCACAATAGCGGTTTTTTTCTAAATCGTGAAGCATTATTCATGTTAGTTAGCAAGAACAAGAAAACAAGTTTTATTGAGTTTTTATTGAACAACAACAAAGAGAAAATAACTTGGATAACATGAGAATTGAAAAATATTTATGATATTCAGTATTTAGTGGGTCCTCCGCCTTTGGCAATTACTTCATTGACGCTTTCCGGCATGCTGTCTATCAGACTATCAATGAACTCCTGTGGTACAGCTTCCATTCTTGCTGTACCGCATTCACCAAGTAATCCAAATTTTCCATTCGCCCTTCCCTTTCTATCAATTTTAATTTCATACGACTCCAGACATGTTCCATCGGATTCATATCCGGAGAGAAAGGCGGCCAGTTCATTCGCTCAATACCGTGATCCCTCAAAAACTCGTTGACAATGTGTGCCCTATGCGGTCTCGCATCGTCATCAACGAGAAGAAAGTTGTTGCTGATATTTGCGGCGTAAGGGACCACGATTTCTCTCATACACAAATCTCTATACCTCTCTCCGTTCATACTCTCTCCTCTCAGAATCACCAATTCACTCCTCCCATTCATCGATATTCCACCCCACACAGTCACTCCTCCACCTCCAAAAGCCACCCTCGCCTCCATATTTTCTTCCAAAAACCTTTCATTCCTCCCTCTCCAAACCAACACTCGACCATCCTTTCGAAACAAGTTGAACCTACCCTCATCCGTAAACATACACCTATTCCACTCTGCTATTCCCCAGTTTTGATGTTCTTCCCCCCACAGGGGATGTACAGGTTTCAGTAAGGGGCAGGCAGCTCGTCTCCTTGCGTATAATCCAAGATCGTGGATCCGGCGTCGGATTGTCTGGCATGAAACCTGAATTCCCGTAGCATCGATCAATTCACGACGAATTTTGGGGGCGGTTGAAGTCCGAGTACGCCGTACCAATCTTCCAATAAGGCGGTCTTGAGCGAAAGTTGTTCTTCTTGTTCCCCTTCTTGGCCCCCTAGGTTGATACTGAATATCCCCAGCGTTAGCTCGGACGTGGGCCCTTTGGACGGATCTAACTGTCGTTCCAAGCAGATTGGCAATTTGAAGGGTAGATAATGCTTGTTCAGTCATTCGTGGAATCAGTTCCAGCTGTTCGCGCGTTAGATGCGGCATCGATATGATAATTTTTTGTACAAACGAATCAAAATTGACGTCTAACCTGGCCTGTCAGTCACTGAATGTGATTCTTGTTACCTTGGTTACGGGCCATGTATTTCAGGAGAACAATGGGTTGATTATTTTTTTTACAAAATCCTGTCGTAAAAATTGGATATTTTCACGCACAATTCTTGACTGTTGAAAGCAATAAAGATCTAGACGTATTCAGAATGGATGATCATTCCGAAAACAAGTTGATTTTAATTTAATTCTCCTCCCAACCGGATTTTGAGGGTGTTTCAGATTTAGGTCAACTTTGAGGAAACCCTTGATCTTCAATCTTCATCTTGAGTCCATTCCGATCTTCATATCTCTTCATCTAAAGTTTCATCTTCAAAATAAGCTCGAGATTTTGAAAATCGGTTGACGAGGAAAAAAGTTATGACTGCAAAACCAAAAAGTAAATTTTTTGATATCACCCTGTAAACAAAAGAGATAATAAGACAATTCGAAAAATATCTTGAGGTAATGAGTTCATCTTCATGCCACTTTTGTCAAATTTGAAAAAGAAAAATTTCTTCATTTGGGATCCTTTTGAAAATTCAGAAATTTTGCACAGTTTCAGATAATTCCATGTAGCGATTTTATGCGAAGAACCTTATGTTTTGAAGAATGACGAGATTATAGCTTAAAGACTGGGTTAGTGAACAGTGTAAACAGAATTCAAATTGTCCAATGCAGAAAAAAGTTATTCAGAATTTAATAGGGTCAAAATTTTGGGGTGCGACGAAATTATACTCTGCAATGTTTTGATGTTTTCTAAATATAAATTAATTCCTTATAAACAATGTGTTTTCAATCATTTATGTAGAACACTAACAGCTAGAAGGGAATATCAATTCCTTACAGTAAGAAAATTACATTTTCTCACAGTAAGTAAGTTTTGACTTTTTCTTCAAGAAATTTTGTCATGAATGTCATATGGCATTAGTAATATTCATTTTGTACCTGTACGTAAGAAGGGATAGTCTTGGAGAACAGCGGTTTATAACTCGTCGCTCAGACGATAGCACCGTGTGATGAATTCGCTTGCAGGATTCGTAATACTAGGAAAGAACAATCGGTAGTGGATCGGAAGAAGAACGAGCACCCATTTATAAGATCATCCCGGCCGTATATTCCATTCAAATCCAACCTCATCGCGATTTATCGGAATAGAAAAAAACTCAAATGAAAATCCTGTAACGTTCGATCCGAGAGTTGGAAATGGCGTCAGCCCACATCCATCAAGGGGCATAAATCTTGATTCGACTCGGTAATTGGCATTTCTCTCTTTCTGGAAAATAATTGTAAGTAATCGAGTTCTTGCAAAACCTAACACAACGTGATGCTCATACAGATATCTCTCGCAATTTCGGCGTAATCTCTCTTTCTGTGAAATATTGCCGAAGGCTATCTCTCGGGTATATCGTCTGACTTGTCCAATTAAGTGGAGGATTAGGTGTACTCACAGGAGATGTCAGTATGATTTCAAATCAGGGTTAGTTATGAAAGGTCTCTTACGGGTTGTGGACTGGTGGACTTGGTTGGAGTTTTTTATCTTCGGGTTTCCATGAGAAGATAAATCCTGAAATGTTCGAACGGTGTTCAGAGAATTGTAAAGTGGTGCATGAAAATTGATTATTTGAAGGAACGACAATTCAGTGTCAAAGAAAACTGTTATCAGTATTAACAGTGACAGTTTTCATTCAGAAAATCGTATAATGAAAAAGATATACATTGTTTAGGACGAACAAATAGGAAGATACCACCAAGCTTTTTTATGGAACTATCGTGTGTATATATTTTGGAAAGTAATAAACCTGAGATAAAAGTGATATATAGAGGTAATTTACAGGTCAACAGTAATGGAATTTCTTCACATTTTATCAATGATCCCCTGAGTACAGATTATGTGTGCTGATTGCGGAAAAAGTATATAGAAACATCACCTTTAGTTCATCTACGATTCATAATTTGAATTCATGTCCCCAGAACTAAATAAGAATTTTCTCGTTTAGCCCGAATAAAATTCAAATAAAAATAATATACAGTGCTTTCATTTTAATTTGTCCCACTTTTGAAAAGGCTGTAAAATATTAATTTTTTTAGGCGGGAGGTCGAATGAAAAAGGGATTTGAAGGTTATTCGTTAAATTTTATGCTGTCCAGTAAAAAATTTAATATAACTTCAAATGTCAATGTTATTGACAAAACTTACTTTTTTTTAAACAGTACACTCTGTATATCATTGAATATTTAAAAATACTCCTTTCTTCTGATAATAATTATTGAATGTCATACGTGAATATTGCTCCCTGACAGTTTGTTGGTCAATAAATGAACCTAGACATAGAATGCAATTTCCAAGTAGAAAAGGTCCATATAAAAAAATGTTTTATAGACTTTCGAGTTTTTCGAAACTGGTAGCCTGAATAGAAAATGAACTGTTAGGCCATAAACGGTTTTGACAGAAGACACAAAAATTAATATTCTAGCGTATCTCAGAGCTAATCCTCAACATTTATTAAACGATGTAGAGAATTCCCAGTGTGTATTGGATCAGCCCACGCAGTGACTAAAAAAATACATATTTTGCCCATACAAGCTAAAAAGGAAATCAGACTGAAATTTTCCAGACATACCGTAAAAATACTAGCAGAGGTTGCCATAGCCAAAATAGACATTATTGGTCTGATTCAAATCCTCATCAAATACAGGAAATTCAGTTTCAAAGTAGGCAATCCGTTAGTGTTTGGTGCGGATCAACTGGTGAACATGTTTTGGATCCTAATAATTGTTCATGGTTCATTGACTCGTCAGGTTTATCTACTTTTATAAAGGCAGAAATCGAAGAACTTATTGACGATTTACCTCTAATATCAAGATACTCAATTTGGCAACAGGATTGGGCACCGTCACATTGTGTTGTCCCAGTTGAAAGGTTCTTGGAAAGGAAATATCTACAGTAGATTGGAAAATCGGGTATTATTAGATGGCCTCCTTATAGTCCTGATCTAACACCGTGTGATTTTGTTCATGGGTTCACGTTGAAAATATTGCCTAGTCTACGCCATGCTATTCTTTGGATGATCTAAAGGTAATAACTAGGAATGCCATTCGACAGGTGCAAAACAACAGAGACACTTTGTTAAAAATTAGAGGACATACAGAAAAAGTATATATTACGTGCGTTGATGAAGGAAATCAAGTGTGGAAACCATCACAATTCCTGGGAACAAAATAAAAAACGGGGGTTCTTAATGTTCTAGAAAAAACACAATTTTAATCATATTTACACCAATTTGCGCTAAAATAATTGAAAGACGGGGCGAGTATGGCATATTTGAGAAGGTTTCAACGAAAGCTTTCCTGGTTCAGCACTGACCTTGAAATTTTATATGTTTTGTTGAAATTTTTTCAAGTTCCCACTCAGATCCAGCAATAAATATCTGCTGAAATTTATTGGTGTGTGTGCAGAATCCATTCGACTTTCTAACACACTGAAAATTTTATTTATTTCGTTGATTCCTGCCTCGATTCCCCCATCTACCATTCTTCCTTCTAATCGGTTCGCCACACCACAAAGTTCTCTTTCCAATCCACCTGAGTTTCCTGGGAGTTTCTTTACTAGGTTTTTTCGAATTTTCGTGAAGTTTCTCTTGCAAAATCCTCACATTTTCTTGAAGTTTCAAAGCCTTTGAATTTTCCGAAAGCTTCTTCAATAGGCTCCTTGAATTCCCGTGAAGTTCTTCTAGTAATTCCTATTCCAGACTCTTTGAACTTTGTTGAAGTTCCTCTTGTTTATCTTTTAGCTTCTTTGAATTTTCTAGGAATTTGTCTCCCAGACTCACCGAATTTTGTTGACGTTCTTTTTTTAGGATATTAAAATTTTCTAGAAGTTTGTCTTCCAGTATACGTGAATTTTTTCAGTGGTTTATTTCCCAACGATTTAGTAGTTTTGTCGAGTTTATTCGTTGAAGAGATCAAATCAGTTCGAGAAATTTTAAATGAAAAAATTTCGGGGTCTCCTTCTTCAATCTTTACAGAAAATCAAATCAGAACATTTTGCGGGATTAAGTTTGAGAGTATGTTCAATAAAACATCAGTAAGTCGCCCCGGAGCGCCACGGAAAATAATAATTATAGCCGTCGTCTACCCGCACAGGCTATGCGAGTGTTTATGAGGGAGTATTATTATTATTATATTATTATTATTATGTGAAAGTTGATAAAGTGATGAATTATCATTTTTGATGAAGGTTGAAGCATGTTCAGATTCAGTGATATCAAAGTGGTAATATAATTTTTGTATAGCGTCTGCATGAAAGTGATTACAATTTTTTAGGCAGGTGATGAAATTCGAAGTATATAAGGTGAATAACAAAGGTCCTAAAATGTTTCCTTGGGGTAATCCCGAGTATACTTCCGAAATTGATGATTTTTTATGTTCAATTTGTACGAACCGTACCCTGTCTTTGAGATAGGAGAATGGCAACAAGCAAGCTGTCATATTCGACCAAAAAATTTCATGTTCAGTTGAAAATGAGGATTGTAGAATGATCTAGAAGAATTAATATAAGAAATACTTCTCCATCGGTGATATCAGCAAGAGCGCTTATGCAGCTATAACCACTTCGAAATCCGGTTTGTTTCATAGGTAAAATATTCTGTCTATCAACATTATATTCTCTAATTTGTGGCAAATGAATTGTCGTGGTTCTGTAGTAGTCACTGAAGTTGAAGTTTTAATATAAAAGTTAATAGGAAATTTCCTCAAGGCTGGCTGGCCTATATCAATTCAGCACACACGTAATTATCATTATCCAAAGTGGGTTCCGAATTCAAGCTGTTTCCGGAATTAATAATTTTCTACAAAGCTGCAGAAACTGAACCGGCTTACTGGCAGGATTAAATTGGATGAATCAGAGTTGATTTCACTAACTCAGCTGAAATATATCTCGAGAGCAAATGAAAAGCAGAGGTGGAGAGAAAAGTCGCCTCTAATTGTATTATCCTCGAGAGCAGTGTAGATCCTTGTAATTCTTCCGGACCCGAGAGGCAGCGAATTGAATGAGTCAGTCTGGAATTCAAGAGGTCAGGGGTGGAAATATTTGAATAAGTCATTTTGGCTGTTCCCGTTTTTCGATGTAGGCCAGTAATCATGTGGTAGAATTGTCTTGGAAATATTTCAAATATCGAAAATGGCGTTTATAAATTGTCAAAATAATTTTTTAATCACCATTTGAAAAAAATTATGAATAAGGTTATAAAGATATCCAAACATCACATTTTCTTATCTCATGAATTTGAAGAAATTCTTGAAGACTAAGAAAAGTTCGACAATACAGTAAAAAGTAATTACCTTCATTGAAACGTGTATCTAAAAGAGCAGTTATTGAAAACAAAATGATTTTATCACTTTTATAGACGAAACTTTCACAAACTTATATTTTCGGATTTTATGATGACGTGCGATTGTGGGCGGGGTTTGTACTGACGTTGAGGATATTTTGTGGAATCGCTACACGTTTATTGTTAGTGTTGGGTTTTGTGCAACTTCTCTTTCAGATTTTCGTTGATGAGAAATGCAGAAATATGATTCCTCCTTCAGTTTTGTTGATATTTGTATTGCTTCGAATTGTCAACTACACACAACAACTCCAGCAGTTTATGGAGCCAGATACGTGTTGGACGAGATAGACATTTATATCTTCGTTCAACTGTGTAATGAGTCTGTTTTTCGATTTGTCAAAGGCATTAGACTCGGTATTTTCCGAGTTTCTTAGTAAAAAGTTAAAAACGCTTGCTTTCTCAAATAGTATATTGCATTGGTTGAAATCATACATGAGTGAACGTAGTATGACTGTGAGAAATAACATTTTCATGTCGTATGAGCGTGATGTCAACTTAGGAGTTCCGCAAGGGTCAGGCCTAGGACCTTTACTTTTTGTATTATTTGTCCACGACTTGCCCGAACATATTACTGATTGCCACATAACTATGTTTGCTGATGATTCAACGATTACAGTTGCTAGTCCTGAACCAGACGATTTATTAGCAAATGTGGGCAGAATTATTGACACATTCACATCATGTTGTGATAGGAATCGACTGATCTTAAATACAAAAAAGTGGCTATCGATGAAATTTTACAATAGGAAAGAAAATATTCCTGATGGGGTTATGCAGACTGATGATATAGTTATGTCGCAAGAGGTAAAATTCTTGGGAACGTTCCTCGAAGATTAAACTGGGATTTTCATATTAGTTATTGTATGTGCAAAAAATTTAATTCAGCATTCTTTTCAATTAAGCAGATAAAAACTTGTGTGGCCGTAGAAAGTTTGTTGACCATTTATTTTGCAATAGCATACTCACACATTTCTCTCAACATTATGGCATGGGGTTGTGTAAGAGAGTTCAACAGAGTATTCGTGAGTCAGAAACGTATTTTAAGACTGATTTTTGACATGGACTATCGAGACAGTTGCAAACCAGTATTCATAAGAGAGGAGTTGCTGCTTCATCTATTTATATATTGAATTGTGTAAAATTCATACGAAACAACTTGAAATCCTTTGAAACTAATGCTTCTTGAGAATATCAATCCACAAAACTACAAAATTCAAAGATTCTCCTCTCTACAATGCATTAAGTTTCTACAACAAACTGCCAGCGGTAATTAAGAATTATGAATCTGACAGAATATTTTTTAATATTCTCATCAAGAATATTTGGACGATCCATTGTAATTTGTTTAGCTTGTAATCTGTCTCCTGTGTCTTTTTATTTTGAGATAGGTAAATATGGTTTTAATTTGATGGAAAAAGAATATTTTCAACAAAACAAAAAGTTATTTTAATATGTTTCTTGTCTATTTTGATTTTGTGGTAACTTGTGTTTTTAATTTCACATATAATCGTGGTATATTTATATTTATATTTTATATGACTTACCATATGTACACACCGTACCAAAAATGGTTAATATTGTTATTATCGATGTAAATACATGAAATGACTATCATGAAAAAGAATGTTCACATTCTAATGAAAACTATCAAATCACAGAACCCCCAATAGATTATCCAGACATGAATATAAGGACGACTCCTGGAAAATTATTCCTCGAAAGAGTTCATGTTGAAAATAGATAAAAGGAATGAACCAATATGAGTAAAGTGCTGGCCATAAACTGTAATACAATTAGGCGATTGTGCTCGGCTATCACCGGAATTTGATCAAGTCTTGTTTTCGTGTTTTGTATTCATGAGAAGTTGTGGATAATCGAGTTTTAATCAGGTTTTCCATGCACATTTACTGAGAGAATTATGCATGTTGAATATTCAACGCATGCATCATGTCGTATTATGGTAAATCGCTAAGGAGTTATCGACACTCTATAACTAAGTAGATTATCGGACCTTATCTCTCGACAGTGTTTCATTGTTCAATAATATGGCATGTCAGCAACTAATGCCCTCCCTATTCAGGGTTGGTATTGTTTTTACAATTGATGGAAGAAAATGGAAAATAATCATTGGAAAATGTCCGAGATTTGTATGGAATCATGAAGCAAAAATTAAATATACCTGATTGATGACAGTAAAATTTCAAGTTCAAGATTTTATTGGTAATTTTTTAATAAAGCAGCCTAACAAGTCAACATTTGTACCTATTAGTTATGTAACAAATTTGAAATTATAGTACCTGCTCTTATAGAAAGATTTAGGTGGAAGCAAAACCTTCATGAAGTCGTTTGCGTTCTTCAAGGATTATTGGACAAAAAAGGGTATTTTGACATGTCGACAGTTTTATTAATTTTTATTTTGGCTCGTCCGCGAAGTGGTCATAGTTTTAGAGCATTTGCCTCTCACCCAAGCGACCCGGGTGCAAAACTTACCACTTATCACTGAACTGAAGTGGTTCGGAATCCAAATGTATGTAAATTGTAGGTTACGGATTTCACTTACACCTAGGTAATTCGTATAGATCAAACAATTGATATTATCCAAGTAAAAAAATTCAAGATGGTAAGATCGGGTATCTTCAACCATGCACACCTTTCTAAACATATTTCCTCAGATTCCATTGCCATTGAGTCATATAATATCATTAGAGCAGATAGAGATGGAAGAGGTGGAGGCGTTGCATTTTATGTTCACGAATCGATAAATTATAAAATGTCTTTCTCGCAGGTGAGTTCGTTTCTGGAACAAATTTGGATATCCGTAACAATTGAATGTAAAACTTACTTATTCGGTGTTTTATATCGCCCACCCTCAGCTAGCATTGTAGGATGTCTCGATGAGTTAGAGGAAACGTTAACTAACCTGCTGCCTGATGTCGATCATATCATATTTGGAGGAGATTTGAATATAAATTTATTAGTCAATGATAATCGCTGCGATCTTCTCCTTAATTGTATTGGGATATTCAACTTCACGCAATTGGTCGATGAACCCACGAGGATTACACCCCTCAGTCAATTGATTGACGTGTTAATTGTCTCGAATGCAGATTTAATTTCGGTTGTTAAAATTTTAGACACTCATGGGATTTCGGATCATTTGGCAGTTAGTTGTGAGGTTGGATGTTCGAAATTGAGAAGGGAACCTAGTGTATTTCATATAGAGACTTTTCAAACTTTGACCTGAACCTTTTCAATGACGATCTGATATCACATAACTGGGATACTATATTTGAATTAGGAACTGTAGATGACATGATCGTTTTCCTCCATCAAGGGCTCATTGATCTCTTCAATCTACATGCACCTTTCCGCACTATCAGAGTGACTAAACCGTCTGCTCCTTGGCGCACTTATAACATCAAACAAATGATTGAACTCAGGAATAAAACATTCAGCAGATACAAAAAACTGAGAACTATCGCATCTTGGAGAAGTTATACGGAGTTAAGAAACTATACCACCGCAGCAATTCGTTGCGAAAAGAGCATACCTTGAACATGTCTTGCGCAAAAAAAGAACAAAAGAAATATACAACACTCTTAGGTCGCTCGATATTCTCCGACAAAAACCCACTCCATGTCTCCCTGAGCAATTGAAAAATGTTAATCGCATAAATGAGTACTTCAACTCTATCTCTCATCAAGATAAAAATGTTCTACACATATCCCTCCTCGATAAATATAAAAATCATGGTAACACAAGCAACTTTTCCTTTACCAATATATTTCCTGTAACAGTTGAGAAATATCTGAATAAAATAAAAAGCAATGCAATTGGTACAGACGGGATCTCCAAAAGGATGATTCAATTGGTACAATTCCATTTAATAAATCACATCACTTTTATTTTTAACACTGCAATGAACCTGGGCACATTTCCCTCTGAATGGAAACATACATTGATCACCCCATTGGCTAAATGTAGTTCTCCCAACGAATTATTCGATTTAAGGCCTATTAGTATCCTGCCCTCACTGTCCAAAGCACTTGAAATGATTTTAAAAGATCAAATGGCTGATTACTTATACACCCAAGATATAATAACTTCTGCGCAGTCTGGTTTTCGGACAGAATATAGCGCTACAACTGCTCTTATATCAATAACTGATGATCTTTTCAAGGCTACAGATAAAGGTGAAGTATCCTGTTTGGTTTTATTGGACTACAGTAAGGTTTTTGATACCCTGGACCATGCCATACTTTGTCTGAAGCTTAGTTACTTTGGTCTCTCAAACGGAGCTGTGGAACTCATATGCAATTACCTATCCAATCGTACCCAGCAGGTCGTATTGGATGGTAATAAATCAGACTCTTTACCAGTTTATTATGGTGTCCCTCAGGGATCCATCTTGGGACCTTTTCTTTTTTCAGTATATATCTCGGACTTTCATGAGACCATAAAAAATGCTGAAATTCATCACTACGCTGATGATAATCAGCTCTACATTTCTTTCAATTGCCTCCACCTTGATGTAGATATAGGAAGTATGAACAGAGACTTGAACAATCTTTACGAGTTTTCGACTGCTCATAACATACGACTTAATTCAAAAAAATCCCAGGTTATGTTATTCGGTTCAAAAAAAAACTTGCAGGATGTTCGCGAGAACCTAATAATAAAGATAGGGAAAAATGCACTTCCATTAGTGAATGAAAGCAAAAACTTAGGGCTGTGGTTTGATACTGAGCTGAGATTCACCAAACACGTCAATCATCTTTGTCAAACATCCCTCAACGTTCTTAGACAACTCTTTCCGAACAGACACATGATGTCTAAGCATCTGAATCTGACTTTATGTGAAACATTAATAACTTCCAAGCTGTCTTACTGCGACGTCATTTATGGCCCAGGTCTGCTGAAAACTGACCAGATTCGACAGATATCAAGACTCTGGTTGGCTGAGGTTGAGCGATCTTCAAAATCTACATATACTATCCATAGTACATAAAGTTCTGAAGACGACTACACCAAAATATCTCTTTGAAAAATTGAAGACGTTCTCCAGTCTGAATGATCTTAGAACACGCAACAGAAACGTTCTAGTGATTCCTCCTCATTCCTCTGCAATGTTCACTAGAAGCTTTTCATATGATGCTGTGAAATACTATAACCAGTTACCAAGTGAGTTCAGGCTTTATACATTGAGCAATTCCAAAAAAAGACTGAAATGATTAATAAAAAATACCCCATCTTCTCTCAAACGTTGACGACATATCCAGGTTTGGCATATTATTAATTAGAAGTTTCTGAGAGCAAATGTATACGTAGGTATGTACTAGTTATATTATATAAAATTCTTCATTATATTGGTAGTATTCTTTCTGTTTCTATATTCTATATGAAATTATTCATGATCCCTTTATTTGTAATGTTTTTTTTTTATTCTCATTTTTTTATTTCTTTAATATGGTCAAGTTGAAAAACAGCTTTAGCTGACACTTCGCCATTTCATCAATCTGTTTCACTCTTAGCATCTAGAATGTTCTGTGTTCTCATTAATATGTAAAGATACTGACGATGAATAAAGCCGCTTTATTATTATTATTATTATTGAAATTGAAAATAATCATTGGAAAATGTCCGAGATTTGTATAGAATCATGAAGCAAAAATTAAATATACCTGATTGATGTCAGTAAAATTTCAAGTTCAAGATTTTATTGGTGATTTTTTAATCAAGCAGCCTAACAAGTCAACATTTGTACCTATTAGTTATGTAACAAATTTGAAATTATAGTACCTGCTCTTATATAAAGATTCAGGTGGAAACAAAACCTTCAAGAAGTCGTTTGCGTTCTTCAAGGATTATTGGACAAAAAAGGGTATTTTGACATGTCGACAGATTTTTTAAATTTTTATGGTCGTAGTTTTAGAGCATTTGCCTCTCACCCAAGCGACCCGGGTGCAATACTTACCACTTATCACTGAACTGAAGTGGTTCGGAATCCAAATTGTAGGTTACGGATTTCCTTTACACCTAGGTAATTCGTGTAGATTAAACAATTGATATATCTTCATTATCCACATAAAAAAATTCAAGAGGGTAAGATTGGGTATCTTCAACCATGCACACCTTTCTCATCAACTGCAATATCACACTCTGCACTTTTTTTCATGAAGTGAGCGCTAAGCACTTTTCAAAAGGGCGAGACCGATAAGGTGGGCGTTCAATTTCGTATATTGCAAGCTCATATTGAATTTGGAAATGGGTTTCACTTGGAAAATTAGATTTGGTAGGTGAACTCAGAAAGGATTGGAGTACTTATTGAATATATTGACAATGATTTGATTTCAAAAATTGTCATTTTTTTGGTCGGCAATTGAAGTAAATGAGTCAATACTTGCTATTGTTTTATTTCAATAGAAAGACTCATAAAAACAGTGCAAATTCCAACTGATACAGAATGTCCAGACAATGTCGTTTGGGAGATAAATTTGATTTCTGAATGGGCGCCGAATAGCCAAATTGGAATATAGAGCGGCGCGAAATAGTTCATACCTTACCAACATTCTCACTAATTTCTTAGTTCGGCAGTTTTCGGATAGAAAGCACCATTGTGTTGTATATTCCATTCATGTTAGAGCGTGCTGTCGTAAGAATGAAATAGGAATGTGATTTTGATAACCTTCTGTAGACGCTAGACGGGCAGAAAAAGTCAGATCGACAAAATTAAATGTTCATATTCATAAGCGTTAGATTTTTAAAATTAAATTTTTTCTGCTCAACACTGACATAATTTTCAGTGGTCAGAATCCCAGAAAATCTGTCATTATCTGACGGTCTATAACTTGAGAGTGTTTTGTGGACGCGAGCCTCCCAATCGGGACGAGAGGCAGAGGGTAGGCGGATTGTCACGTTCAACGGAGTGAGGCAAGTTATATATTTATTCCATAAACTTTGTTTGAAGTAACAAATCAAATATAAAATCAAAATATTGTAAAACAAAGTCTCTTTTTCCTTATAACTACTAAACGGCTGAACCGTTGATGAATTTTTGGTCGTAAGATTTGTCCTGACAACGCAAGTGACACTTATTATATTAAAATTATGAAAAATCAAAATAGCGGTTTTTGCGCCAAATTAGCCGTCTTGATACAACATAATAATTTTGTACTAAGAAGCTGAAAATAAAAAAAAGTTATAAATTAAAACCGAATGCGGTTTAAAATAAAAATCAAAAAGTAGTAACATCTTTTCAAATCAAATAAAAACTGGAAGCAGCCGGGACCTATTTGCTTTAAAAAATCTATAGAAATAGAATGGGTCTCGGCTACATCCAATTATTCTATGTGAAAAGATTATTATATTACTAGTTTTTTGCATTTTAGTTTAAATCGCAGTCAGATTTTTAAGTTTCATCAATAAATTTTTTTATATTGATTAGCTCTAATAAATTATTTGGTTCAAATGAAAAAGAATGTTGTTATATTTTTGGTGGATTTATTATTTATTGTGTGTGGTACTGAATAATCTAGTAAGGTGAAGCAAAATTATGTGTTTCCTTATGAAAAAGTTCAGTGAGTAAAACAAATATCAAATTATTTTTGTTCAAACCTTCAACTTATCACTGTTACAAAAAAAGAGTAATATCAATAACACATAAAACATGAAATTAACAAAAATATTTCTCAAACAGAATACAGAAAACTGAAAATTTCAACTCTGTTACAAACTGCAACGTCGAAACTATTCATGCGGCTGACCACGTTTTATATTTTCAACAACATTCATAGATCCATAGCTGAGAAAAGGCATAGTGCTAAGCACTAAGCCTTTTCATAAAATGCTCGAAGCACTAAGCACTAAGCACTGAATCCAAAAAGTGCTCGGTAGCACAGTGCTCACAAGCATTGAAATGCTTCAAGCACTTTCACGAGCACACTGCTTTGGGACAGCTCTGATGAGGCACGGAAGTAGCTGTATCTAACATGAGATCAACTGTGATTTTGAAAATCTTTCTATCTAAGAAAAGCAACAGGTGAATTCACCCACGCACTGTATTCCTTGAACATGGCAATTTTCAGAGCCTACTTATATAAATTAAAAGACAGACATTACTAAAATTTTGGAACCTCGTGGTAGATAGTCTCCTTGCAGACTTGAACTGGGGACGGACTTATGTCCAGGGATACGCCAACGATACTGATATAATGGAGGTTTGTGTGGATGTGGAGCATGCAATCACACCTCACAGACATACAAACGTGGTGCATGAGGAACAGACCTCAAGGCCCCAGGAAACTACTATTGCTTCTTTCATTAAAAAGGGAAACCTGGAGAACAACAGGGATCTTCGAATTTCCAGTTAAGGCTTATGGCATTCAGAAGAGTCGAAGTGCTTGGAGTTAAACCTTGACTAGAAGCTCCATGGAACGAATGGAAAAAGTGTTGACAAGGGCAAGGAAATCACAAATTATTGGCGGGCGTTCTTTCAGCAAAACAAGAGGACTTGGATCCAAATGTTCCTTCTGGCTATACACAGCAATAGTGAGGCCTTCAATAACGTGTAGATCGTGGTGGCAAAAGATGACAACCGTAGTTGGGATGGCTAGTTTATGGAAACCGGCCATGCTTGGGGTCACTTGTGCTATGTAGAGCACATCAGCGTTCAGTTTGGAGGTAGTTTTGAACCTCATTCTCCTGTATTGGCATACTTCAGCTCAAGCGCATCTAGACTAAAGTGCCTGAGCCGATGGAGTGGCAAACACCTAGACCACTTCAATATAATTGAATTCATAAAAGGCCCATCTGAGACGTCACCAGACAAAATGATTCCAACCTACTTCGCAATCATCGCATTAGATGTGAGAGTTACATCAAAGGTCCTTCTAATGCTGTCAAGAAGGAAAATCTTACATACTCGGGAAAAGACCGAGGCAGACCATGCATTCAAGCCTAAGTTCTCAAGCCTCCATATTTCTAGCCGAAGTTATGGCTATTTCCGTTTCCGAGAGAGATTCATTTAACTAACCTGAAGTCATTCTCGGCAATAAAGACCTTGCGAACTTCCATTTTTTTTCCAAATGAGTTTGGGAGACACACTAATATTTCATTGACCTAGGAGCACAGAGCAGGTTGAAACTTGCATTAGTACCAGGTGCATTCAGGGAAATGAGAGCGCAGATCATCAAATCAAATTTGTCTATAATATTCTATTTGCGGACATAAAGCAAGACAGGTATGAATGGGATAATAAGAATTATCAACCTGTCAGGGAGAATGAATGAGACGATACTCTCAGAAAAATCAAAATGATGGGGCAAACCAACCGTCTATTATTACACCTTCTCCTAACCTAATATCTTAAGCTTTCAAAATTGATATCCAGAAGAATTCTCCATGCTTCTCGGTGAAAAAAATTTAATGAATGAAAGATTGTAGTTCTCAAAATGAAATCTGAGACAAAACCAGTTTCACAATCACAGATTTCAATCATAATTGAAAGATTCTCAATTATCCATGGTCCTCTATGACTGTACGATCTTCATGATGAAAATATGCATACTGAACAAATATAATCTACCACTTTGAAATTTACCACCAACTATTTGAAATTTCACATTTCACTAACTGAATTGAATAATAAAATAATTAAACAATATTGCTCCGAACATATAAGGACAAAATAACCTCCTTGCAGAAGGCTGGTCCCTTACAAATTACATTTGACACATAAAAATAAAACGAAATAACATGCAAACTGATTCACAATGTTGACAAGAGTTCTACAGACAAATAACACTTTGTCTAGACAGATTTTTCCCTAACAATGGCACAGAGTGCTCTCAAAAATCAATAGATTCCCTGAATCAATGACGGCCCATTCCAATTTTCAACGCTCTCTTCAAATTACTCATCCCCCTCTAAAATGTCAACTTCCAACTTATCAGGGCTTTCCACATTCTCATTCTGAATAACTTACAGAGTATGTTTCACTTCAGTAGGAAATTCCGTTAACAAACATACATGTACATAAATTCTAGATCACACAAAACGGATCCAAAATGATAAAAAAAACACCTAAGATCACGTCTACCTCTGCCAAAATCGTAATAATCATAATCAACGGCCTGTCTGTAAACAGCAAACTATGACCTGGCTGCGGTCATACGACGACCCAACGTATCCTCTCATATTTGGGGTTAATAATAATAATACTCCCTCATAAACACTCGTCGAGTGTACCCAAAGGCATAGCCTGTGCGGGTATAAGACGGCTATTATAATTATTTGCCGGTGCAAGACTTAGCATCAAATAAAATTGCCAACGAACAAATTGACACGTTATTAGTTTTGGTTTCTTAGAGTATTGTGTTGGAAAAGTTGAGTATTAGAACATGCGGGTTGCCTATAATTGTGCGAACGAAACAGACTCGTAATAAGGAAGATATTCGTTTACTTTACTCAAATAGTGCAGTAATACTGACTGGGGACATAGTATGATTTTTCGGTATCTACAGTAATTTGTTGGCAACTATTTCTACTATCATTAGTACATTCTGTGAGTTGATCAAATTCATAACTCAAAGTTGCCGGTCATGAATTTGCTATCATGGTAAATCTAGATGTTTCAAAGACTCAGGAGAGGGTGATTGGAATGTTAATTGGACCTTCATCATATCGAATATAAACTGAATAATTATCTGACTATTCAATTAAATCCTCTGAAAGAAGGATGAATGAGAAATGCAAATAAACTGGAGGCATGCTTTAATTTGCAAAGGTCTATTATGAATTTTTCATAACTGCATAATTGTCCAACTTAATGAAGCTTTCGAATTTGAAAAATTCAGATGAGAGAAAAAGGAATAAGTATTGAGTAACCAAAGGAAAAAAAATAAATTAGTTCATTATCTTTGAGATGAAAATAAATCTAACGGTTTACCAACAAATACCATGCAATTTCGTTTAAAATTTTTGTTTTTGCTAGAAAATACGTTCTAGAATTAGTGCAAACATTTCTTCAATCTGAATCAACAAGAAACGAGACCCAAAACGTGAATTTCCTTTGAGAAATGTATCTGTTTAAGGAAGCTGCAGTATTAGGACAAGTTCATGCAGACCCAACATTGAGCACAAGCAAAATGACGAGTGTTCTGGGTAAACGTTACATCACAAGACGTTCACTTATTGACTTTGTCAGTGGTATTTTCTATGCCATAACTCTGGTCAACGCATTGCCCTGACTTCAGCTGTATATATAGGCTGTCATCACAAAATAGTAGCAAGCGTGGAGGGAGGACTATTTATGGTACACCTGCACTACTATCTGGTGTTGGCCTCTCGAGGGAAAAGTTTTGAGGGATCAAGTAAGGGATGTACTTCATTACCTGTTTCATGGTGGCATTTTGTATAAGCAGGGTGTTTTAACAAACCCCTAGAACATTAGTCAAAATGTGGTGTCAGGAGCCTATCCCAACCCTGGAATGCCTTATAATAGAGGTCATAGGTGTCGAAAGTCTTTCACCACTGATCTTTAGTAGTGATAGATGACTTGGTCAAATTCTTTGAGAGGCAAGATTATCTGGCTCTATGTAAACTTCAAGGTATCTGCGGTTTAAGAGAAAACCCTAGTTTCTGCTCCGATTGGAGCCATACCCGAGGAAGCCAGTCCCATCCAGATGCAGTCGTAACTAAGATCTGCTTGAGATACCGTATGGTGCTCTGCTAAGGTGGCAAATGGTGAAACAGGCGACAACCAGTGGCAGAATACCAAGCTTTCAAAATTTGGTTCCAAGTCCAGCATATCAATAGTCTGTCATCCGCATAGATATATTCTAGACAGAGGAAGGCTGAAATTCTACAGACTGATATGTCCAAACCAATGAATAGAAAACTATCAATGCTAATATTCCAATTTTTTAAAATGTTTTGCTTTCCTACATCATAGTTTTATTTGTATATCTAAGGTACTCAATGGGGAATTCTCCTCAATTTGGGTTACTGGAGCAAATGTAAGTTTGAACAAAATAAAGTTGATTTTCATTCATGAGTTTTTCAATTTCACTTAGCAAAGTATTCAAATAAATTTTTCAATTGTTGGGTTTTAAATTTTAAAGGGTTTTGTTTCTAATTAACATGTTGGCAACAGCGCCTACAAAACGTAGGGGATGGTAGTATACTAGAATAAGAAGTACCATAGTCAATATGGTCTTTGTTAGGGGTTAGGCACACAGCACACAAAATGTCACAGAATGACTCGGAACCACCGACCTATATTTTATTATAGGTCTATGCTCGGAACATTGTCATCTCTGTTTAACTCATAATCGTACAGATTTGTTGTCCTTTCTTATCTGTGAAATTTGTAGCCGATGTTGCCAGATGGTGAAATAGAAACAAATCTCTTTAAATTTCAAATGCCCAATTTTATTTTTCATTTTTAAGTACTTGAATAATTTTTTCAAAGAAAATTATTGAAATGATGTGTTTTAAATGCAGTGTTTTATAGATCTTTAATAGAAAATACTTGATTGTCGTCAGGTGGAGAATTCCCCATTCTCGATGCGTTTTATTTAAATGAAATTTTGTTTTGTTTGTTTGTTGAGTAAAAGTATCAATTCATCACCTTCCCGCTATATTTATTGCAGAAGGTAATTTTTTTCTTGTTTTCCTTTTTGTTTGTATTCAGTTACTATTTTTTTGTTATGGTTTTGTTTTGATTATGGGTTATTTTGGAGGATGCAGAAGTCAGGAACTTTTGACTGTGGAGATATCGGATATAGAGGACCGGGATTCCATTATGGTAGTAAACGTACCAGAAAGTAAAACTGGTGTATCAAAGAAATTTACATTTGTGGATGAAAAAGAGTTAGTTCTCCGCTTGGCCTTTATTGAGACTTTATATGTCTTTGCGTCCTGGAGGTATTGAACGATTTTTTTTGAGCTTCCAACAAAATGAATGTTTCTCTCAGGTTATTGAAAAAAACTAAAGCATGCGCAACTATGACTAACTTAAAAAGACACGAAGGTTGTAAAAGTTCCACTGTGGTGGAGGGGTATTGGAGGATAGCATCGAATTAAGAAATAAAACGGCGCGTATGTTGTCAACTTTGCCATTAGAAGAGGCAGGTACCTCGACATTAGTGAGAAGCTCCAGCCATACGAAAGAAGAAATTGTTTCCAGTGGCGGAAGTCTATTTTGAGGAAACATTGACGTGAATAAATAAAATATGGTTTAGTTTTCATTTCATAAATTATACACATATTTCTTATTTTATTTTTACTTGTGAAAGGTAGAGGGAGTTATAGAATCTTTAATGCCCCAAGGGAGTTATAACCCTCTTTATTGATAGCGTTACTATGACGATATAATATTATAATATCCCAGTCATAAATAAAATATAATTTTTTACATTTTGGTTCAATGATTCATCAATAAAAGTCCGTTTTCACAAAGGTTTTTTACATTACATTTGAATTCCGTCATTCCATCCCTCAACATAACGAGTTGCTAACAATGCACTCATCCGTCATCGGAATAATTGATTGAATTCAACACGGTTTCGGGGCGATAATGAATGACGCCAAGTGACATTTCGATAGTCGAAGCCAAACTATCGGATACTGGAAATAACCAACGCCATTATTCGACTGTTAGGGATAATTCAATCCATACGTTCGCACATTAAAATGGTCTGACCGTCGTCCGTGTGGTTCACCGGAGCGGACCGACTCCCATTTATTTCAGGTGGCACGACATATTCAACCGAAAACAGATTACTGTTATAACCCTATCTGAAAACCAACGAGAGCACGAATACCCTAGAGCGCGTACACTATATTTCTCGCATTCCTTTGGGAAAATGAAGCTGGGCGTGAATTATAGACTAGAATGGAAGTGTGTCCGCTAGACAAATGATCGCAATTTTCGGTCTATATCCTTTTTTCTTCTATGTCTTTGGCCATTTATTTATACGAGAATTTTCATTACAGGTTATTACTGGCGAGCCGAGGGAGATTTCAGAACCGTTCTGATTCGTCGAAGTAGGTGAGATATTTATTTATTTTGAATGAATAGAATTATTCAACAGTTATGGTTTTTCTCTCACGGCATTGAAATGGTCGTGCAAGTTCTTTTAGACTATAGAATTCAGACTGAATGCCACGGCTTGAACCTATTGAGAATATTTTCGTTAACTTCTACTGTTGTAGTTGGAATATATTTTATACTTTTCCTAAATATTTCGGAAATACACTCGCTTTATGACTTTAGTATGGATTAGAGGAGGATAGTGTTAATTGAATCAGATATTTATAACATCTTGAGGGAGTCACCAGGTATTTCAATGAATATTCATCCAAGAATACGACCTTAAAACTGAATAATTGTTATTGAAATAGATTTCTACAACGTCAATAATATAAAATATTCCGCTGCTGAGCACTGTTGTCAGATGCAACATTTATTTTTGTTCTATTTTGTATATTCATTTATCAATTCATATTATGATTGAATAATATGTGAAAAGGCAAAATTTTCAACAGAATTACTATCGAATAGTGTTCTTTTCCAGTCGTATTAACAATGTTCTTCAAAGCAAACGAAATCGACCATTAATGATCCCTATTAATGGTCGATTTGTCATTAAGCATAATTTTTCGAATTCAATTCGTTTATAGAATTGCGATTAATGATCTCGAACATGGAAATTTCTCTATTATTGATTGCCTTCATTAATGCAATAGTTAATTAAATAACTATAAATATCAACTCCAATGATTTGTAGTACAAAACTGGACAAAAGAAGAAAAATATTCCCATAATGGGCCGTGATGGTCATGATGGTAGAGCGCTGGTCTCTCAACCTAAGGGACATGGGTTCGATTCCCAGCATGGTCATCGGTCTCGTGCAAGGCATCACACGTTAAAAGGTAAGGACTGCGTCTTCCCTAGCTCGGACAAGTCTTTCGAAGACTTTTGAGGGTTGTACTCTCAAGGGTGTGCAGCTGGTTGACGGAAATAACAATTTTAATTTAAATTTTTTCTATTTTTACGGACTCCGAACAAAGATAGGAATTTGGGAGTTTTTCATCCTTATGTTATATCGGATGTAACAGTATCATGGTACACCCCCCGTATGCCCCTTAGTTTCAAAGGTAATTGATTGAAATTTGGAATATCCCATATACATACCAAGCGGCACTTTTTGATCTACAAATTATTTTATGAGAAGGAGCTCCATCCTGTTGGAAATACATTTCCTGTCGTAAATAGAAAGGTAATTCAGTCAACCTGTACTCAATTTCATTTTGCAGAAATCCCAAGTATCTAGCTCCAGTCAAGGGTTAGGTTCTTTTCGGAATTGAAATAATTTCTCGCTGGATATCGGTCGGCATAAAGGTTTCTAGTCGCAACGGCATAATTTCTACATTCCTCATAAATAATTAACATGTCCACACTTTCATCCCTTATATAAATGTGTTGCATTTCGAAAAAAAAAAAAAAAACAACAAATGTAAAGACTTGTCTAATACACAATAAAAAACACCTATAAACCATCAAATATTCATTTGACAATCTGAAGGAATAATTTCATTGTTTTCAAAGCCACCTTAGTAACTTCTTTGCATTAAATTAGAACAAAATAATTGTATTTTTTTATTTTCGTTTAGCTGTCATTTTGATTGTATTTATTGCACATTTTATTACCAGGTATGAATAGATTCCTTATTAATAGTAAAACGCATTTTAGTATTTTTAACGGGATTTCGATTTTTCTAGCATTAGACGGGTCACTATTTCGATTTCACATTTTTTTGCCAAACGGACCATTTACCTTTTACAAAATGAGGCTAACCAAAGTTGGTCTTTTTAAAATGAAACACCCATTATATTTTTTTATATTCCGATCAACTGTTTCATTGGCTGGTCAACAATTTTCTAAATTTTGAATTCTGTTTTGAGTTGCTGAGTTATTTTGTAGATATTTCGAGATATTTGGGGAATACAATACGGGACTAGTAAGTAGATATGGTGATGTTTAATGCAAATATGGTGAAATTTGTATTAATTCTTACAATAACACAAACAGAGCCATTTTCAAACATCGATATTTTGATTTATTTAATGGAACACTCTGTGTATTTTTATATCAACTTTTTTTTAATGACTATACTTTTCATTCGTACCTGATACAACTCGTTTTCGAGATATTATGGTTTGAAGGAATTTTTAATGAAAAATTAATAATCCTGCATATTTTTTACCTACACGTTTCTTGAAAGAAAATACTGATACTGAATGCTGTTTTGATTATTGTATCCTTGAGCATAGAATGAAGGCTTTCACGGCCGGAAATAGAATCCTGAGGTATGGTTTCCGGGCTTTGAGGCCGTGGTCGGTTCACCTCCGTGGAGGCGGTTCCACTGGACGTTTCGCTCACAACTGCGGTGAGCATCTTCAGCATAGCTTTGCCTTCTCGAAGACAACGGTTTGAAATTCTTCGCAATTTATAGTCGCAGCCTGGCTATTTTGATTATTTTGTTTTCCTTGGGGTGACTGGGATACCTGGCCGGGTGGTATGTTGCAATTGTCTAACTGTCTAATTAATGAGTTGTGATTGTCCCGTCCTACCTGTTCGATTATGTTATATGATTGTTTTGTCTTCGTGTTTTTCAGGGCTGGGTACCAGGCTTTGTTCAGCTTTAATGATTCCTCTTTTCTGTTGAAATTATTTCTGTGTTTATGTATTTCTATGGCTTCTCTATTGAGGCGGTCATGATAATGTTTTGTTGTTGAGATCACTTCAGTATTTTAAAACTGGATGTCATGTGTACCTTCTCCATGGGCGTGCAATGCCACGGCAGACTTCTCTGTCTGGCTACATTGCCTGTGGTGTTCAGAGATCCTGGTTTTTACGCTGCGGAGGGTGGTACCGCTATATACAGACCCGCGAGAGCACGGTAATCGGTATACACCGGGCGTAGCGAGGTTGTCTCGTGGACCTTTCGCTGAACGTAGCAATGAACCAATTTGTCTGGTCGGCTTATAAATGGCTTTGACGTCGTGTCTCGCCAGTACTTTACCAATCCGGTCCGTGACTCTTTGTATATAAGGAAGGAAAGCTCTGCTTGTAAGCGTTATCGCGTTGTTGCCTTCTTCTCGATGCAACCTAGAGTTACTAGCCCTAGCAATTTTTTGCCGGGTGTAACCATTGGCTTGCAAGGCAATATTGAGATGTCTCAGTTCCGATTTCAGATGGGCCGGCTCACAGATGCGTTGCGCTCTGGTGTTTAGAGTTTTTAAAACTGCACGTTTTTGCCCTGGGTGATTATTCGAGTCTTTGTGCAGGTATCTGTCTATATGGGTAGGTTTTCTGTAGACTTTGTGTCCCAAAGTCCCATCCGGTTTTCAGATGACCAAGACATCCAGGAAAGGCAGTTGTCAATCTCTTTTTTCTTCCACCGTGAATTGAATCTTAGGGTGTCGGCTGTTAAGGTGGTGAAGAAACCCTTCACCACCAAGTTGTGAGCGAAACGTCCAGTACAACCGCCTCCACGGAGGTGAACCGACCACGGCCTCAAAACCCGGAAACCATACCTCAGGATTCTATTGTATCCTTCTTTAAGAGCCTTCTTGGAGAATTATGAATAATTGGCAAAGCTAAAGAAACTATAACTATATAAGAAAATAAACTATTTTTATCGATGACTACCGCTGGAAAAATTACTATGCCATTTGTAAATCGAGGTAACTGTTAAACAACAATCTAGCTGTGTTGACAAATGTGGGATTATTGATTATTGTTTAGAAGATATGGTTCATATGGTTAATGCTTTGGGAAAAAGTGATGGTGAATGCTTGCTGGCATTTAAATTATACGAATTATAGTTTCATAAGAGAAGATATCCAGATATGCGAGCATACCAAGAACTCAGATCTAGTTTTGAGGAAACTGGAAAAGTATTTCACACGACAAGTTTGAAAGTTCTTGTCCTGTAACGAAATGAGAGAAGTCTAACAAAATGGATTTTTTTTATATAACAGAAAGACTGTCGGGATGAAATAGGTATTTTGTTGAAAATTGATGCATTTAGACTTTCTGCATAAAAAACTCTGGGGAACTGGACCTGATAGATCAAATGATAATACTCAATTGCTTCATTACAATAGCACTTTTGAATTGGAACGTTGCACGAATGGACGACAGATATAATTCAATCTCCTTAGAGGGAAGAAGTTGTTTTCTTATAGATATTTGCCTCATATTTTCCTCTTTGTTGGAATGTGCAGAGAGACGGATATTTTCCGTTTTGTCGAAACAGGGTGGCCGGTACCTCAGAGGCTTAGGAATCTGGCCGTGGATCTTCTGGCTCGCATCGGACAGACGTTCGAGGCCTCAGTACGCAATAATCTTTTTTTTTCGAACGGATTGTTTTTTTTGGGTAGCTACATGCCTTGTAGTGAAGCAATCCCGACGTCTGGTGCTTCCTTGATTTTTTCCTAATGTTGGAGGGTGAATACACCACCAAACATCAATAAGTCGCGCTGGAGTGCCACGGCAAATAATAATAACCGTCCTCTACCCGCACAGGCTATGCCTTTGGGTACACTCTATGAGAGTTCATGGGAGAGTATTATTATCTGTTTCATACTCTAAATTCGAAACACGAAGATCCTAATTGATTTTATCATTTCTTATTATTGTTTTTCATTCATTAAATTATTGACAACCCCTCGATAAGAGATCGCAGAGTGCTTTCGGAGCAATCACTCAGTTTGGCTCTTACACAAGGCTCATAAGATCATAGAGCTCTCTCTTCGATTGATATCAGCCGATAAACAGCTAAGCCAAAGCGGAAAAAGCGGCCTCTTTCGTTTTCAGTGTCTCCGGGACGTTCATTAGGACAGCAGGCAATGAACGGTGAACCGTAAACTTTTCATTAACGATTTATTCTGGGAGTTTTTCCACGTTCTCCTCTTTCATCACAGCCAACCGGGAGAAAAAAGTTTATTGAATGATGGATCCTTCTGGGCCTGAAAAGTGCTTGAAATTTGTGTGATAGATATTGGCTGATATGGAAAGAACGTTCAGGATATAACGTGCCAGATAAATACTGGAAGAATATTATTTCTATCAGTAGATTCAACAACTCTTCATGAAATTAGCCAATATCGACTGTGAATTTTATACAGTTACCAAGTATTGATAAGTGAAAATGTCATTGACGACGTGGTATAATCGATTTAGTGTTTCGCTACTGCCAAAGAAGTGAATATTGCCATTAGCAACATATTATTGGCGTTCATTTATGAACGTAACAAAAAAACTGGTTATCAACTTTCGTCAGTTTTTCAATTCGTTCTTGACATGTAACGTTTTGGTACACTGGGGTCGAAATAAATCGAGAAATCAACGATTTAACTAACACCTCAAAATACACAGCAAAATCTCATGAACAATTTTCAGAATTTTGCGAAAATTGAATTCACAACATATTTGCATTCAATATGCGGAAAATTGATGGTAGTGATAAAAACGAGAGTATTATTGAAACCGTATGGAACACTACTGCAAAATTAGTACAAGAAAAATATTTTTGTGAGTATCAGAGACATATTGATCCCTTCAAAGATATAATGGTCAAGAAGGCGAAGGCGGCTCAAGCTGTCCCCGAAAAAAGGAAAATTAGTTTTGTCACTATGACTATGAATATAGAAAAATTCAGTGAGACGAAGACACGCCAGAAGGGCTGCAAATGAAGTTTTTTTACACAGCTGCAGTGGAACTAGCCTGGAGAGGTAACGGAACAACTTTATTCATGTTACATTTTTTAAAGGAAGAGACTGACAACAAATGCTGTTCAACAAACATAATTGCATATAACCCGATATTCTTCAAAACCCTCCAAGGTGGTGATGAAAACTATGCATCTAAATGGCTTACTTAAAATTTGAAAAATCTTCAAATGTGTCCTGTGAGATTATACCGGAAATTTACATCGGAAGGAGGAATTATTACCAATGACCGCCTTTTTTTGAAAGTGAATTGGCAAGTGGAAAAAAAATGTTATTTGGTTCAAGAATTGCCCTATTGGTATTAATACAACATCAAAATGGATGAATCTCTCTGTAGAAAAGAAAACATTGGACACTAAAAATAACAAATCACTCCAATTGTGCCACAGCAGTTAGTCAGTTACTACAATCCGGCGTTAGTAAGCAACAAGCTATGAAAATTACTGGACATGGGAGTTCGAACTTGATGAAACCGTATTTACATCTTAGTGGTGAACATCATCAGAATATAGTGAATACATTCAAGAGTGCTTCAAGTACATCAAACAATAATACTAGCAATACATTGTATCCACCTATGTTTATATTTGCTCCATTTATAATAATTATAGTCGAGAATGATGTATTATGTTCGTGTTCATAAAAAATTATTAATTATAATAAAATGTTTCATGATTATAATTAAATTTGAAGTATTTATTCTAATTTAATTTTTTTCTCTCATCTTTCCGAATTTGAATTTTTTGATCTTTCAATTTGCTTGTGAAATAATCTAATAAAATAGCACTCGTGATTGAATGTACTTTATAAGTTTGTCTTTTATTTCTAAACGCAACTGAGTTGCCTAAAGAAAACACCACTCGTTTTCAAGCAACTCACTTTCGTTTAGAAATAATTCGACAGACTCACCGCGAAAATTCAGTCACTTTATTAACCCCGAAAACTCACATGAAGATTTGAAAAAAAAGTTTACCAAATATGTAGTGTGGAGCTGGCGTGGCGTAGTTATGAATCAGTATTTTGCTTAGTTGACTATTTCAAAGAAGGAATCAACAATTACGGTTAACACACAGGGCGTATTGAGTACAATAATATGTTTTCAAAGTCAGCTTACGGTGGCGTAAAATGCACCCCTGAATCTTAATGGTTAACACTGAATAATGAGTGTAAATATAAGTGTCCAGTACATCTCTTGAAGAAACTGTTGAACAAACTTAACACCAAATATTGATTGGCAGAAATAAAAATCATATGTAATAACTATGCTGTGGGCGTCAGTATCTTGGCACAATCTGGAGTAAACTTGTAAGAAATCGTCAAGATTACATGCCCATTCCTCTTCTTAATCTCTCAAGCCGTATCTAGAGGTGACTTATAAATATAACGGATCAAATTCTTAAAAATGAAAAACAAACATCATTCTGCCATCTCCTACTACTAGCACTTCAAATTCAACTTCTAAAGATACTTAATATATCCAATATTTATTATAATAATTATTGTAAATTCAATTTCAATAATTAATTAGGAAAAATTGTATCGTTTCTTCATTCGTTGTATAATCCAAATACCACTGGGGCAAACGAAAATAGATTTTACTCATTTCTTCACTCAACATATTTCATAAAATTCTACTCTAGCTATCGCTATCGCAGAATAGGTCTCATGACTCGGAAGTAGAATCGAAAACTATTAAAGTTCTCGTGGTATTACTACTGATACTTCAGATTCAGATTTCAGATGCAGTCAATTACCTTTCATCTAAAAACTATGGTAAACCAGAAAGTATAGCAGAGTCCTGAAGCTTATGGCTTTCATCAACACCGTTTGTGCTGGGTTAGGACATTTTGAAAAAACGTTAACAACTGGATAGTGTTGGAATTCGTCCATAAGGTCAGGAAGTTCGTAGTTGGGAATCAGCAGGCAGGTATACAGACTTCAAAAACAAAGCAAATTGTTATTACATCTCAGCGTGAATAGTGCTATGATGTATGGAAAGATCGAACAACAGGCACAAATAAATGTATCTAGGCAATGAGGTAGAGAGAAACAGGTAGAGAGAAATCTTTCCTGATATAAAATTGATATGTGATGTAACGAACTCCCTTCCCGTATGGCCCTCCGGAAAAAAAAATACTATTTTCAATACAAAGTATAATGAAAATTCTAAAACTGGTGATGAAAATGGTTCACTAACGATTCTGGATATACGTTCACATGAACTCATACAAAATATTATATAATTTAACCTCTCAGTTTCTCAAAAAGTAATCAATCAGTATTCAATTATTTTTACACAAGTATACCAATTGAATCTATTACACACTCCTCAAATGATAGGTATCACTTGAAAAATGCATATTTCTGCACTAGGAGACAAATAATCCTCAATAATGTCAGGCTGCTTTAATAAAACTTAAATATATTGGGACAAGTGCTTGGGGACCTGTAAATGGCAGTTACCGAGACATTTTTTTTTCCATAACAATATGTACTTTCAAGACTTTGATGACCCCAATGTTCCCCTCCTCACACTTGCATTCTAGACAGTTTCTGACATAAATCAAAACCCCATCATTTTTGTTGAGGTTACCCTTGCTATAAAATGTTTTGAATAGAATAGAATAGAATAGAATTTATTTGACCAAGTTACAAATATGTTTTTGGCAAGTCAATCATGTACAAAATGTTAATTAAAATTCGTTAAAATATACATCTAAGATATCACAAACAGATATACACAAATTTTCACAATCTAAAACAAGAACATGAATTGTTGTCGAATAAAATACAGTAAAGTATTTACTTTACTACGTTTCATTTTCGAAATGTTTGTAGCACGTCAAAAATACATATTAGAATAAAACATACTGAAAGTACCATTTTTTCGATACATTCATCAAACATAACAACAATAGATCACATATTCTAGTCTTTAACCATAAAATAAATGAAGGTACACATGATAACATCAAAATGAAGAAACGTATATTCTGGATATAATTTTCAGTTGAATGAATCATTATTGAACACAACAAATCACATACAATAATTGACAACAAAAAAAATAGTTTTATCCATCACTACACTGGTAATTTCATTCCATTTCGTTTCATTTCATTTCATTCCATTTCGTTAGCCAAATTAACTTCATCAGTAGGATTACTGAACTGATAATAAGTACTAAACCAGTTGTATTAACATCAATACAATCAATTATTATAGTTAAATGGGTGTGATCCCAACTCGTAAACTCACCTGCGGCCAGGTATAACCAACCAGTCACACTGATAATATTTCAATATTCAATTTGTCGGTATCAACTCAAATTGTTTTGAATTCAGTGGACTATTATCGTTATTGAGTAAGGGCCTGCTTGGACCGTTCTTGTACAAACAAATAATGTGGCCACTTTTTGTGTAGCTGATATTCTACTGACTGCGCCAAATGGATTATTATTGTGGGTAAAGTTCAATGTTTCTTTCGTTCGTTCCAGTCCAATTCAAAATTTTTCAAAATTCCGGCAGATATATCACTAAAACCCGTGATAACATTTTGTTTCCTTCCTGCATGCGAGAGTTTACCAAGAGAAAAACTCCATATAACGAACTCCTCTATGTTTAGATTCTAATTATAGTTGTGTAGGTAGTCACCTTTCAATATTGCGGTTCTTCAGGTTTCAAATCAGAAATTGTTATTAGTAGTTTCAGCATTTCCGCGGTTCGAACATTGTTTAATGAAAACAACAAATATCTCATGCTGAATATTCTGTTAACTCAATTTCAGACTAAAACTTTCTGTTCTCCCATTCCACATCCATATGTAGAGGTAATGAAAAGTGATTTCCAACTTCAAATTGATTAAGTTTGAAGGATGAACTGAGTCTGACTTGAATATGCCATAGTAAGTGGATACACAGGTTGGTAGTCTATTATAAATTGATTAGATTGATAGAGGCAACAATGAAAGTGAAAATCGATACAGGAGAGTAGCTGTATATCATCTTGTTCAGGGCTTGATTGCCAAATAATTTAGGTTTTCAGAATTCCTTTTGGTTCACCCAACGGTATCGTAATTGACTGACTGGAGAATTTTCATTGGCCGAATAGGTTTGGATATGATCTTCGATATTCTTGTTAGCCAAATGAAAAACTCGAATAGTTTGGATGAGTAACCTCAAACAATGAATTATAGATAGAGTTATGAAAAAGCAGATATTGAAATAATTTGAAACAAACAACTTCCTACATAAAAACCAATATAGATTTCGGAAAAATGAGAAGGAAGAAAAGCACACCATTATCACCCTGCTTGACCAACCCAGTGCCTTCGCCTGTGTTCCCTATAACATACTTCTAAAAAAAGTATCGTACTTTGGTGTAAGGGAGACAGTACTCTCGCTCATTAAATCGTTTTCAGCGTGTAAAAATTAACAAGGCAAGCTCCGACTACTCACCAGTCACACATGGTTTGCCTCATGACTCTCTCCTTGGGCCACTTCTATTTATTACTTATATCAATGATATATTTGAAGTTATGCATCCAATGACATGTGTTTTGTTTGCTGATGATACTACTATTATTTGCACCGGAAGCAACCGCAACGAACTTATCAGAGATGCTATTAAGATATCCCACGCATGGACTTCTTCCACTTGTGAGATTTCTATGACAACAAAGATTTGTGCAACTAGTTGAAATCATAAAGAAATTTCCACCAGTTGTATAATTACTGTTGGAACTTCTTGGTACAGCAACATTCACTAAAGATTACAATTCTTATACTGGCATTTACTTACCATTTCAATACTTATACTTACTTGCTGGCGTTCATTTGGACCTACTGAAATAATTTATTTACAAACCAGCCAAACTAATCGATTTCTAAAGATTGTAACGTTATTTTTCGTCCACTATTAATTATTCGAAGTAATAATTTGATTCAAATCTATACATGGAGTCCGTAATAATATGCCATCTGCACATAATATTTACTAATTCATATTCAGGAAATCCTAATAGTTACTTGGTGTAAGTACGAACAGTGAGATATAGAGTGTAATCACTATTCTGCACTAATTGTTGCTCTGTAAAGTATTCAATAAATATTGTTCCTGTTATATGGGAATCAATATACAATTTAGAGGGTGAGCTTGGCATTTATATAGCTGGCGCCCCGCAGCTTTGACATCAAATTTGTTTTGTATGACTCACTTCCCTCTCCACTAGAATTTAGACGTGAGCCACCTAGTCCCTCAGATAGGTTATTCGCAAGATTCAATAATTTGCTTTTCATCGAAAGGTTGTTGTAGACCGGAAGATAATGGCATACATTTCAAGATAATTGAAGTTATTGTAAATACCTATTCCAAAACTTACATTTGGATGTGAATGAAAATAATGTTACGAGATTGATAAAAATCCCCTAGCTACAATAATAACAGAGTGGTAGTCGAAGTCACAACCTGTTCATCTTCTGAACGGGTAATTATAGTAATTATAAATGAAGAAATCAGAAGGTGTTTATTATTATTATTATTAAGGTAGGTATCTCTCGATCGCAGTCATTTAATAAGAATTTTGCCTTAAAAGATTATGGCGGAGAAATAGGAAGAATTTCAATTTTTATAATTTTTAGCTCTTTTCAAGAAAAACTGTTGATTTCAACCAAAGGGAATATTAAATGAAATTTGTGGAGCCTTTGTTGGCGCTTCTTATGGATCAATAATATATAGGGTGTTCCATTTAAAATGAAAAAGATTTTTGCACATTTTTATTTACAATGTTTGGCATGCAGTTTTTCGCACCCTGTATATCACAGGTAAATTTTAGGTATATCGTTTGGGAGAGTCATCAAGGTACAATATTCGAACAAAAATTAATTTGTATGGGACTTATTTTAAATATTATGAGTGACAAATTTTGAAAATAAAGCTGCCATGCTAAAAATCTTAAAAACAGTCAATATTTTCGAAAAAAAAAATTACATAAAGTACCTTTCAATTCTCAAGTAGAAACAGAAAAAACTGATAAAAAGTTGGGACCCGTTCACAAAAAATTGAACACCTTGTGTGAGTGCCATTAACATGGTTTATTGAAAGCCAACTAACGAGAGGCATCTAATGTGACTTTTATGTACGAAATCCCGAACCGACTTCAATTTTGCAGTTCCTATCCCTTGATTCCAATAACGATTGTTCAACAATCTCGGGTAGAAACAATGATTGATAATCAAGTTAGCTGATTGATTCCGAACTGCTGATGCGGTGAGTGAAATTTCCGATGCAATCGTCTCGGTTTTAAAGCAATTCCAAACCGTCGAAGGACTAAGAGGGTTTACTTTGGAACTACTAGAACTGTATAAACAAACAAGGCAGAGTAACATCAAGTTTAAAGCTCTCAGTTTCCTTCACAATATACCCTCAGGTAGGTTTTAATCTTGTTGTAGCTTTTGAAGTTGAGCGAGGAGCTTGAAACGTTGTATATTGTTCCTACAGGGTTCATTCAGTTTCTTTTCATTAGTTTTCAACACTTCATTCTACTGAAAATTGTTGCATTGAATGTTTGCTATGCTGTCTGAATTGATGCTACATTTTTATTTACTCAATTACTACTCATCTCTATATATCGATTCACTGAATTCCTCAGCAGTTCATTACATTGATGTATGTTCAACCACATGTGTACATGCACCATGGAAAGTTTTGTTTATTCGGTGTTTATCATAACTGGCTATATTGAACTCTGTACCAACGCTATGCATGTATAAACAGTTCTTCAAAGCAGTATTACGGAAGTTATTATGTAATAGCTGGTCGACCAAAATTTCGTGGAAACATAATTGTTCACGTAAAATAGCATCATTTGTTTAATGGTTGTGAATCTTTCGAAAAACACATTGAATTTTCTATTTTTCTATTTTAGGAGTTTGTCTCACTATCCTGATCAGGATCGTCAGAATTAAATAATTTGCCTCTCATACCGGGTGGCTACGGAAGTATTGCCTACGGAATATCTCAGTTATTGTATGAAGTAGGTTTGTGAAATTTGGAGCGTCGATATAATGACATAAGAGCTAGAATTTGAGCATATTGACATGTCGAAGTTAACTTCCGGTCTGACCGGAAGTAACATCAACTTTCTTATTTTAAATGGAAACCCTATTTTTTTTTCTTTTCGCTTTATTCAGCATTCAATTCCCTTTCTAATGAAATATCCCAAGTTGGTATCTAACCAGAAACTAGATCAGAAAAAAATTATTATTGAAATTCAGCGAGTAGGCCGTGGAAGCAAAATGAAAGCCAAAAATTGAAAAGTTGGCTATGGAAACCATACGTCACTTGATAACAGTTGCTACTACTGTGATATTTTATTTTCAGTCGTCGGCGTTATAAAAAGCCGCCAAAAAAATATTGGAAAAATTGGGAAAGAAACAATACTCTGTAGGTCCATAACTTAAATAGGAACATACAACTTTTTCTTGCCTGTACTATTCAGCATAACCATTCCTTTCTAATGATATAATAGAAAGTAATTTTTTGAAATGAAATACCAAAAAATCCAATTATTATTATTCAAATAACAAAAAAACAGATTTATTGACAGGCAGGAATAGTTGGAACTCATATTGTTGGCCCCATTCTTTTTCAAGGCCAACTAACCGGAGAGAGATACTTTAATTTTTTAACGAATGAAATTTCGGAATTCATTAACAACCTACCAGCGGAAATAACTGAGAGAATGTACTTCCAGCAACTTGGCGCCCCTCCGCATAATTCAAGAATAGCGAGAAATTATCTTCAAAATCGCTTTCAAGAGAGACTTATAACAACCCATGGTCCAGTCAGGTGGCCACCAAGGTCACCTGATCTTACTCCGTGCGACTTTTCTCTATGGGGGCATCTTAAAATTAGGGTGTATTCCACACAGCCTACAACTGTACATGAGCTAGAAGTAAAAATTCGTAGAGCTTTCCAAGATATCACGCCCCAAATGTTGAGAAACGTTTTACATGAAAATATCACCAGAGTCAATAAATGTATTGACGCTGAGGGAATGCATTTCGAACATTTGTTTTGAATTTATTTCATCTTTAATCCTATCAATTTGAATTTTTTTTTTCGACAATATGCTCAAATTCTAGCTCTTTTGTCATTATATCGACGCTCCAAATTTCACAAACCTACTTCATACAATAACTGAGATATTCCGTAGGCAATACTTCCGTAGCCACCCGGTATACTCTGTGTGACAGCCTTCGCCAGAATTTTAAAAATCCGCATCGTGGATTGGGTAATTAATGCGCCGCTGCCTTCTTTGGATAGGCTCTCTCTTTAGAGAAAAATCGTTTGTTAAGAATGAATTGAGTACTAAAAAGTGAAAATTAAAAGTAATTTAAAAAACTATTTATATAGGCTGAAAATAAAAGTATATGAAAAATATAAGTAACACATGGGGTGCTCGATATACGAAACCGTGAAACAAAGCGCCCTACGCTTTTGACACAGTGATACTAATATTTGTCATTCGTTATTATTTCCTGCCTTTATAAACAATTATATATTACTTTTTAGTACAATGTGTTATAAAAGCGTGTTTTTTTGTTTTTGAAACAATTTTTTTGAGTTCACTGTTGTGAAAATAATCAATTTTCTCGGGAAAAATGAGTAAAAATATATTTTTAAAGTTTAATTTTTCATGTTATTAGAAACGGACATTATTCAATATAAATAACTTGATAATTTCTCATGTTTCATTGAGTTTATTTGGAGGGAGGAAGGAGTCATTTTCCTCCATAAGTTTTTCTACTTCTATTTGTGAAATTTTGGACGTTGTACTCCTATTGAGTGGTCCTATTGAGTGGTCCTATTGAGTGGTCAGTGGATCAGCGGTCTAATGAACAGGCCGTTCGAAACTCCAGCATAGCGATAGTCGGTTCGAGCCCGATGTAGGTACAAGAGAATTTTTCTCATCTATATTGGATCGATAGGCAACCGCATGCCTTGTTTAAAAGCAAGTGTATTGTGAGTTGTCTAGATGCCAATCTCGTGTGGTGCTAGCTTGGAGTGCACACCGACCACCCGAGTTGGTGCTGTAGGTTTTCCGGGTTTTCCTACAGCTGAAAAGTGAATACCCCACCAAAAATCAGTAATTCGCCCTTTTGGCTACAATTTATGAGTGTTTAGAAGGGATTATTATCATTATTATTGCAAGTGATTTTTTGGACTTCTTTTCGAATGATTCTTTAATTTCCTTCTACAGCCAAATTTTGTAATTTGCTCTATTTATTGTTCTATTCATGATAGTTACATATATTATGTAAAATTTATAATTCAATGACTTATAGAATAAATGAAGATTGGCACCTTTGGTGTGAATAAAATTCAAGAAGTTAAAATACCTCAAAAACACCAAACAACTTCAATACCATTCGACGCGTGTTTCGCTAACCAAGTTGGCATCCTCAAGAGCTCAAAAAAGCTTATTGTGTTGGCCAAATGCGCATCGAGTGGTATTGTTTTGGTCTTCAGTTACTTATAAAAATTACATTTCTACCACATTTCGTGGTAAAAAACTCCCCAGCACAATGTATGAGACTTTCCGACCATATACTTTTGTTATTTTGCGTATATAGTGCGGATTGCAGTCAATCTGCCGAATTTATATTTTTCATGATTTTTAGGGGTCTACCTTTGGACTTTTCTCGATTTTTCGAATAATTTTGTTATACGTCGAATGAATTGCTCTATTTGTAACAGTTATAGAGTTGAGAAGTTCATCTGGTGATGGAAGTAGTCATTTCCCTTAATTTTTTCTCTTACTTCTATCGGTGGAATTTTTGACATTTCATCCCTTATACAGGGCTATTCAAATTCGTTTCTGTACACGGGGATCTTGTAAACGATAAGAAATAGAGTGTCGGTTAAATCGTGGCAAAGTTGCGTATTTTAGAGACCTATTCAATGGTGTGAAAAAATCGAATTTAGCTTAGCTCTTTTGGTTGTGGAGATATACAGGAAAAACCAAAAAATCCCAAATAATTTTTTTGCCTGTATCTTCTTTATTCGCAGACATATTGAAAATCTGTCTACATTTTGCTATTGGCATTTGACGTGGACTATCAGAATATATCCATGAATCTTTTGTACAGGGTGTCATCTAACTTGGGCCACCCCCATTTTTGAATTTTTGAATACGGACCTCTATTTTTTATTGTAGTTTTTAGATCGTCGACGTTCACTTCATACTGAGAAATTAAATTTAATATTATATTTCGGGATTTTTCGGTAGTATTTTATTATAATTGGGTGAATTAATCCCTTTCAAATTACGGCCCTAGAAATTGGTTGAATGAGTTGAATAAAAACACAATAGCATCTTTCACGTCTGCCCATGTACCATTGTGTTTTTCGAAATTATTTTTTTCATGTTTAGGTACCAATTCATATTTTCTCACATTTTCAATGCTCTTTGCGCGTTTTCTACAATGATCTTCGAATAGCAAAACCTTTTATGATTATCTGAAGCATATGTATAAAAAAAAATTATATGTTTTTTTATAAGCTGAAAAAGAGAGGTTAATCAGTTTCTGTATACCATATTCAACAACAGATGGATAGCAAATAATGGGCCAATAAAATGGCCTGCAAGATCACCAGATCTTACTATTTTGGAGTATTTTCTATGGGAGACATTGAAAAATTGGATTTGCTCTGGCGGAGAGATAGAGAATGTGGAAGACTTGAGATTGAGGATTTTGAATGCTTTCGCAGCCATGCATCAAAAAACTGTATTAAGGGCAATAAATAATATAAAAAAACGAATTCAAAAATGTTTCGAAATGGAAGGACTCCAATTCGAACATTTTTTGCGCCATAATTTTTTTTGTGCATGTATAAAAATTAGTTCATTTCAATTTTCATTACAATTATAGTGTTCGTTTCGGATGTAATTATTGCTATCATTTGTTTCAAAATACATATAATCTATTTTTGTTGAAGATATGTTTCAGATAATCATAACATGTTTTGCTATTCGAAATTCATTGTAGAAAACGCTCAAAGAGCAGTGCAAATGTGAAGAAATATGAATTGGTACCTGAAAATGAAAACAATACTTTCGAAAAACTCAATATTACCGAAAAATCCCAAAAAATAAAATTAAATTTAATTTCTCAGTATGAAGTGAACGTCGACGATCCAAAAACTACAACAAAAAATACAGGACCGTATTTAAAAATTCAAAGATGGTGGTGGCCCAAGTCAGATGACACCCTGTATAAAAGATTCATGGACATATTCTGATAGTCCATATCAAGTGCCAACAGCAAACTGTGGACATATTTTCAATATGTCTGCGAATAAAGAAGATACAGGCAAAAAATTAATTTGGGATTTTTTGTTTTTTCCTGTATATCTCCAGAACCAAAAGAGCTAAATTCGATTTCTTCACATTATTGAATAGGTCTGTGAAATACGCAACTCTGCCACAATTTAACCGACAATCTCTTATCGTTTACGAGATCCACATGTACAGAAACGAATTCGAGTATATGAGATGTGCCGAGCACTGACAGAAAGTGCTCCGAGCACTTTTGAAAAGTGCTCTAAAATCTTGAGCACTGAGTACTTTTATTTATAAAAGTAATTCCAGTCAGGAGCTTCAGCACTTCTCAAACTGTTGGATACTTAAAGGCCGATTCAAGATACACACATGCCCACTATGAATTTTCAACCCTGCATGAGAAATGCATGCCTGTTAACCTTTATACCAGTGCCTGTCGGCGTGCGTGAAAAACGCAATGTGAGCGGGCATGGAATTGGGAAATGTTTAATTTTGAATAAGGAATGATACATTGAAAAATACGTCGGAATTACTTGAAAAACTTAAATGGAGTTACTCCAGTATGAACAAAATTATTACAGAACCAGGTTTTTAGCTACAGAGAAAAAATTAGAACAAAAATGAGAAAAACGTATAAATATTTAATATTTTTTTTTTGTTATATTCCTTTACGATCAGTAACCCACAAAAATGTTATAAAACTAGTAAAATGGAATCTGTATGTAAATCATTGGTAGGTTATATAGTGATCACAGTCACAATAATATTAATAGTACATGTATCACAGTTGCAATAATAATAATAATATAGATTAAACTGAAATATATAAAAATTAAAGCGTAATGAAGCAATATATCTGGATTGATTATTAATGTAGCATTGTTGCTAATCCATTTAAATCAAGGTTATCTGAAGGAAACCTTGAATTTCGTGAAAAACTAGACCAAGATAATTTTTTCATCGTAAAAGACACAAATTACATTTTTCAATACTTTCTATCTTTATTAGAAGACGATTGGAGATTTTGGCGGGACAGTAGGTGTATGAGTTTTCAATAAAACAAGAAACCGGGAGTTTCGTTAATTTTTTGGTGAGTGATCTAGGTCCTGTTATACACAAGTAACAGATGGCTCGTTCTGGCATCGTTTTTCCCAGAATGCGAATTCACATCGAAAGTGTGACTTTATGGTAAGGTAAACCACTCCAGCTGTGTCCATACTCTGGCTACTATACGTATTGCATAACATTCTTAGGCACATTTTTCCTAGCTGTTTGACATGATATTGAAAAATTTAATGTTTGTTAATATAGACCCCAAAAAATTTATTTGTATCAAGTTTGGTTATCAACTGCATTCCTAAATAGCAATCTACTTTTTCTTGGTTGCCATGATATTTCCTGCACATCTCAGGATTCTTCATTCTCTGGATCCTGAACATAAAATAAAACAATACTGAAATTGAATAACTGGTACAGTATGGGAGTATATGCAGTTAATTTACATCAAATGCTTCGTAATGTAACTAACTGATGCTTACATCTTTCCATCTGTGTATCGAAATATCGTCGCGATGAAGATAAAAATTTAAACTTTATGAAAATATGCATACCAACAGTTGGTTCCATTTCACGAGCTCAACAGAATAACTACCCCATTTAACATAATCTGCTCAACGTCTCTATTTTACGAATGCCTACCGCTTGTACTGTATCATCCATAATATCGTCTACAAGTCTGAATAACTCCTCCTCGGCAAACTTAACAATTCGAGCCGCCTCCTCCTTTCAAATGTAAATCGTGTCTTGGAAATCATCCAGACCATTAGACGCCGAGAAAGAACGTGTAAAAACTTCGATTTACGATATGAAAACCGACTGGAAAATCAAGTTGGCCTACGGTGATAACATAGTAGCGGAGTCGACACGGATTCTGGAGCGTGTTTATGGATTTTCAGTCGATGAATTTCCAGACGCGCAGTTGTTATGTAGATTTGGGAGGTAGAATAGTAAACATATGAATGGAAAGGCTTAAAATTAGCAAACAAATATCGTTCATCGATTTGAATCGAATCGGCACATTACTTTTGGAAGGTTGAATAGAAAGCTTTTATGTTTCATGTTATTTTGAAAAATATGTCTAGCATTTATCAAGAAGATAACCCGTATTAACAGCAATATGCATGTCTTCAGAGCTCCAAGCCATCATGCTGTACGAGAAAAAATGGTTATAAATGAGAATGTAATACAGATTCAATAATCCAAATTTATTCAAGTACGATTTTATTTGAGAAATAACAATTTGATAAAAATGCACATAACTATCTTACTATCTAGCTAATTTATTAATAACTTGTAACTATATCTTCTAATTTATTTTATTCAACTATAAGAGGCCAGATATCCGATTGGTTAGAATCACCGGTTTTCAATCATTCTGGCTGCCGGTCGTGTGGATTCAAAGCCCAGCGACTGACGCAGTAGATTTTTATGATGGCCTGAGAAAGTGCTAGGAATCGCTTGTCAGAAAGTAAGACCTCGTTTAACCTTGGCTCGCACGAGTTTCGACTTCTGAGGACCCATTTCTTCGTATCCTGCTGACTAGTTCTGATCGAATCGAGTTTTTGCTACCCTCGCTCCTAGAGCATCCGCGTTTTCATTTCCTTAGATGCCCTTGTGACCTGGTACCCAGCCAAGTTCGTCCCTGTTCTGTGCTCCTAGGTCGTTGAAGTTCTCATGGATCTCTCAAACTAATTTGGATGAAAATCTGCATGATCGCAGATCCTTTATTGCTGCCTGATTGTCGGATAGAATGACTATGGGTTGGTTTCTAGGACCCCTCCTGAGAATATCTCTTTTAAAGACGAAAATAGCTATCAATTCTGCTTTGAATACGGAAGGTTGTGTACCAGGGCTTAGATTGATGTCATGTCTCGGTCTCTGCTCATATATGCCAGCCCCTACCCCATTGCTTGTCTGAGAGCCATCTGTGTACCAGATATATCCCCTTGATAGCATTAGTAGGGCCCTTGATATGACTTCTCCATCTTGAATGAAAGTAGGTTGGGGTCATTTTGTTCGACGGCATCTCATAGGGGTCAATTCTTATGACCTCCATTATGTTGGAATGGCCTCCATTGGCCCATGCACTTTAGTCTGGAGGCTCCTATCCTCATCTCCGTTATAATGTACAGATGCAGAGGAGGAAGGTTCAGGACCACCTCCATGCTAATCGTCGATGTGCTGTACATTGCCCCAGTGATTCCAAACAGGGCCAGTCTTTGCAAACTAGCCAGCATCCCTCTGGTTGGTAATTGGGTTGTTACTTGTTCTACATTTGGCCACCACAGAAGGGCATCATGCGTTATCGAGGGCCTCACTATCGCTGTGTATAGCCAAAGCGATTTTTTGGGTTCTAGTGCCTAATTTTTGCCGAAGGACCACCTGGTCATCATTAACGATGCTCTTGTCAGCCTTTCTACCAGATGTCTGTTTCAGGTGAGCTTCGAGTCTAAGTTCAGCCCCAAGTATTTCGACTTTCACTGAAGATTCGAAGACTTCTGTTCAGCTTCAAGTTTCTCGTTACTTGGTGAGTTGATTTTTTGGAGGTTGACTTCAAAGTTTTCCCTAATGTACCAAGTTTGTAGGTCTTTGAGAGCTGGTTGCATCAGATCCCGTTCACCATTATTATTATTACGACATCGTTAGCAAAACATTTTCAAACTTTTGAACTAACATAGAGCAATACAGACACCGCTCGTTGAAGACAGATACAACATCGAATTCGTATACGTTAAATTTCCAGAATAGACCATGTGGGCATATTATACTCCTTCCCGATTGAGGTCAATAAGGAGCCTGTATACCACAAGTTTTCATAAAAGCTGAAGTACATAGTTTCATAAGAACAAAGAGTGCATCGGGGAGGCCACACTTTGTAGATTATCGATGGAAAGTGTTCTGGGACAATTTATTTGCAATCGAACAATAATTGTTGTTGTTTGTTGTTGTTTCAATTTTTTTTTTGTTAACGAGCTGTCGTCCTCCTACGCACGATAGCCCTCAGAAGTCGAAATGTGTGCGAGCCAAGGATTACTTACCTTTCAACGTGCGATTCCTAGCATCCCCGTTATTTTGAAAAGGGCCCGAATCCAGTCATGAAAACTTTTCAGGAGCAACAAAAATATGATTCATATGAAAACTAATATGGTGCAAACAGAACTGAACATAGAAAATGAGAGCTAATATTCTTTTTGTGAGATTTAGCTATATATCATACCAAAACATTCATCATTAAGATATTTTACATGAAGAATATTGGAACGATGATTTTAAACAAAAGTGTTAATCGTGCCCTTTATCAAATGACTGGTTCAATTATAGTTTCGAGAGTTTATGTCAATATTTTCTTCCGGGTGGTCCAAACTTGTTGTGTTACCCCTCAGATCATCTATTATAATCCACAATTCTTTTTGTATGTTAACTTTCTGATCTAATCTATTTCGGAAGTGCAAATTGTAGATGAGATAGTTAATGAAGTAAGATATAATGAAAATGTTACATATTACTGTTGTGTATTTGAATAAAATTCGGACGCTCGTACAACAGTTTTTACTGATAATCAGACACATTTACAAAAACATATTTTCAGACAAGAAACGTCTTGTTATCAATAATGTTTGACAGTTGTTATATATCCTTTGTTACACCTCACAGGGTGTATTCCTAACTGGAGCTATTCAGAAACACTACAATTACAATAAGAGTTTTTTATTCCTTAAGTGTCCCAATGCTTTGATTTCTTTATTTTCATTCTTCATTGGATATTTCAACATCATCCTGAATGGTGTTTATTGGAAATCAGCCCCATGTAGAAAATTTCTCCAGTCTGTATTTTGCTGTCATGTTCATATTGAAGTTCTTCATGAAACTCTCCGGTATGATTTTTCCATATTAAGGTTCAACCACACTGTTGCAGCCTTGTTGTGGCATTAAGATGTTCGCCGACACCAGACTTCCTCAAATGTCTATCTAAAAACTAATGATAATGATAAAAAATGCTCTTCAATGAATTATAAAGAAGTTTATGATTCAAAAGGCAATTGACCGAGGTCCTACAGCCTAGGCTGTATAACGTATATAATGAGAACTTCATTTTGATTCAACTAACCCTTATTGTGAATCAGGTCATATCCTCCACTATTGCAGATTTGTTGGTTTGGTACAATCCAACTTCCTGAAAGTACAATAGAAATAATTATACATCATCTGGTTTTCAATAAAAAGTCATTGAGTATGTTTTGCAGTAGAGACATTGGTTCTAGATAAACAACTTATCAAACAGGAACCTATTTTGGATATTTTGTAGCTATATAACTTTTCTTCGAATGATAATTTGTTTGTGAACAACTCGAACTAATCACCAACTAGTGATTAGACATTTGTTACAGAGAAGAAAATTAAATAGTAATTCGAAGATCCAGCCGGGCAATATCAATTATCTCAAATAGACGTTCGCCATTGTACGTTCAATTCCATCCACTTGGAATGTCGTGTTTTGCAAGCGAGTCCTCTGTGAATAGCGAGTACACCTGCAAAGTTGGATTTATTGTCAGAGGTATGTTGCGAAGTTAAAGGGAATGTCTCTAAAACTGAAGTGAAAATTGTAATTTCCTCGAAAGAAGACACATGAAAACATGTGAAACAAATGAATGAGGAGATATATGGTGGAAAACTAGTACGGCTGGACTGGATATTTGTCAGGGCAGAAAGAAGAAACTACGAGGGCAGATTTAATTTTTTAAAGTTCCTTGAGAGCCTCAGTTGCTTTACCATACATTCAGTATTCTTATCAGATTCATATTTGAAGCCGAACCATTTTCAGAATTGGTGATTGACGAACATTTTATGTGACAGGCGTAAGTAAATCTCATGTTCGAAATATATTTCTTGCAAAATAGTTTTTTTTATACAAGAAAGTGACACGTATATAATAGATCCTGTTATTTGAGAGTTGGAATGGTGCCACATAATCTTCTATTTCTATTAAAAGAAGAGTCAATACAGTAACGCATGTCAGTGCAGGCAAGTCCTAATTACTGGCCATTGTAGTGATGAGTAACAAACTCATTATTTTATATAGGTCTATAAAAAAGGAGTCATAATACACTCGGAATGCAGCACTGATGGAGATTAAAAAAATATCGAAGAGTTTGTCAAGAAATTAATGCAGATTCACTTTTTCTACGATTATCATGTCCATAAGACCTGACCTCGGAACTAACCTTTCAAACTACGTGAAAATTCTAGCTTGGATAAATTGATTGTCGCTTCGCTCATCATGTAAATACTAGCACGTTACAGGTTGAACAGTAAATATCTTGAAGTCTGCATATATTACAGAAGGGCGTACACTGTCTGGCAATTCAGGTCTCGCCATAGGTTTCATGCCACTAGAGCAATTTCTGGGTTTTCCTTGACAATTTCAGTTTTAAGCTTCCAGGTAAACTTGAGTCTATACAACTTCAAGATAATCAAATCCCCAGATACCGTATGTTCTTCAATGAACTCCATTGATATCATGAGTTCTTCTTTCACCCACTCAGTTCAATATTCTGCATAGAGCTTTCTCATTTGTGTCCTAGATGAGTTAATGAATTATATCCATACTTTGCACGACGACCAAATCATTGGCAATCCTAGATCGCTAACCTCCTCCTGATTCCGGGACAACCTGAAAGATTTTTTAAAACGTGATCCTTCAAGAAAGTAACTTATGGGAATCCTCGAGCGACATTGTTATTGTTGTTATTGTTATATCCGTCAACCGGTTGCACCCCTACGTGCAACCCTCAAAAGTCAGAAACTTGTGCGAGCTAGAGGAAGACGTAGCCCTTACCTTTCAATACGTGTGATGCCATGCACGAGACCGGTGGCAATGCTGAGATTCGAACTCACGCTCTCTGGCTTATGAGGCGAGAACTCAACCCGCACACCACCGCGGACATAAGTACTCAAGTGATCCCCTAACATGGACGTAAGCACCCTCTTGATTTTTCTGCAGTAATTGAAATTAGGTTACTGCCCTTTCGTAGCCATAATCTTTCCTCCTATACTCGAAAGATTTCCGCAACAGTCAGGATAAAGTAATGGAATAATATATAAAACAAATATTCAAAAAAGTCACTCATTGATGTTATTTGGAACTCTGTCTGAGAAAAACCTCAAGAATTATCAACAAGTAATTTATATTTCTTCCCTCCCTATGAGCTGAAAGTCATTGAAAAAACTACATTGCTCTCCTGCTACTCTTATTTCCGATAGAAATGTTCAAACTGATGAAAGAATGAGTTTTCTTAACCTCAAAGGCTTCACCTGCGTCACGTCCAAATGGAATTGCAGAAATTCCGTTGATTTGGGGTAACCAGGTGGAAAATAAATGCTAATGAAATAGGCACTTCGTTAGCGGGAAAAATATATTTGGGACTGGAACAGAATATCTGAGATGTTGTCCCTCTGTGAGTGCAAATTTGAAGAGACTGGGTTTTATTTATCACTAGTTATTGATCGAATTCTCTCTTCGTTCATCGATAATTTTGGTGATCATAATAAAGTTCATATATTTTTGCATAAACTGCCTTCGATGCTGAATTTTTCCGCAATTCATAACAAGATTAGTTTCAAAGTATTCATAAGTTAATTAAAATTGAAGTCAATGTGTGTAGGTGAGATTATATAAATATTTCTTTGATATGTCCTTCCGAATCACAGAACCGATTTCGTCCAAACTTAGTCGTAATCACAGTAACAATCAATGTGGAAGTTGTAGGAGGTAAAATCCTTCCGATTTAATTGATTTCTGTCAAATGCTCAAATGAAAGATTCAGCGTTAAAATAAATAGTAAAAAATTCTCAGTTCACAAGCTAGGAATCGCACGTTAAAAGGTAAGACCTCGTTAATCCTTAGCTCGCACAAGTTTCGACTTCTGAGGGCTGTCGTTCGTAGGGGAATGACGGCTGGTTAACGAAAAAACAATTTTAAAACAATTTTTAAAGATATAGAGCTTCGAAAATGGATTTTTCCATTTTTGTGGTGTATACTCAATAATCGGAGAGCTCTTATTTCGGGTTGGGACTGTATTTGCATGCTCGGGAATCCACAACCATACCGATAAATGGTCCTTCTCAGTTATATTTTAATTGAAAAATAATTTTTCATGCACTGCTCCATACTGTCCAAGAAATATCACAAAAATTCCAAAACTTTCCATACTTATGTACATGCTACGAAATACGATAAGTTGAGTTTTTTGAAATCAACATATTTTTTGGCATATTTTCAAGATGGATCGAAATAACTAATTTTGGATATACCTGATGTCCAATAATATCGAATATGTAAATGTTCTTTAGGCTCAGCGAGCTCTCAAGGGTGAAAACGGAAAAATCAAAATCATCAATAATTATGATCACTGTTGATGTCATTTTCGTATTGCATATGACTTTTTTTTATGAATCTCAATAATCTGGCAATGGGGTGCCATGAAAGTTACGAATCCGTGGAAATGTCTGTATCTTTGATACCTGATAGTACTTCCCAAATGAAAAAGGGGAGTTAGGGTGGAAGAGGCAAACTATGAATGGAATTTAGGATATATATCCCAAAATTTTTTAAAATGCTATATTCATTGGAAAGATACGTTATACACTTCACACATAATATGAATGGATGCTATTTATCCAGATAATCGGTAACAAAATGATTGAATTGATCAATCAATAACAATAATATAATAGTGAGAGTGAAATCATTCATAAAAGTATCGGTTGGAATATTGCTTGGTGTTATCTCTGGAGTTTATTCTGTCCATGAAATGGTTCTGAATGAACTTGGTAAACACCAAAAGTGAAATCTCTCATCTATGCCATACTTCTCCAGAAACGTGGTACCCACTGTTGGCTCAAGAGTACCTTTCCCTCATTCCCAAAATGACTTAGAGGACAAAGTCAACTTAGTACGGGAGAAGCAAATCCAGATGTTCTTTGGGGGATACGTAGTACCACTACAACCACTGTGGAAAGGACTCGAGAGGTTATTGTACGAACACAAATAAATGGATATAAAGTACAACTGAGCTTAAGTAATGACAATGAATCCACATATTCCCGGACTACTCTTTGTCATCTTGAAATATTTCTAAACTTAGTTTTGGTAAATATCTGAAAAATTTGAAAAAATTCAACAATATTTTATATTTTATAATGACAGGCCCTGCATATAATATCAGTGACCTCTATACTTATCACGCGACTACTGGTAGATCAGGTAGTTGTTGGACACCATCCTGGCAGGCCATAGTCGCTAAAATCCGCTACATTGGTTCATTGTCGTATTTATAGCTGCAGGAGTACGTCAACTTCCATGGCTTTAAGATTTATGTTGCAACGACAGCTATGTACGCAAGTATTAGAATATTACGGGTGGGTAATCAAAAACAATCAGTAGTACCTTTTGCCTTTGGAAATTATGCACGAATATTAGTGAAGTTCAAAGTTCAGCTGCACAAATTATTTCGATATTCTTCGTGAAGGAACAATCTTGACATTCCCACTGCGTGATCTATATGGAGGTGAATTGGAGTCTTTATGGGAGAGTCGTTGTTCTGCATGAATATCAATCCGCCTCTTGAACGAAATGTATATCCCATTTAACAATGGAAGGTATACACAAAGCCGCGAAGCAATATCCTTTCCAACGTCGCTGGAATATTCATAAAATTCATGCCAAGAAAAATTCATAATTTATTCTTGTGAACGTTGAGCTCTGAATATTTATAATTTAAAGGGTACCGAAGCATTCACAAACAGTTGTTACGAAGTCCTAAACTTCTTCAACACAAGCTGTATCGAGTTGGCTTCATAAATATACATAACACATTTTCCTGCATTCTATTCCTTTTATTTCGTCTGGAAAACTAGGCGGGAACAGTCTGAAAAAAAATGACAATAGAAAATTATATGTAGATTATCATCAAGAAAATTTTAAGATAAAAATTGCGTGATATATTAAATTTGTAGCTGATTATTATAGGATAGTTATTTGTTTAACTTAGGAGGATATTGTAATTTTTCCTCCCACATGCGAGGTTTACGCAAAGAAAAAAAGACACTTTACTCCAGTGTAAAACGTATGATTTTTTTCTAACACCTTCAGCATGAATCAACCAATAACAGAATATCGTGTTTTAAATATATTCAAGGATCTTATAGATATTTTTCAATAAATGCAATGAGTACAAGCTCATTTTTGAATTACCCATTAACAAAGTTGAAATAGCATTAAATCAAAACAAATCAAAAGTTCACATTTAAATATGGACGAATTGAAAGAATACGAAGAAAATGTTATACCCGACGACATACAGGAAGATACAAAGTTACAGAATGTGTCTATTAAATTAAATTAAAGAATAAATAGTGAGAATACACGTAAAATGATTACTGACTGACATTTTTTGTCAGAGCGTCATGGATTACTCTATTCTTACATGCATTTTCGTTGATTTTCTCAAAATTTCATTGAATGATGATGTGCCAAACCGTGTTCGAATCATTTTTCACTTTTCATGCAAACTGATGGCAGATGTCAGATCAAAAGTAATAGTTGTCACTTAATAAAAACAAAATACCACAAAATATTCCCGCGGCAATTTTCAAGGTAGAAATTTCCTGCTATAATAATTCTGTGATTGGCCTAAACGTAATAGTATAAATCAATGCAACTACATATTTCAACGTGATTTTGAACTCCGAATATATTTTCACATTAACAATTTTCTATATTGTGAAATATAAAGTTAGTTTACCCTTCAGTAAAATTAATATTTTTGATATACTTACCTTGTCTGAGATTGATAGAATTTGATATCTGATAGTTGCATCTTGGCTTTTAGACCATGCCGAACTTTTTATGAAGAAGAATGAGCTATATGTAGCTAACATGATCAGACTCAATGTATGTGTCTTTGCATCAATTCGACCAATACTAAATAGATCGTCGTGACACTAAAAAAGATGCATAATATCTTGCTGATCTTGCTGATTGATGGCAACTCCAATTTACGGAGTTAACCCTGAAACTAGCATTGCTCATCCTGATATTACTAGAACGGAGTTCAGACTCCTGACACTCTCAATATGGACATTGAATTCAAACAGACAGATTTGTTGATTGATAATTCGATTCATGATCATTTTTGAAAGGCAGCGGCAAAATAACTGAGAGGGGAGAGACGTTCACAATGATGATGCTGTAAGGGTAATTTCCCATTTCATTTCATTACATTCTCATTTATATTCACTCAAGTCAAAGGCGACACCTAACATCATTCAGGCGGGCCTAAATTGAGGAGATAGAATTACTCCATTCCAAATGATTATAATGAATGTTTTGTTATAGATGAAGCAATTAGAGATATGCCTTGCTTATATACAGAATTTTCCAGTTGTTGAACTCATCCTCATTCATAATCAGCGAACTGTAGTCATTAAAATTTACTCTAGATATAAATTTGGCAGGCTACAGTTCAGCAACGTAACCATTCAGTTTACGAAGAGGATATTTGTTCAGAAGGATTATTTTTCTTGAATACAGACTCATTAGTAAATCCTTTCGCATTAAGAATTTGTCATACGAAATGAATATCAACTACTCAATCAAAGAAAAATTACATCTTCAATAAAATGTATATACTCATTAACAGAAATGATCTACTGAAAAGGATAGTCATTTTAGATTGATGAAAATATTTCCATTTCAAACTGATTGAGTTCACATCTAGAACGGAATAGTATAGAATAAAACAAAGTAGAGCTATATTTTCAGCAACAGTAGCAATACATCCAAAACATACATTATCAGTAGTAATATCCCTAGGATATTGATAATAGACGAGATAATTTCATAATAATTGAAAGCTCGTTCCCGAAGCCAAAGGTAGAGGACTGTTATCAAGCAACGAGCTTGAGAATTGTCACAATATTATGAGGCATTTTTCGATGTCCAAAGGATATGAGGCGAAAAATTTTTGACAAAAAAAAACATAACTCACCACAACGATTAATTTATTGAAAGTGCAGTGAGTAAAAGTACAATTTTTAAAATTTAACTTATCATTAGATTAGCTGCTGTTCTCTACTATAGAAAATCTATTACCTCGCATAATATTGATGATCTTGTTGTGGTGTTCTTCATCGAGATTTGAGTATGGTTTAATAGAATTTTGAATGCTATCACCACTAATAATAAGCAATTGTTGTTCTTCTTTTGCCAACTCGCTAACAGCAATTTATCTTTTCGATGAATTTGTTATCTTTATATTCTTTTTATTCAAGCCAATTGCCTCAGCAGCAGTCGTGGTGAGGTAATATTGTCGCCTCGTTTTGATATCAGTTTATGAAAAAGACGTACAGGGCAGCTTTGTCTTTCACCATTCACTACTTGTACATCTTTTGGCATGTTTTACTACTGAACATCGGATTGTATTCAATGCGATTTGTTGGAGAAGCATCGTTATTTTTCTCGATTTGAAAAAAAAATGCACCAGACAAACAACTATAGTCAAAATCGGTCTTATCGTGCGGTGTCAAATATCAGCAAGTATATGAAAAATCGAAAAACCTAGTGGTTACCAAAATGTTTTGTATTTATTAAGGTGTATTTTCACGGTAGGTATCATGTGTGTGTAACACGGAAATCGTTTGTGCAATGTTATTGGAATAAACACTCGTATAAAGTCTCACTCACCCGCACGTTAAGACCGAATTTGACTATATCTCTCCTCCTCGCCACGCTGATTCTACAGTAGCAATATAGTAGAATTTACTCATAAGACCTTCAGGAGTTTTTTCATCCCACAGCAATAGTCTTTTGTTACCTTCAGACAATTTAACAACACTGAACTGGACTTACGTTTACATGGATCTGCTTGTAGTTTCATCCAGATAGCATCGCGGACATCTCTGACTGGTTTAAATACTGTGTTGATAAATGGGTCAATCATAATGATATAGTCATTGTAGTACTATTTTTGCAAAAGTTTGCACGAAAAGTTCCATATTGTCTTCACCGTTGCTTCTTTGAATGAATTCGGTCCCGTCTTTCTTTCTCATATTGACTGCCCAATCTTTTAGTATCAACGCCAATTCTTCTAAGATTCTATGTTCATTCAATTCATAATCTCGCTTGCAGCAAAATTCCATTGATATTTCCCAATTATATTCGTGACTGTATAGTATTCACTACTGAAGTTGCGGAGAAATCGTGGTCTGGGTTAGCTGGATTGAATTTTGAAGAGACTTGAATTATCTACAAGAATTTATTTCTTCATTTCAAATATCACAAAGTGATTTTTCTTCTCAAAACTTTCCATCAGAAATATATTTTAACTTTTTAACAAATCAAATTTTACCTACTCACCTACAAGAATGACCAAACATCAATATACACTTATATTTCATAAATAAATGAAGTATTGCATTTATATCTAAAGCTCATTTATGGAGACACTTTGTCTATCTCGGTGAAATTTTCTGTATGCCTTCTTTCCAACAACCAGAACATTCCCAATAAAGAAAACTATATCATAAGAAATAGGACTTTTTATTGCAGCAAAAAATAACACTGTACGTGTACGTGACGATCACGGCGAAACATCTAATCGTTCTACTGGTTGCAGAATCTTTAGTGATTACTTCCACTCAATCAAAAGAGGCGCCACTCATAGGCAACCATCTATGAATGAAGACTACCTACAAGTTGCCATTACTTCTTACTTAATCCATACATAATACTCAACTCATATAGAATGCCAACCCGATTTCTATTCGTAAAATCATAAACATAATAATGAATATAGAGATTCAATCTGATTTATTAATAGTGTGGAAAACGGTTAATAAGTGAAATAAAGAAAAATTTACTTGTTTTACTAAGAAGACATTTTAAGAGCTGAGGGTTTCAGCAAAAAGTTAAAATATTCTTACCTCAACTATATCGCATTTTGCTCTCAACCGGTGTAGAGAATTCCGTAGAAAAATCAAAATAATATTTAGTTTATCTGTTCGAGAATACCGTTTTTTTCAATCAATGTTACTATGTATTCATGACAATATATCTCCTTTGAAATTCAGCTAATTGAATCGGAACTACAGTGATTATTCCACTTATGCTAAAATAGCTTGTTTCAATTGGCTGAAATTTTTGTATTGCATGATAATTGAAAACATCATGTTTTCGATTTTGTAATTTGGCTCTTGATTGGCTACTGGATATGTATATAGATCTACAGCTGTCAGTCAGTTGGCAAGTTCCGGAATCGAAGAACAACAAATAATTAAAGTCACTGGCTATAGTAGTTCGAATGGTTTCGATTTTGATTATCGTAAATTCCTTTTCGTTTTCGAAACAAATTATGTTGCTTTAGGAAACCACACCTCCTGCGGACTCGTTGTATTTTCAGCTTTATGATTGCAATTCATTAATATTATCAGTGATAATCATACCACTTATTATATTACCTCTGAAAAGTATCCTTTTTATCAGTGATACTTTGAAGAAATTTTATATCACTACATTGAAATATCATTTTCAAAGATCGTTTGTTTCACCACAGAGACAGCCATCATTTAGGATGACGATGTTGCATAAAGGGGATCTTCGGTAATCCTCAAACATCGTGAAAGTAACCATGGAATCCAGGTAGGCAGTAGACGCCATCGCATTCCCCATTCAACCCACGACTTCATTTGCTGAACCGCCAATGCTTATCTACCGAATTTACTGAGATCTGAATTTCTTGGAAGTAATTGACTGTGAAACAGACACATCCTGCTGCTCGAGAAACTCTGAATGGCGTAATATTATTAAAACAGTCGAAATGGAAGTCGAATATACGTTGCTATTATTTGGACCATTTGAGATGAGTCTTCAAATTGTATGTGCCTTTGTTATATCCTGGAATTCTGGAGTAACTGAAAGATGAACTGCGGAAATACTTCAGGGGAATACTGAATGGGAGCGACTGTACTCTATTTCAGAAATACCAAATGGCTGATTTATAAAGTTGCACGAAAATTTAATGAGCATTTTCTTGAAGTTGAATCATGTGAAATTTGCATGTTGAGGACAAGTTTCGATATAAACATTGGGAGAGGTCAAGATCGGGAATATTAAGAGTTCACTTCAGTTCCATATTGGTACGATATTTACTAAATAGTTGGCCGAGCACACTTCTAAACTATTTATTTCAAACTTCGCTATAAACATACAACTATGCTTCACTGACTAATAAAACACTTAGATCTATTCAACTAGCTAAATATTCCAAACACTTATTACCTTTTTAAAAACTTCTCATTACTTCTTCATGAAAACTTCCCTTCCGAGTAAAACGTGTCGCTTAATATACTCAAATTGTCTAGACCAGACTCTTCGCGATGATTTCGAGAATACTCAATTCCGAAAAACATCTGCACATTTCCAGGAACTAATCATCGACGAAATTTAGCACTCAGCGACGTAGCTAGGAAATTTTTATCAATCTCGTAACATTATCCCTCCCCTCAATTTTGATCTTTTCGATCAAACAATGTGTCGTTGTCTCTATTATAACGTTTGAGTCTCTCTAGGTGAACGACCTTCATTTTTGCTCTCGGGCTGCGTTGAATCCTATAGACCACGTCGTTTATTCTCTTCACTATCGTAAAGGGTCTTTCCCAAGATGGTGTTAATTCGGGAGACAGTCCTTCCTTACGATGAGGGTTGTACAGCCATACTCGATCTACTTCTTCAAATCCACCAGTATTGGCCTAAAGATCGTATCGAGCCTTCATTCTGTCACTGGATATCTTCAATCGTTTCCTTGCAAATTCGTGGATTCTATTCAAGGTATCTCGCAATTCGTCTACAAAATCAATCCTGTTTCTCTTTTTCTTCAGTACTTGGTGATCCGAACACCAAGTCACAGGGCAACCGATGATAATGCTGTCCGGGGTGAGCTTTGTGGAATCGTGCACAGATGCCCTGTAAGCCAACAAGAATAGTAGAAGATGTCGATCCCAGTTTTTTTGTGCTCCTCTACTACTCTGGAAAGATGTTCTTCCATGGCCCTGTTGAACCTTTCAACCATGCCATCAGACTGTGGGTGAAAGGCAGTTGTTCTGGTCTTGTTAATTCCCATCAATTCACAAACTTCCTTGAATAAGTTTGATTCAAAATTTCTTCCTTGATCGGAATGTAGCTTGACTGGCACTTCAAACCTTGAAAACATGTTATCCACCAGAGCTCTTGCAACTGTGGATGCTTCTTGATTCGGCAAGGCTTAAGTTTCTACCCATTTGCTAAAGTAATCCATGGTAACGGGGATGTATTTGTTGCCATCATTCGTTATCGGAAACGGTCCGGCTACATCGATGGCGTATTGTTTCATCTCTCTTCTCGATTTTGTCTTGGGGCCTTTACTCGCTTCACACTTCGGAAATCTTCGGCACCATCTCTCTACATCTTCACGAAACTGGACCCCTTAAAATCTCTGCCGTATTTTATCCAAGGTATTATTCACTGAAAAAAGTCCATCTGATTTGCTGCCATGAATTTCCTCCAAGACATCACTTATTCTCGACCTAGGCACAACAAATTGAGAAATCACTTTCGTGCCGTTGGCTTATTCCCAAGCTCTCTTCAATAGACCATTCTCAACAATCAGGCAATCCTCATCTTTTCGCTCCATTTTCCTTCCATCGTAGAATATCTGCAACGCTTGGATCACTTTCTTGGCCCTGTCTCATTTTCGCTATGGTCCAATTGTCGTCAACCATTATTCTCATTTGGTTAATTCCATCGCGTCGTTTAATTCGCCCACCATGCTAACAGGTATCCGAACAGGGTTTCTGGACAAGGTATCTGCATTGTTGTGCAATCTTCCTGGTCGATGTTTTATCTTAAAGTGATAATGGTTCAACTTCTCATTCCACCTTGCTACTTGTCCTTCAGGGGTCTTCATCTCGAGTAGCCAATTCAAAGCTGCATGATCTGTTCCAATGAGGAACTCTCTTCCATATAGATATTTGAGGAAGTGGTCAACAGTCTTCATTATTGTCAGTAGTTTCTTCCTTGTTACGCAATACTTTCTTTCTGCCATCAGTTTTCGTCTATCTAGTTTGAAAACGGGACACTCTGTACACATACCTCCTTCATTATGTATAACCTGAAATTGAATTGAAATTGAATATATATAGAACTGACACTTTCTTGTAAAAATTAATTGGTTTTTATTATGAAAACTTTCATATCTCTAAAGCATGTAATTGTCCAAAAAATGGTAGAATGTTGTCTTCCAGTCGAGAAAAATGCAGAATAAAAGTACCGGAAGAAATAATTTTACAGCAGATTCAATGTGTTTAAACTCAGTAAACGAATGAAACCACTTTTTTTAAAATGTTTGAATTCTATTCCGAATAGCCCGCATAGATTATCCCGAAAAAAAAAAAACGGATGAATTGTTATTCCGAATTCGAGATTAAGGCAAACTTCATCAAGCTTCGAAAAACACGAACGCAAATATCCTCTGATAAAATAAATATTTTCCTGGGTTTCATCCTTGTTATTCAATTCGTCTAACGATATCTCAGATTTCACGTAGGATATTCCGGCGAATTTCATGGAAACGTCGAAGCAGACAATGACATAATTTGATTCAGTTTTTTTTTTGGGTCCAATTGTGTTATAGCTTGGCGCCGGAGTTATTTTATCACGAAGAGAAAGGAAAAAAGTTCACGAATTCTAATGGAATTTCTGATTCGCTGGCTGTTGACAAGATAAATAGGGACAATGCTGAACGGATAATGGAATCGAGAACGTTTTTAACCTATATAACTCTGAAACTTGTTTTCCCAAAAATTCACAGGTGATTGATTTAAGGTTATCTTTGATAGTACTATAAAGCAAGAACCTTTTAGAATTACAGTAGGGTTGTAAGGTACAATTCGATTTCACAAAACCCATTGTATTTTGATTTATTCAACATATCAGCAAAGAACAACAACTAAAAACATAAAAAAGCCATGGTGTTGATAACATTGCTATGGAGAGGATAAAATTATTTTGCGATAATATAATCGTCGCTTCGAATAATCATATCATCAATCTAACATTAACAACAATATTATACCCAAAGGCTCTGAAAGTGGCAAAAATCATACCGGTTTTTGAAAATGAAAACAAACTTTGGAAAAATCTTCAAAAAATGTATAGTTTGTCAACTAAATTTAAAACATTATCTGAACATCATCTTGGTTACAGAGAAATAAATGCACACAAGATGCTCTCACGGAAATTGTGACCCAAATGAACATTGTGTTAAACCGAAAGTCTAAATGCGTTTTCTTAGATTTGCGGAAGGCATTCGATACGGTCAGCCACATCCAGTTACTTGATGTACTCGAAAGAATAGGGCGCAGCGAAATTCCCTTGAGATCTATCTTAGTGAAAGGAAACAATTTACAAGAAATAGAGTACTTTGTGAAAATAGAATGGTGACATATGGAGTACCGCAAAGAACAGTCCTAGGGCTACTATTTTGTAATGTCTACCGGAATGACCTCGTTTCAATAGAAGTGAATGGAGACATTGTCAGCTTTGCTGATGATATCGCAATTTATTATGATAATACAAATTGACTTAAACTGAAGTAAACTGTTGAAGAAGATTTGCCTTCAAGTTTTAAATGGTTCAATAGTAAATTACTTTACTAGTTACATTAATTAGTGAACATTATATGCCTTTTACATCGTATGGCAATCACCCACCAAACTTTTTCTTCATATAATTGAATGTGAATGGCAAAAACCATCGATATACTTTCTGTTTAGTAAGTATCTTGGTATTTTTTTGGATAGCCACCTGAAATGGAATAATCACACGATTTATGTTACTGAAAACTTAAGAAGTATTCTGTATAAAGTTAAACATATCTCTCAAATATTAAAAATGAATTTGTATTCTCTGAGTATACTATTTGGTTGAACATGGGCCATATAAGGTATCTGAATAATTAAATCGCGATAACACTAGCCAATCACAAAGAGTTGTTGAGAGAACTTGTCTATTTCCATATATAAGTTTCAGGGAAGAATATGCTAGTTGTATTTGCTCGTATATTTTTCTCAAATCTCAAGTCGGAATCAACTATAACTCCAAGGCTTTTGCATTCATTAGTGGGTTGTAATGGAACGTCACCAACCATAATCATGAGAAATTCACTTACTTTTGGCTATTCACTTTAGATCAAAAGAGAATAATGTTCGATTTACTGGCATTCAACACTAGCTGACTTAAAAAAAGATTCAAGATCACTTTTCATGAGTATGCATGCATTTTCTACAGAATGGGGAGAAGAGCTGTAGTAGACTTGGATGTCATCGGCTTAAAGGTGGATTTTGCAAGATTCTAGACAACGTATAATGTTTGATGAATGAACTGTGAACCACAAAGGACCCAATATAGATCCCTGGGGCACTCATCAGTTCATTCTGGTATTCAAGAATAAATTGATCCATTTCAGATTCATATTTACTCAAGGTGAAAACTGTGATCTGGAAATATACAATCTAATGATAAACTCTACAGAATAGTTCGTGAAGAAAGTATGTATATTAGCATAGGTCGAAGAAGAGAGAATAGTATAAAGGATATAGTTTGATAAAATGAAGTAACGTAAATCTGCTTGAAAAATAAAGCTAAAGAACCCTCAGTCAACGTTCTTAGTGTCCTTGCTAATTCTTCATTGTAGCGCGTTCTCAAAGTGTGTTGTGAAGTTGAGATTGTGAAGTTGATATTTGGCATGAGCCCATGGAGGCAACTAGCCAAGAAGAAGTGTATACCTAACTGATTTGAGGAGGCATTAATGGTTTGTTCTATTGAAAAATATTTCGATTCTTTCACTGAAGCTTATACAGCCTCCAGTATATCAGCAGAAGACTATTTTATACCTTTTTTCTTTGAGCCTCACAACGTTGTTTGAATATCACAGAACTTCTATTTGGGTATGAATCAGAATATATTGATATCTGAAATATGCCACGACTTTCAAATCAAATAGGAGTGCTGAACATCACGTCTCTCATCATATCCGAATCATTCCCGCGGCTGAATTAGGGAATTATAGCTATAAATGTATGTTTACGGCAGCAGATGTTCGTTAAAGAGGAATCTGTCGGCATCGGTGATATTTCCTTCTGTAGTTAACTACATATCCCGGATGACATATGGATAATCCAGCGTTAATTCTGGAACATACATCTCAACTTGAACAGCTCCGAGGCTTTTAATTGTCAAGTCACGGCAGAGCAGCGCCGAGAAAACTCTTCGGATTTCCAGTGATGGAATTGGAAGTCAAGAGGTAATTGGCGAATAAATCAGATATGATGTTTACATTACGTTCAGATCGATCTGTGCAAGTATTAAGTACTCATGGGTTTATATTTAGTAAACGTTACTTGGTTTATTCATCGGTTCTTCCTACTGTAAAGCCCAAACTGTTAATATCCTTGTTAGTGCCTTTAGGCTCACAATTGAAATTGATTTTACCTAATAACGTTCTCTTTGACTTCTTGGCCTGAAGATTCACTTACTGTCTCTACTGACTCAAATAAGTGGTTTTGATTCCAATTATGAGGTTTGTTGTCAGTGGAAGGTCAAATCAAACACAGAGGTCAAAAAAATTATATATCTGTTAGGAAAAGTAACTTGAGGAATAATATAACAATAAAAACAATAAAAATGTAAAACTAGTTTTTGGATTGCCGCCTCAAACCTACTGCAGCCAATTTCTAGATAGATATTAGCTTGGTGCTTTCTTTTGGGAGGGTTTAGTTGTGAAAATAACTATTAGCTCCTTTACAAAGTGCAGAGAACGTCCTCAACAATCAATCAATCAATCGATCAATCAATGTACTTTATTGTCTGAGAAGGGTTTCCTCATTGACAAAGTTATGCATAACTGTATGGTTGCTATACAGAATCGTCATTTTTTTATTTTAGAGGCTAATGAAAAAGTATAATTTGAAAATAAATGATGTTATGGATACATTACAGAATAACTCAAACATGTCATGATTACTGATCTGAGTTAATTAATAATCTAAATGAATTACAAAACATAAACACAATATGGAATGAATAAGTAGCTGGGTACAACACGCTTGGTAAATGTATATGTGCAAATATGGAATATAACAGGAAAAAGATAAAACACACAAGTATAAACATGTACATATACACAAATATAAAAATAGATATGGAATTGAAAATAAATTTAACGAATATAAAATGCAGGTACCTCTAACACGTTCAATATGAAAATATACAGTTTGTATCACTAAGTTGGACCATATGGAAACATTTTTTATTACTCCTTTTAGGAAAAAAAAAATTCCTCAAAAAAATATTCTAAAATCTTAAAAACAATCATCAGGTATCAAATTTTTTCAGTCGTATACGCGGTGTGACAAAAAATATGAATTTTACTCAAGAATAGAGTACCTTTATATTTAGAAATATCAAAAATTCTAATAAAAAAAGTTGTTCAGAACTAAAAATTACGTTTGAATATGCAATTGCATCCACTTACATGAAAAAATAATTTTTTCTCATTTTGTCAACAATAACAATGCAAATTCAACATGCATGAATTCATTATGTGTTTAAATTGCAAAACTGTTGGAAAACATTGAGAAACGGAAATGTGATCATGAGTTACATAATCAAAAGGGATAAATGTTCATTCAAAACAAAAAATAAAGTAAAAAGTAAAAGTAACATTTTTCAATGTCTATAGACTTAATTTGAACAGAGATTTCAATTCTGAACTACTTTTTTTATATGAATTATTGATATTTTCAAATATAATGGTACTTTACTTTTGAGTAAAATTCATATTTTTTGTCACACCGCGTATACGACTGAAAAAATTTGGTATCTGATGATTGAATTTTAGATTTTAAAACATGCAGAACGTTTCACGAAGAATAAGTGTTTTTCCTAAAATGAATAAAAAAAAAGTTTTCCATATAGTTCCAACTGTATATGAAATTTAGAGTAAATATAACGAATATAAAATACTGGTAAGTACCTCAAACACGTTTTATATGAAAATAGATATAAAAATTTTCCATAAATATAACTAGATAGTTGCAAACACACTGCTTTTCTGGATAATAATTGTCCCATAGTTTTTATCATTAAATCTTTCATTAACAAATTCTTGGAGATTGTAATTATGCTCTGTCGACTAATACGGATCTCATGGATTGTCTGAACCGATTTAAATGGTTCATTGATATCATTTCTCTCGGTAGATGGTTATACATCTTTTTCCATTGTTAATGAACGAGTTCTTTGGTTATTGGAATATTTGTCTTGTATTATATCGTGTATTATGATTCCCATATCCGATATATTTGATGTGTATTGAACATACAGTTTTCTGAATGAAAGAGATGGCAGCGTTGGGATTTTATGTGTGTGAAACAAGGTGGCAGTGGTCGCAAAATTTGCTCTTACACATAGATCGTAGAGCCCTTTTTTGGAGAACGAATACAGACTTGAATGAGCTTTGATAACAGACACCTCAAAAAGCAATATTATATCGCAAATGCTATTCTATTGAAAAAAAAAATATACAACTTTAATGACATTGATATCCAACTCAATAGCATAGCTATAAAACTTCAACAGCATAGCACCCCGACGTTAATGTTTTCCGCAGGTCACATGGCAATCAAATTTCAGTTTCCTATCAATATGAAGCCCAAGAAACTCAGAGTCGAATCTACTTGAAGGATCACAACAACATGAAGTACAGACTTCGGATCAGAGTTGATGCATGAGTTAGTTACAAAAATACAGTATCTCTTACTCTCTCATGTATTCGTTCCAACGCTAATCCTCTCATGAATATCGTCTGGAAATCACTCTATTTTAATAACCAAAATGCATTAACAAACAAAAAAACGAATCATAAATAAATTCTGACCCTATCACAGTGAAACAGTGTTCAACTTCCACAGGAACTATTTCCAATAACTCCTCAAATTCTTGATTCCTCAGAAATTCCAATTTCATCCTACAAATAACTTTTCTATTTCCAAGTTCCCAGGAATTACGAACATTATGCCACATTCTCTCGCTTTCTATTCCGATTATCTCAGCTCAACTATAAGCACAACAACCGCATCATTCATATCGAAATTGGTTTGTCTCTCCAAAATACCGCCATAATCATCTATTTGTTGGAGTAGATGTCTTTATAATCCAACTCAATTCCAGGAATATGCACAAACTGAAGGAAATTGGAAAATCATGTCGAGAGCCCTATCGTCTCCCTGTAATATCTGAGCAACCAGATGAATTACTGCTGAACGCAGTTCATCATTGTAGTGGAATATAAAAAACAGTTTCGTGATAGTATATTCAGTAGCGAGGTTGAATTTGTTGCTAGTGGAAAGTTCCTAGCGCGAGTCGAAGAAACCAGATTATTCTTTAAACAATTGTAATTTTATGGAATGAAACGCAGCAGACAATTCATAAAAAAAATAACTTTCAGTCAGTTATATTCACGAACAATTACAATCATTATTTTCAATAAAAATTGGCCACATCACATACAAAAACCTTTTAACTGACATACATATATTAACGTATCTCTATTCAATGTGAACTACAATTCAACCTCACCTAACCCAATTCATGGTGAAAACGATTAACAAACCTATAACACATCTGTAAAAAAAGTGTGCTTTTTTGTGCCTTTCGTGTGCCGGAAGTATTTAATTCTTCAATCACAGTCGTAGAAAGAGCAACCTCTTCCGCTGTTTTTGTCAAATAAATTTTAGTATGACCATTGAACTCTTCATCTATCATTCCAGTGTTTTGGTTAATTTCATCATTTTTCAGTTCCTCAGTAATCGGTCTCCACAATCTCTGAATTCTTCTTATATTCATCTGAACTCTTTGTCTTTCACTGAGTCATATGAGTCTTCTTCAAATTCTTTCTCTGAACTTTCAATAGCTTGGGCCTTCGCTAGAGCTACAATTTTACCCCTGTCGGCATCGTTCATCATTGGCTCGCACAAGTTTCGACTTCTGAGGGATGTCGTTTGTAGGCGGACGACAGCTGGTTGACGAAAAAAACAACAACAACAACAATCAATAACATGCTGCAAATTCGTAAAGAAGTCTATTGGTCTAAATGCCACTTCAGTCTCTTAAGAAATACGTAAACTAGAAATATCGTTCCGTTGAAAAGTTTTGAGAATTTTATTGTCGCCCTGTATAAAACCTGGTTCAGTTTTTCCGCAAACTGATGATCTGCAAAGGCAACTTTAGTGTGAACCTGCGATACATCCGTTTTTGTGTAACGAAATCCAATAACTTTTGAATTCTGCGAATAACGATAAAGAAAACAAATATTTCCGTGATACGTGATTCGGATATTTATAAGGTAAGCTCGGGTAACTGTGACCGTGATCTTCATTAGTTCGCATTTAATTAAGACTATCTAATGAACCTGAACTAATATAATAATGTAATTTTGCAGGTATTTACTTCGAAGGTCAGTTTTTGTAATACGACACAGAAAACTGTTGAAAAACGTATCTCATGAATTTTATTTACATATTCAGATATACATGTCCATAGGTCACACTTCCCCTGGAATTTTACTCGTGAAATTGCACATTTGTTGAAAAGAAGAGTTTATTAGTAGAAATCTGAAAAAATCGAATGGAAGTTTCATTGATCCCCATCTTCTGACGAGTGGTGATGGAAGCACAGTTGTTATTTCATCCTCTGAAAGTATATCAATATCTTCCACATCTGGCCAGGTATATTGTTTGACTCTCTGAAATTTCTGTATATGATTTCGTAATATAGCTGAACAACTATTACTGTTTAGATTGGCTAAAAGAACCAGATTCACACTTACCCCGACAAATAGGTCACACTATCCCCAATAACATTTTATTTTGGGGCAAGTGTGACATATAATAAAAAAATGTAAAAAAAAAATTCAAGATAAAACGGCTATCTATAGTCAGATTTATTGTTTGGGTAGAAGAACAGTGTATAAAATGGATTCTTACCTTAGATTTCAACAATAAACTCAAAGCTTGAAATAAACTCGTTGTACTCGTTCTGATTAATTAATTGTAGGTTAAGGAATTGAGGAAAATATTTCGAATTCACAAGATCTCTTCTGTATTTTATATGATGGTTATGGATTTATTATGAGTATCGGCTATTCCTCGATAGATGGCATTGGGCTGTCGCCCGGTTTAGCGAAGATAGAGAGCAAATACACACTTGTCCCAAATTCACACTTATCCGAGCTTACTATATCTCCGTCAGCTCAAGGTCGTTTCACCACAGGACCAGAACATCATTAGGAAGTACGACTCAGTGAGCTAGCTATCTTTCAATTAAGAAGTTATTTGTACCCCTGTTTATTCAGAATATGTGATTTGATGAATGGGACCGCTGGGAATAATGAATGCTGAAATCAATACACCTTGTGATACAGTAGAAGGTAGATGGAGAAAATCATTAGATCTTGTCACATTATAACTGGGCGATTCTAATGTTTCCCGTGAGCCTGGACTGGATGACTCTTCAGAAAATAACAAAATGAAATTTCCCCTCTAGATTTTTCGAAACAGATGGAAGCTTTCTTTACTTGACAACTTTTAAAAATACTTTCACGGCCAAAACTCGCTTTTCTCTTTTTTTTCTGGTTTTTCATATGACCGATGCTGAACATTTTCAAGTTTTCAGTTCCAATACCGAAAATATCCTGCAGTGGATTTAGAATCGACTTTATTCATACTCGTCTTTTACTAAGTCGGGGAACGTTGGGATGATAATCAACTATTATTATTACGTGAAGACCTGAACTAACTGAAGATTTGCTAGAGCAAATTTTCACTTTTTTATCATAAGTTGACAATTTCAACAACACGATGGAAAGAGTTTGAAAAATCTCCCCAGCATTCAGTTGTAATTTCAAAAGATCATTAGCATTAGTTGACATGGTGTTTATATAATTGAAGTGAGAAAGTTTCTCGCATTAAACCTCTCTCAATAGATAAAATGATATCGATATATTTATTTCAGCCATTGGCTTCAATTATACCCAATAATTTTGAGTTAATGTGATGAACTTACATTTGTTGCATATATTGCAATATTTATTCAAGATGCTAAAAAAAACAGCAACGTTGGAGCTATGAATTGTTAACGAAATAGTTATTTTCTTAACTAGTACGGTAAGTTACACTTTCTCGTACGCGCCTGCCGTTAACCCGAACGACGTGAAGCGGAGTTCGGACAAGCAGTCAAGGGCGGGAAAGACACTTTACGAATGAATTAGGAACATTATTATCCTATGATCGCATATTACGCATTCAACATACAAAACTTTCAATGAAAATTCACTGTTGAAAAAACGATTTGTTGCATTCTACAAATGAGTCAGAATAGCCGGTCCAGAGTAGATAGTTGGTGGTAACTGGCTGTTAACAGTAACACTCGTAGATTGCGAAGTACATGAAGATGACGGAGACGGCATCGGTTGCAAGTTGTCAGTACATGAAAGAATTTTATTCGAGATGATTTCCTTTTGTTATACGGATTCTTCCAAATAACCTTCAGTAACATCAGATGACTTCCAGCCTCCAAGACGTTTTATGTTGGTTATCCCTTCGCCTAAATCTGCTAGAAACGCTGCCGAAGATAATCTAAAACTGTGACCTGTGTAACGTTCTGGGTTAGGTAGGCCTAACTAGGTAGCGATCTCTGCCGGAATTTTACCAAATGTGTTCACACTCGGGCACTCAACAGAGCATTTGAGGAGCAGACATCCAAATTGAGTTTTGTCTATTATTGATGCATTTAGGATTATTCATTTTCAAAATTCCTGGATTGGCTATTAAAAGGAAATTTTTGACAGGGCAATATTCAGGTACATATTTTTTGCACTAGTGCGGGAAAATTACAGTTTCTAAACTAAAATGCGCACGGGAAAGTGGATAAAAATGAACGGTCGTGGAAAAAATATATTCAAATATTCACCGTCTTCTTGATTGATATCTTAGCAGTAAACTACGGAGAGAAAACAAATCTAAGATTCAGGAATGTTTGGATGAATTTACTCAGATTATCAGTGTGCCCACTCTATCCCCACATTCCAACCTTTTAACACCGAAGTCGAACCAATCACTCCCCGAATACATCCATTTTCATGTAACAAAATCCATTAACCTTTCGACTTCTCGAATGCCAATGAGAGCTACAAACAATTCAGTGATACGTGATCCGGATATTTATCTCTGTTGCTTCAAGGTCGTTTCATCACATCAACAGAAAATCATTGGGAAGTCATTACGGTTCGGTGAGAGCCATCTTTCAATTAGGGCGCTTCTTATAGCGGGATTCATTCAGAGTCTGCAATACGGATGTTGAGGGTATATGATGAATGTGGAAATCGATAGACCTCTCATTATAGTACGAAGGATATCATTGAGGAAAAATGTTTACAAACAAACATTACCAATATAAAGTTACTTACTCAACTTGTTATTTTCCTGGAGAAAAGAGTCCTATAAAAGTTGACGATAACTGAAAGGAGCATACAATAGATAATAGTGATATAAGTATCATAATAATTGTTTATGATCTAAATTATGTACAAAATTTTATATTCCGACGATTTCTTCAAAAATAGATTTTCTTGTTGCCATAAAGTAATGTGAACTCAGCTCAAGTTCAGTAATGTGCGTAGCAACTGAAGGTAACAATTTGTTTTTCTATTCTCATGACATTGTTTAAGTTACATTTATTAAAAGTTCATCAAGCATTGTAAAAACTGGATAAAGACTACTGGAAAGATTTGCAAGCACTTGAAAAAAAAATCACATTCATCACGGAAAGAATACCAAACACTTTGATATCCAATTGAAAAAATTATCGATATCCTGCTATCCAAATCATCCCAAACGAGAAGTTCCATAGGGACTAGTTTTAGCGCTAGAGGCCGCTGGAAACTCAATAATTTTTCTATACTTGAACACCACAAAACATTATTCTGAATAATCATCACCATTTGGAGTAAACATGATGAAGACAATTATCAAATCAAGACACTATGAAAAGTATTGTTGTGGTTTTGTTATCATTGGTGTTCATTATCATTATTTTCATTATTATTAAATAAATGGTTGGGGTTTATCTAAGGCTCTTATTATCAGAAATTCAACGGTACTAGATTCGATTGGTACGTCTGGATCAATGTTCTTATTACCTACTGTTTTTATTGATAACTTACCATAACTTTCCAAATTCATAGGTACAAATGTAGTACCATGAAATCTTTTTCGAAAAAAAAATAAATCCTGATAAATTGGTATCTTCAAATCTCAATTAATCCATTTTTTAATGGATTCAGCTAACGATAAAAACGAGAATGTTTGTTTGCTGAAATCATATATCCATGAAGACATATATCCTCTCTGGAAATGAACGCTTCGACATTCTTCGTGAGGCCTTGACTTCGGAAGTTCGCAACAGGGAGGATTCCTGAATTCACTGAACCCGTATAAAACAATCATTTTGAACATCCGTGGAATGGAAGAACTGGAAACAATTTAACGTATGAAAAACGCTCTTAACATTTGCTGGCGACAATCTGATGCCACTCGTGATGAAAGCTGCCGTAATTGTCGACTCGTAAGGCAGTTAAAGAGCAGTTTATAGATGTAAGAGTTAGGGAAATTTGGGTCTCTATAACAAAGCTGTGCATTGTTTGAAATCCAGGGTTTCAAACGATTTATGTTTGAACTCCATTCCACCCCACATCTGCCCACTTCATACATGTTCAGTGTACAAAACAACATGAACTTCATATTCGAAATTACATCCGTTACTACTCGTGGATATACCTTCATTAATTTTCACAAATATAGGCAGCTATTTGGTAATACATTTTTTGAGTAATAATGGTTCACTTGGAGAGGTTTATTTGGATTGGTCTGGCAAGATGGTGTACTCAACGCCCTTGTCTACAGTCATCGCGTGATGGATATAGAGGTCCCTGAAAATACATATAGAGCGTTGGGCAGCTGAGATCATAATGCGTTTGCTCTCAGCCTGTGCGGTCTCAGCCTATATCCACAGACATAAGGCGGAGCTACGAGTACGGAATTAACGATACACCAGTGTTGCCATATGCTCTGGGGGATTTTGAGTCCGTTGTGGAACTACCCATTCTCCACTCTCGGGAAAATACAAGCCAATGAACCTGAAGCAGTCTTTCTCGACCATCAAAGTAGGACGATTTTTGTTATAGTTTTCGGGTCCTGGCAAAACGAACATCGTACGAAAAGATCATAGGGATACCTGGTGGAATGTTGTACACGCTACTCTCGACTCAATGATACCGGCTTGCCGTGAGGCGGCAGATATTTTAGCCGGGAGAATGCGGAGGGCCGTAATTCATGGTTCTCTCCGTTTACTCAGGGCACATGAACCTCGTATCCAGTAATCACTCACCCCACGGATGTGGGGAGTATTTACTTTGGTTAATGATACACTATCGTGCCTTCCAGATATATTGGGGCTCCGGAGACAGGGTCTGATTGTGATATTCCTGATGGAAATGATAATTTATTGAATATTCACTTGAGTTTTGGGTTGGAATTTACTCTGACTATAAAGCTGCTGGACAAGTCCTTACATTGAAAAATATTCTTGAACATAGATCTTTCAATACTTATTTTTGAGGAAACAGTAATAATGAATACTCTTATTATCTAGAATAGTTGCACTTCATGATCAAACATAGAGGAAATTGAAATATGTTACTCTAGCTATAATAATACATAAATGAAATGCAAAACCCTGACCGAATAAATTCATTTCAGACGACATAGCACACAAATAATATTGATCGAATTTTAATTGACCTATAAATGATAGGTCGAAACTATTGAAGCTCCGACCGCCTTTCGTTTAACGATTTTGATTAGCTTATTCAAACTTAAATTCAGGATCCCTCAGTAAAGACCACTTTCCATTCCTATAATTTTACCTGAATATGACTTTCATAGTGACAGTACCAGAACGATCGCTATGAATCTGAAAAGCTTCATATATTGTGCCCGTTAAATACAATTGTATATTGAGTTTTTCATTATGATTTCGTATCTGGGTGATCGCCCCATTACAAATCAGGTTCCATCCGAGAATATTTCTAGGGAGAAACGATCACAAAAACTCTCTGTCTCGGATGTCTCTTTCGCTCACCTATTAGTTAAGATAATGTTGCATAATTTCCTGGATAACATGTTCGCGTTTGTATATATTATTTTTCTGGTTAATTCTGAGAAATTGTCGCCGTATATTATTTCTTGAAGACATTGAAATTTGGTTTTAATGATGGTTCAGTATCAAGCAGTGATAAAAACATTTGAGGCATCTGGCTCGCAACCTGGGATTTCTTGTGTTTTCATAAAATAGGAGAGGACAGCCTTCTAGTTTTTTTCAATTATATCATATAAGTTGCTGTGTTAAAAATAGGGAAACTCTAGTAGACACATTTCATAGCTGCTAATAGGCTGCTTGTACGTAGATTTCTTATTCTGCCTTGCGAGTTACTATGTCGACTGAGTTCTTGCAAATGGACTACCCAATATTTTTTGTATTACTATATTCTCATCGATTCGTAGATTTCAAACGAGAACAATACGTATATTATGAAAATCATAGTTCGGAAGCTACAAATTATTTGTGTTGAAAACGACCTACCCTAAATAACTTCAGAATGCAAACGTATTTGAGAAATCATATACCTGGACACTTTTTGACTCATAGTACCTGGACCGCGAAGTGAGAGTTCCAATCAGAAAAATAAACTCTTTTATTGGATAATTCAACATAACAATGAAATTGTGAAAGAATACGGTACCCTTCTCTCTAAGCGTTTCCACCAAGTGGAAAATAAACGGCAAACATCTGCCAGAAAACAACTACTTCCCTGGCTAATACCACGATGGACATTGAACTACATCTGACAGATATTTGTGCAACGTTCTTCCAAGAAGAGCCAAATGCAAGTTCGAATTTTTACAACAATGAAATTAATAAATATTTGTATAGCTCATTAAAAATGGAAAGTACTACACAACGTTATCCATCCGTGCAATTTCTCCATTACATGTTATCTGATATGCAAATATTTCTATTTTTGTTGAATTTCCCCAGTCCTACACTGTTTCCCCTTACAACCCCATAGACGACCCGACTAGTCCACACACCACAAGCATACCACAACTGAAACGTATCCGTTGATTGCAGGTCAACACGAGTAGCGCGATGTCCAAACAATAGCCGTCGAAATGCTTCACCGGAGCACGTCGTCGCGACGTCGACGGGCGTCTCGCAGCACCGCCTCCTCGCCGCAGACCAGGGGAACGAGATCGGCAGCCACCAGCCCTGGTCGAAGGGCCAGCATCGCCGTCAGTCCCGCCGATCCGGACAGGACGAGAAACGCTCTCGTGCCAGAGACGAACAGGAGTCCGAGACACTCTATTATTCCGGACATTTCGCTGGACACGCAGAATTTCAGGGAGAGGAACAACGATGAGGGCAACTGCAACAGGAGTCCGAGGCCGAGTTTGGTGCCGGATTTTGACAGGAGTCCGAGGAATAGGTAGATTGATGGATGTTGTTGAAGCACTGGCTCATTTCATACATTGCGAGTTCATAACTTGGAATAAATTCAGTAAATCGCAGTCATTTACATTTTTGAAAGGCGTTGAGGAGCCAACAATGGAATACTTTTGGAATTGCTACTTCAGAGAGACAATTATCTGTTCGAAGTGACAGTTGCCAGTTCAAAGTTAAAATTGCTAGTTCAAAGTGATCGAATTGTCAGTTCAAATTAGCAATTCAAAGTGACAATTGTCATTTCAAAGTGACAATTGTCGGTTCAAAATGAAACTTGTCAGTTTGAAGTGGCAAGCAAATTCAAAGTGACAATTGCCAATTCAGAGTAAAAATTGTCAGTTCAAAATGGCAATTGCTATTTCAAAGTAACAATTTCCAGTTCGAAGTGACAAAATTGTCTGTCTGAAGTAGCAATTGTCACTTCAATGTGATAACTGCAAGTTTAAAGTGACGATTGCCAGTTCAAAGTTACAAAATTGTCAGTTGAAAGTTGTAATTGTCACTTCAAAATAACAATTGTCAGTTTCAAGTGACATTAGTCAAAGAAACAATTGTCAGTTCTGAATGACAATGGTCAGTTCAACGTGGTAATTGCTAGTTTAAAGTGACAATTGCCAGTTCGAAGTGACGAAATTGTTAGTTCAAAGTAGTAATTTTCACAAAAAAGTAACAATTGTTAGTTCAAGTGGCAAGCAAGTTCAAAGTGACAATTCCAAGTTCAGAGTTACAAAATTATTTTCAGTTCAAAGTAGCTTGTCAATTCGAAGTGACAATTGTCAGTTCAAAGTGACAACTGTCAGTTCAAAGTGACAACTGTCAGTTCAAAGTGACAATTTGTCACCCTCATATTACAAGGTTGTATAATATATTTTTGGCACTTTCCGATCTAATAATATAACAAGGTTGTACCTATGTTACCAAATTTTTGTTTGTTATTGAGGTTAGGTGTGTGTTTGCCTTCTATCTTCGCTAAACCGAGCACCAGCCCAATGCCATCTATCGAGGAATTGCCTATACTTATAATGAATCCATAACCATCATATAAAATACAAAAGGATTTCTGTAAATTTGAAATATTTTCCTCAATTTACTGATCTACAATTCATCACTCCGAACGAGTAGGTACAACGAGTTTATTTCAAGCTTTCAGTTTTTTGTTGAAATCTAAGGTAAGAATCCATTTTTATATACATTTCTTCTGCCTCGACAATAATTAATCAGACAATTTATTGCCGTTTTTTTTTAAATTGTTTTTGATGCATGTCACATCTGCCCCTGAATAAAATGTTATTGAGGATAGTGTGACCTATTTATCGGGGTAAGTGTGAACCTGGTTCATTTGGCCAATTTAAATGGTAATATTTTTCTAACTATGGTAAGAAATTATATACGGAAATCTCATAGAGCCAAATAATTTACCTATCCAGATGTGGAAGACATTGATATACTCTCAGTGGATGAAATAACAACTGTGCTCCAACTCCACTGGTCAGAAGATGGGGATCAATGGAATTCTCATTCGATTTTTCATGTTTTTACCTGTAAACTTTTCTATTCAACAAATGTGCAATTTTATGAGAATTTTTGATTTCTTTCAATGTGGCATTTCAAATGTAATATAAATGAGTTCATAACTGTGTTTTGAATATAGATAACTCAAAACAAACAAATTGTGGTAAAGTTCCTTTACTGTTTACTCACACTTGTCCCAAAGAGAGATTTACGATCATTATTATCTTCAAATTTTGAACAGAGTCACACTTGCCCCAAATTACCAGGGAAGTGTGACCTATGGACATGTATATATGAATAAAATTCATGTCATACGTTTTTCATATTTTTTTGTGGCGTAGTACAAAGATTTGTCTTCGACATAAATACGTGCAAAATTTCCTTGTTATATTATTCCAGATAGACTTAATTGAAAGTGAACTGATGGAAAACACGGTCACACTTACCCTACTTCATTATGATAGAAATAAGTGCGTATTTTAATAGCAAAACAAAGATTTGGTAACATAGGTTTGGTAACCTCGTTATATTATTAGGTCGGAAAGTGCCAAATACAACCTTGTAATAGAAAGGTGACGAATTGTCAGTTCAAGGTGGCAGTTGTTGAAGAGACAATTGTCAGTTCGGAATGACAGGTTTCAGTTTAAAGTAGCAATTGTCAGTTTAAAGTGGTATTTGTCACTTTGAAGTGGAAATTTAGCAAGTATTTTGTTGTTGGCCCTCCTACGGCTTCGTAGTATCGTGAGTATTTTTTATAACAAATATTAGAGTCAGTAGAAAGTGTAGGTATCTTGAAAAAGCCTATGACGTCATTATTGAAATATTTTTACAATAAAAAACAACTGAAAATACGTGTGTGAGCATTTCCCTAGTTTTTTACCGAAACAGAATTTAATTTTTCGTAACTGAGTACTCATAACCTTTGGTATGAATATTAATTAAAATATATAAAAAACTACCCAAACACCAAAATACCCACCAAATACACTTTACGTTCGACTCCGGCGTCGAGCAAAGAATCTTGGCTATTTTGGTGAGCAAAGTTTTTTTTTTCTGGTTCTTACGAAAAGAAAAATCTTGTTATATTCAGAAAACAGCGTGCGGGCCAAGGAAAATGTGGTAGGAGTTGGTGTTCTTGAATTTCTGCATGCTGTATGCCTCAGGGAACACCTGGGACCACTAACGCTGGAACGATTGATGATATTTCACGGGAGCATCGTGTTAAACAGTTACAGATTGCCCACCTTTTCGCTGTGTTCCAAAGAAATGAGTGTGCTTGTGAGAACATTATCAAAAAGTTTTGATATGTATTTGAATACAGAGTTAGTCAAATGGATGGACCCTCTTGTATTTCTCGGTTAATATGGGAGTTGTTGAAGAAAAATTAAAAGTTAAAAGATATTTAATTTTTTTGTGAATCTAAAAATTTTTATGGTGTGCTATGGAGTGGTGGAGTGTCTCGTCATCGGCAAGGATCCATCTGTCATGTTTACGTGTTTGCATCCACCTCTGTAATTCACTTACCTATTGCCTGAATTATTTTTTTTTTTTTTCATCAGGAAATGTACCGGATATTCTAAGCGATAAACAGTTTGAACTAGACAGCGGCGTGCGAAGGTATAATTTTCCCAGATACTTAATTTTCGAAGAATACTAGTAAATTTCTATTGGAAAATTTCACTAGAAAAATTTTTTGCAGAATAATTGAAGTGTCCTATAGTCAGAAAGTCACAATCTTTTTCAAGAATTAGACGATTACCAGGAAATTTTCTCAGGAGCGTTTGTTCAATAGTATGTTCAGGGCATTATCAATAGATTATCTCAATGTCAAACAATTAGACTACAGTTCAAGCATTTTGATGCACTTATTTTATTCACAAACGGAATTAAATGTTTTTTCTCTTCATATCAAATTATTCTTCAACTGTCAATGATAAACCAGCTGTTAATGAAGCATATGAAAAAATCTGCTTTCATTAATACTTACGTACGCCACTGTCTCATTTAAATTGCCATATCGCTATACTATACTTCTGGCTACAGTGGCCAACTGATTAAATTTTTTAATGAATAAAGAAATGGGTGAATAAAATACAGAGGTGGACACAGTAACACGAAAAACACTGTACTACCAAGAGAGTAAAAATGATCCTTAGCTCGCACAAGTTTCGACTTCTGAGGGCTGTCGTTCGTAGGGGGGTGACAGCTGGTTAACGGAAAAAACAATTTTTTTTGAATGACATATTGTCTTATTTTAAGAAATTTCCATTGACGTCACTCCTCCATCAATAGCACATCACAAACATAATTGAATTCACAAAAGATGAACTTCGCACTCATTTATGTGAAACAAATAGACGGATCCATAAATTTGACTAACTCTATATGTGGCATTTCATAAACCTCCAAAGAAGGACTTCAACATATCCAACTCGTACAGGACCCACGAAGATTTCTGAGGGTTTTTTTATTCACCTTCGTTGGTTTCGAATAGCTTAAAGACTAATAAATAATTCAGAAACTTCTGAAGTAGAGAGCAAATTGTTTCAAATCATGCGGTACCTTCATTCACACTCTTAATTGATCAAACTGATGCCTTTGAACTCCTTCAAAACCATAAAGTATTTCATAACTCTTTTGTCAGAAGTTCATTCAATATTTCTCAATGAAACTTCAAAAGGAACGAACATAATTAATAAATATTTCAATCGAGCACAGTTTGCGCTTCGAAAAAGAGAGCGGAAATAAATTCGAACTGAATTCATTTCCAGTAAAATATGGAGAGAAATCTTGAATCATTGCTTGAGATTCGACTAGATTTATATTCCCTTTGGTTAATAAAATACTCTGTAATAAGACCGAAACAAGTTTTACACCTGGAATGAGCTTAGTTCAGAAGCAATGAACTCAATTCACTATACTTTTGAAGAAAACATCACTCTTAGAAATCTTGAAACTGCAATGAAAAATTTTTCAATGAGGTGAAAATTTGTTGTGGTTCCATAGTTAATATGTGAGATTGTCCAATTGTTCGCTGATGTTATCACTCACTCAGTTATATTTGACGTTTCTCCTGCATTATCAGTTGCACTTTCTGGCATCGAATAACTGGTCTACTGCTATATTTTTCTGACTAGTTAGCCAGTTGTTTTTTACGATTGTGCTTCTGCATATGTAATCACTTACAACATGTAGTGGGTCATCAACTTTCCTTGATGGGGCCACCTTCTTCCTCTAGGTACCCATGTACCATTGGATAGGTAACCGTCTGAAATCATTTTCACACTGTACTGCATACCTATGTCAGACTAGACTCCTCTAGTCTACGTTAGGTAGGTAATCGTTCTTGGCCTGTTACAATCACTAACGTGGGCTGTTTACGAGACAGCAAATAAACCCCAATTAGAGTCATAAGGGGCACTCTACTCAAGGCTAAGGGCACCTGGTGGACCCCCGGTCTAACATAGTAGAGGTAGGCATCAAGAGCTCTAAGGGTTCATCCACAAAGCGTTAAGATGAAGAGAAACCCAGCAACATCGAAGTACTTCCTCTCATCTACCGCTGAAGACAGCACAGTCAGTTCGCTGGAGAAAAGCTGCAAAAGCCATCAGCTTCAATGAATTCAACCCCAGTTTTATATACACTGTGGTGAATATCAAAAATATCTGCACCGTCGAAATAAGGATCATTGAATGAAATTAGAATATAAATAATTTAGTTGATTTTCTATACTATGGCAGTTGAATACCGACTCCCCGGGATGGTGCTGTAGTTTTTACAGGTTTTCTTATAGCTGAAAAGTGAATACGCTACCAAAAATCATCAAGTCGCTTCGGAACGCCACAGCGAATAATTGATAATTTTTCTATAAGCTCATTCTTTCGATGAGCGAAAACTTTAGAAATCATTACTAGGTAGGTATGTCACGAGGCTTCAACCTCTAAAAAATTATAATACTGATTCTCACTTCTTCAACTTTCTGAAATTTCTTTTTTACTACGATGTACTCCATAATGTAATATTCCATAAATCTCGTATGAACATGAGCTCACATTTGTATAGTTCGATAGATCATTGTGGTTTTATTTTCAGCCTTCTTCCCGACTCTCAAAGAAGCCCCCGCCATAGTCTGGTACCATCGGACTACTCACGAAGTCCCAGGAACAGCTTGATTCCAGAGTCCGCGATGAGTCCAAGGAACAGTCTCGTTCCAGATCAGTACAACAGAAGTCCTAGAAACAGTTTAGTTCCTGATCAAAATCGCACTCCTCGTCATAGTTTGACTCCGGAAAGTACTGGATATGGGTCCAGATTGAACATCGCAGTAGACTTCAATCGCAGCCCGAGGAACAGTTTGATTCCCGATAACAACAGGTTACCCCGACAGAGTTTGACGCCTTCAGAATCTTCTACATGGGCCCAAGATGAAGGTGAGTCATATTTGTGAAAAAACTCCGGATGAATCGTTATATTTTAATAATATTTTTCAATCTGAAATGACCTTTTACCAATATACGAATACTATTCCACACCTGACACCATTTATAGCAATCGACGAAAATGGTAGTAGGTACAGTCACGAATCCCTGACATCGGCCTTAAAGAAAGATTTTTCTCAAATACTTATCTTTTAATTGCCTTCGTTGTGGATACAATTGGAAAAAAAGAAGGAAGACTTTTTTTATTGTATTCGTTTCAGAAGGTATTGTTTATAACTCTGACTAATGGTCACTTAATATATTAACAGAACATTGAAGGCATTTGATATATATATATATATATATATTTGTTTCTCCACCGTTTACCGTACGCGACAGGGAAACTATTGAAAGCATTCATTGTGGAAAGTCTGACTACTTCATGAACGACGACAAAAAAATTGTTTTTTCTCCAAATGACATTAAAAGCGGCCTTTTAAAGAACTCTTGGCAGGCTTAGAAGTTGTACTTTTAATGCCTAGGCAGAAAAAGTCCACTTTTACTGCCTAGGCAGAAAAAGTTTGTTGCTAGGCAACCTTCCAAGTAATAATTTAAATCAAACTGGTTATCAATATTGACAATGACAAAGTAAACAGTTAACAAAAAAATTCAACAAACGTCATCAGAGGTAAACATAGTAACGCAGGGCCCAGTTACCTTTGATGAAATAATTTAGTTATTTGGATATTGATAATGAAACGCAATTTAAATATGAAAAAGTCGATTTTGCGTGGAATTGGAACAAATTTGAAGAAAAAATTATATGTTTCACACGGCAGAAAAGCAGGCCAGGAAACACCAGCCGCGGCATTAAATCTTGTGCTTTTATGCCTAGTAAAACAAATAACTATTGTTCTCATTGAGTGACACCACAGGCATCCAATGCCCGATTTCATACCTCATGAATGATGCAATGTATTTACTTTCAAATTTTGCGCTATCATTATCGAAGTTAGAATCCTTCAAGTATTATTATTTGTCAATTTTGACACAATCAAGCGATGAACACTTCAGTACGATACTTGGTTTGATGCAATCTTTGTTCAACACGATCATTAGGGAATTTAATTTTAAATGAGGGTTGACTCACCTTATATTAAACAATGTTTTTCTATGAGCTGCTTTACAGTTTGCAATTTTCATTGCATGCAATTAATTGCACGAGTTTTCTACCAATTTATAAGGCTACTCAGCTGTCAAATAGCGTCTCATTGGTTGAAAACTCCCGCAATTAATTGCATGCAACGAAAATTGCGAACTGTAAAGCGATTTCAATAGCAACGCTACGTTGAACAAATTACTACTTCCCAACTTCAGCAACCTGTATATTGCAAATTAGTCACAGGTTTGAGTTGTGCTGACGGCCAGGTAGAATAACTCTACAACAAACTAAAAATTCAGTAAAATCAGACTCATTGTTTTAAAATTTATACCCCTTCGTCAAATAATACTATTTCCCTTCATGCTTGATGTTTGGTGATTACTTGATCGATTTTATATCATCCTGAATCGAAGTAGAAGGGCCAGGTCAAGGTGATTTTATATATTTCAGTATAAAAGTGAATAATTCGGCATCTTACATGTTCAGTGAATTTGAGAACATAAACTGAAGATATTTCAAAACATCTAGTATCACGAAATATCACATTGCGTTCATCACCCTATCCAATGCCCAACCAATTCACCATTACTCCATCAAACTCAATATCCTGCAATTTATTATGAACCGAAACTTCCTATCAAATCGTTCTGTAGATATTTAGATAATCAGTGACTAATTGAAAGCAAAAAGCAGTGGAAAGCTGCTCAAACAGTTTGATGTATCATTCACAACATGGTTGTTAGAATGTTTAAAAGATGATGCCAACTCCGAAGATTCCGACAAAAAGATTTCAAGACGACGGATTCCTCGCCATTGAGCTTTTGCAAAGCTAATCAAGAATTTATGATCGGAAGATTCGCCTGGCAGAGTGGTGAATGCGGCCTCATCCAAAAGTCATATTCAAAGATGTGTACCTCACTTTGTCGGTTTCATCGGACGAGATGCTCAGGAATTTCTATATTATTTATTGAAGGATTTGCATGAATACGCTGAGAGAATGACTGAGAAATCTCATCCATCCTTGACAAGAATTCTTGATGATTTGAAGTAAACTTTATAGGCTTTTGAGAGGTGAAGATTTCTCAGTAGAATTAAAGATATCTCTGTTGGTTAACTGAAATCTACATCAAGTGCAGTGTACGAACTGTGTTAATTTTTCAGTCACATTTTTTATCCATCCAGAGATTTTTCTCTACCGATACCTCTGAAGAGCAGGTCATCTGAGCCTGTAATAATATTTGGATGTTTTTACTGTTAAGGAAATGTTGGATATGTTGTACCAATTTATTCGGTGTGCAAAATCAGTAAAAAACTGGATGAATCCACTTTGGGACAATTTTCTTCAACAAACGTCCAAATCCCTTGTGAGTGAAAGAGTTTATATTCTGTTGTACAAACTGAAGTGCACTAAATTGAAACTTTTAAGCGTTCGTTAATTATTATTCTAGATATGTATATTTGAACATGATCATACATTACTCTGAATTGATGTGGAAATATTGTTACAAATTTATTCATATTGTTTGTCGAACAATCTTCACATGCTGGTATATCTTTTTCACTCGGTATATTCTTTCAGCCGTAATGTTCATATCCTGGCGTTTTTTCTGGTTGTGAATAACCTTTATTTCTCTTCATAAGCCCCTCAAGTTGATAAACTACTTTCAACGTTATCCCTATAGATTAACTCGGCATTCCCATAGCGGTGAAAAGGATCGACTGAAACATAAAAATAAAATAAAGTAAACCTTCACTCATTGTGTCGTAGATAATTTGAGTGGTGTATCTGATATCACTGGTTCTTGACACGTGAATATTTATGCATAATACTAAGAGCAGTTTCTGAAATATTCAGAATTTCCAAATTAAAGAACTCATATACATATTACTGTTACCTTCATACAGGACTATTCAAATTCTAGTCTTTGCATTGGGATCTCGCTGACGGTGAGAGATAAAGGGGGTTGTTGGATAGGGGCGGAGTCGAGTATTTCAGAAATGAATGATATGGGTCAAAGTAATTTCATCTAGATTCCTTGTTCAGGAGTTATGGAAAAATATCGAAATTCTTCTTTTGCCTTCATCTTTCTATTTTTAGTACAGTTTTCGAAACTTTTGTCACTTTTCCATAGCAACTTTTTGTAGATCATTTGAATATATGAATGAAAACTGTACTTATACGAATTATCGTACAAATTGGGCCACCCTCAAAGTTCATTATCAAATACAGATCTTTTTGTTTTTTTCAAATGCCAAGAGTCATGTTTTATACTGACTCCCAGCTGAAGTACGAAGTGTTTTGAAAATATTGCAGCAATACCAGTCTTTTTTTCAATTCAATTACAGCTGTTATGATCATCAAAAAATGTTCAATTTACACAAACCAAATGGTTTGCTTGACCTGAACTCTGTAAGCTGAAAATTTGTTGTTTAATTCACTCAATTCGGATAAAAATAAACCTTGATTTAATTCTTCACTGTATTGAACAGTGTTCACAATCACAATACCAAACATACTAAATTATTAGCTGCTGGCAACTTCAGATCAAATTTTGGAAAAAAATTTGTTCATCATAATGTCATAGTAATAATATTATTATTGACTAATGACATTTTCTGTATGTTTAGTTATGTTAGTTTTAGGCGTTAAGTTATCATCGTAATTCTTTTATCCCTTTTATAAACATGTATTGTTTCTTGGTAGAATAAAGTTTATTGATTACCGTTCACAACTAGTTGAGAAGCCTGCATCCGTTTACTTTCAAAATTTCATTATTATAATTATAACTGTTCAAGGGAAAGAACTTTTAACCAGTACTCTTTTAACCTCCTCAACATCTAGGAGCCTTAGGTTAGGTAAATCTAACCGTGGAAAATGAACAGAAACCTGTACGTTTTTTGTTTTCTTCTTTCAGGAAACAGGAGTCCTCGCCACAGCATCGCACCCACAGAAACGAATCGCAGCCCTCGAGGAAGTATCGCCCCTGAATCAATTCCTATGCGAACTAGCCCCAGGGGCAGCATAGCCGGGGAGTACGTCCCGACGGGTGAGAGGAGCCCGAGGGGAAGTATCGGCCATGAAAACGGCGAGAACAGGAGTCCCAGGGGAAGTTTGGCAAGGAGTACGCTACTGACAGAAGATTCCGAGAAGAGGAGTCCAAGAGGGAGTCTCACGCTCACATTTCAAGAGCCGTTGTCGAGTGAGAGGAGAGCGAGTGCAGATAATACAGGTGAGAAATTAAAAAGGGTAGTTTTTCATATATCAAGTACGAGTCAGTTTTTGGAGGGTGGCAATTTCAATAAATATTCATTGGTTATACTTATTATAATTCTTGAATTTCAGTAATGATTCAGAATAGGGACCTGAAATTTGATAGAATGGATCGAAGCTGAAATGAATTCGTCAAATGCTTTTCCGGTTGGACCCAAAATAATACCAGCATTTTTTCAAAAGACACGTACTATAATTCATAATTTATTAATTTCTTCCTCCAATTTGCTATTTTGCGGAATATGGCTATGAACATATACCAAGGTTGGATCGATTTTCGGATTATTTACGTCATCACATATTTTTTTCGGAATTTCTACCAATTTTTCTATATGTCATTCCAAACTTTCGATTCTCTGTAGATCTAGGATACCTAATAGAAAAAACTTTGGTCCGTACTTTCGAAATATCCAAGATTATAACGAAACCTACTTTTTGATCGAATAGCGTTACATGGGCACGTTGGGCTCTGTTGTCAAGAAATTAGAATTATATTCCACATAATTAAGATAATATCCCACATCAATTCCTTTATCGTTCTGCCTCGCTCAAATGTAAAGCTTTTCTTCTCCATAGACTGGAATTGGAATTCGTCGCAAAATTAACTAGATTTACTGTCAATACTTGCTCCGATTTCAACTCTCGAGATTTTTCTTATCAACTTCGCAAGGCTATGAGACCCAGTCTACAAATTTTTATAAATGGAAGGCAGAATTCAACAACACTTGATTAGTTATATTAAATAATTCAAGAAAATAATTACAAATTATCAAAGATTCAATAAGTGACATTCAGCAATTGATCACTATTGAAACTGATGATGATGATTTGGTTTACATGTATTACAAGAAATGCACCAAAATTTGAATAAGAGAATCATAAAGACTGATATGAAAATTGATTGAAAGAATCAGCTTTCGAGAGAAATCAGAAAGGTTTATTGATATTGAAAATTGAGATATTCCTCATATTAAGATCAGATTAGTCAGAAGCCTAATGAAGATTTTTATCAGAATTTACACAATACATAACAGACTGAATGATCCACATCTAAGTGTATCGATATATACTGATAAATTTTTTAGTCACTGTCGATTTTCGGAGAAATGGGTAGCCTAATTGAGATTCTTAATTAGTCGTGCATGCTCACCCTACGATTTCCACGCACGCCATCAGGCATAGGTGTGAACGTTGACAGCCATGTATTTCTCATGCAGGGTGGGCACGAATGGATCTGAATCGGCTCGGAATCAGGACATGTTTAAATGATAAAAGATACAGTGGATAATAAATCGGGATTTCTTTAAAAACTCAAATTGAATTACTCAAGCATCGACAAAATTATTACAGAACCTAATAAAATATGAATTTATGAAGAACAATGGACACCAGAAGGTTCTTTCATGGTTTGAATTGCAGTGCTCAGACGCCCAGCCACGGAATGCATCCGTGTAGTGATTGTGATCGCGGACAAATTTGTCAATAATTTTAAAGATTTTATTGTAAACGTGGCAACATGATGCTGTTGCTTCGTCTGGTAAAACGAACATGGAATCAATATCTAGAATTTTGGTATCGGAAACTTTGACTATCAAGTTATTGGAAGTCGATTGTTTGCATCCTTGTTTTTTATTTCAACTGACTGAGAAAACAATATCAAAGCCTCTAGAAGGCTTCGAGAGATTCGTTCGAGCTGGATGAGGGGTTGGCCTCTAAACGTGCGTCCAAATACATCAGTCACCGATCCAAAACTCACTACGCTTTCGATTTCTCGGCTTCTATATGAGTCATGCATACACGAGTTCCAAGAATAAATCCGATGATGTCCTCATTCGGCACTCAACTGTGAATCCTGATTTCAGGGTTCGAGACTTAGCTGGTACAAATATCCAATCAGTCATTTTCCACTATCGAGTCACGAGCATAGTTTTTTGTATCGATTCACAAGCATTCTTCGTCTTTATTTAATTAATTCTCAATGCTCTATCTAGGACTCTCTGAAGAATAACTTGTTCTCAAGTGATCATTCATTAGTTTGGAGGAAATTGTATTTATCGTGAGAAGGGAGGCGAATCAGTGAGAACGAACGTGAACAAGTACAGTTTATCTATTTCCACATTCTTATAAATACCCCTTGAGATAGGACCGAATTCATTTCGGTATAATACTTTGTCCGCCTTCTAGCTGAGGATATTACCGTTAGGATGAAAGCTGTCTCTGAACGAGAACAAGGCTGAAATGGAATAGGAATTATGGGATGCGCAAGGTTTGTTTTCATGAGTGTATACGCGATGTGGTCCGCAATCTTGACACACGGAAATTAGTATGGGAATTCCTAATCTACAGAGCGGCAATATCAATTTTCAATGATTTTTTAAGTATTAGCTCGTACCAATAAATTTTTGTAGATTTTGTTATAAAATAGCATGGCTAGAAGCATAACGAATTGGAGGATGATATGAAATCATTGTACATGATATTTCCAAATATTTTTTTTCTGTTGTTATGATTTTAAGCGAGGCAAACTTGTATTTCATTTCAAATATTAATATCCTCAATCGTCTTTCAATCTTCAATCAGATCAGTGGGACTGAAAGTTGTTCAATCTGGTTATAACCCTTTTCAAGATGTATGCCAAAGAAAAACAAAAAAATAATCAAAAAGATGATGTTTTGAAAGCGTTTTTTGCCAAACTATAAAATACTTGATTTGTTTAGGGAAACAAAGGACTAGAAATATCGATTTTTTGCAAAAAAAAAATCTTTATTTTGAAAGATGATATCTTATTCTTGCGAATTACGAATACATATGGAATATATCTTGAGCCACCAGTACGTTGAAAACATGAATTTGAAATGATGCAATGCTCTAGTTGTCCTTCCGACATTTTCTAGCTCGCTTTCTTTCGCAATTTGCTATAGAAGTGCTGAAAATACAAAACTTTTTAACAGTAATAGTCATCACCACTATCAAAATATAAAAACAATAAAATTTCCTCTATATAATAGAGTCGAAATACTACACTTTCCAATTCCTTCGTTAACTTAATCATTGTTATGAATTTTTCCTTTGAATTTGAAAGTGCTGTGCAATATTGAGGATCCAGCGCCATTCTGCGAATTCCGTTCCTTCAACAATTTCCACCAAAAGTTTCCACGTAGTGTGGAACTAATAGAAGAAACATTAACACCACCTTTAATGATTCAAAGTACCCATTTCGCTGATCTACTACACACAATGGACATTTTGATGGCGGTAAGCAATTCCGGTAATTTGTCTTTATACCCAGATACATGGATGGTATTCAATATATCGAATGCCGTTCTCGATAGGAATTTATGTCATCGTTTCCAAAGCAATAAAACTCCTCATAGAGTCATTTATGAGTTTATGGATTGTTCAGAAATGTAACATGTGGTTCAATCTTATAGGAATACTAGAACTGAAACATGCAAACCAATTAAATTACAAATAGATTAAGCAGAATCATTGTAGAGGGTGAACAACTTCATGAAGACGTTGTCAGTCCTATTTTGTGTTACTTGCTGATTCAGTTACTTATTGTAAATACCTTTCGACACAATGAAGTATTCTCAAGGTGGCCAATATGAATCACTGTCGATAGATTTGTTGAGCTAATCAAGAAAAATGTTGGATTACGTAGGTAATCCTTGGAAAAGTTTTCTACAAGAACATACTTTGCAATGGACTTCAAACATCAAATGCTGAAATTATTTTTGAATTTAATTGAGGGAACAACTACGTATCGGTTTCATGGTCCTTGTCAATCATCAGCGAAGGCTAGTTCGACCCAATTGAATCGAAAAATTTTTTCAGCCTAATTGGAAATCCCTGAGACAAATACTAAAGTATGAATTCAGCGCCATCTCTGGGTTCCAGAAGTCATACTTTCAGTTTTTGAAAGGATATTTCGGTTCAATTGGGTCAAACTAGCTTGGGCTAATGATTGGCAAGGATCATGAGACCGATAAGTAGGTCTTCCCCCAATTAAATCTAAAATTGATTTCAGTTTTCATGTTTAAAATGCATTGCAGTGTTTGTTCTTGTAGAAAACTTTGCCAAGTATTAAACAGATCTAATTCAACGGTTGTAGGGGGCAGTAGTTGTTTTCTGTTGAATACTTGCCGACAACAATGCCTATTGTATAGGATTTATAACGGAATATTCGGATTACGTAATCCACCATTTTTCTTGATCAGTTTAATGGTCTTCCGTCAAGTAGTTTCGGTCCTCTTCATGATGAGATTTGTTGAGGTTTTTGTGGCCAAATTTTGAACTGTAACTATTACTTTCCGCGTTGATTAGCTTTCGGTGTTCGGAATTGCTTTCTAACGTTCCGCTAGCACGAGTGACTAGCTTTTCCAGAGGTCCGTCCATTTCCGATGTTGCAGGAGAACTCACTCCTAGTCGATTTGAGGCTATATTTGTTTACGGACGGTAGAGTTGGGGGGCTTGAACATAGGGTGCACTGACATCCTGGCTGGCGGTTGATCAACATTCAGTGATACTCCCTGAGCGTTTTTGAAAGTCTTTTCCAGATTTGGTTTATTCCAGTTGCTGACAAATCCGTGTGTTTGTGAATTCCTATTGCTTCTCATACGAGTCAATTGCGGTACTCTAGAGTGGAGTCAAGAAGTTTTGTCTTTTCTGGTTAGCCTGCTTTTCCTTAGTTGTAATTTGTTCTGCCTTTGGCCACCACACCAGGGCCCCCTACGTTATCGAGGGCCTCACTATCGCTGTGTATGGCCAGTGCGATTGTTTGGGTCCCAGTCCCCATGTTTTGCCGAAGGACCACTTGGCCATCATTAGTGATGTCTTTACCCTCGTAAGCACTTTTCCCAGATGTTTGTTCCAAGTGAGCTTCGAGTCTCATTTTAGCCTCAAGTATTTCGGCAGCTGATAAAAGATACCTCTTATCTTTGGCTGATCTTAAACTTTGTTGAATCTTCATTGTTGGCTTGGACTCTGTTTTGATTTTGTCAGGGGATATATGGTAAAATGTGATACCTACATTTTTTCTCGATTATTATCACTCATTGAAAATCCAAAATATCGCAGATATGTTCATTTTGGAAGATTCAGATATAGATCTATCTTCCTTTGTTTGCAAATATGAATTGTCCACAAAGGTAACAAGAAATATAAGAACTTACGTTATACAATTTACAAAACATTTAATCAATAATAAAAAAGTATCTTCCACAAAAACTTCACAAAACTGATTTTCGAATCTCAGTTATCAGTGTGGGTAAAGAAATAAAAAGTTATTCCAGTTCTAGCGAAACATGAGTTGAGAAAGGAAAAGTTTTAATATACCGCCTTTCATCGAGAAAATGTAATAGAATAAAAAAAATAAGGATTTGATCCAAAGTATATACAAAATGTTGCAATTTGTTTAAAAAATTGTTATTTGATTTTTTTTTAAATAGTACCATTGATGAAGAGAAAACAGAGTAGATGGTTTTGGATTTACCAATGGATCTGGAGTCGCCAGGAGGAAGTAGACTTTTCAATTATTCTCCAATGTGATCGAACTGAGACTGCTAATGATTATTGAGCTCAGCGTAGCTTACAGGTCATGCAACCACCCAGAAACGTGCAAAAAATGCTTCTTTACAGTGAATTGAATTTTGTATGAACTTTTCAATATACATGCCTTGAAACGAATAAAATCGACAATGTCGAGGTACCCTTCTCTCCACACGTTTCCACAAGTCGAAAAGTGAGGCAAACATCTGACTGAAAACAACTACTTCCCCGGCTAATACCACGACGAACATTGAACTACATCCAAGAAGACCTAAATGCAAGTGCTTATCTTGTGATTGAACAGTAGATTATCCTTCATTTGGCTGATGATGACCACCTGCGACAGGCTTGTTTCAAGGTTTCGCCTCTCGTCAGTTGCACAAATATCCAGCAGATGTAGTACAATGTCCGTCGTGGTATTTGTTTCATGACAGATGTTTACCTCATTTTTCCACTTTGTGGAAACGTTTGGAGAGAAGGGTACTTCAATATTGTCGATTTCATCCGTTCGAACTTATTGTACACGTGTTCCATCATAGTAGTGTCGTACCGATCCAGTATTATTGAAATTTATTATTATTGGTTGATATCAATTATTATTGAAATTTTCTTCAATAAAAACAAAAGAAAATTATTGTTTAGCAGCCACCTAAAATGTGTACTGATTAGCATAATCACAATGAAGACCTGCTTAAGCAAGACAGTAATTTCTGATCAAGTCTGGTAGTTTCCAATCCGTATTGTCTCGATGTAATATCAGGAGAATCATTAATTAAGCTGATATCAGGCAAACAAAACCATCCCTTGAGGCACCCTTCCAAAATCAACGTTCAGGAAATTCGTCACCCTCGATAAAATGCCGAGTACATTATCCTATACCTACCAAACTGATCTACTTAAACTAAACGTATTCCTTCCCTTGCAGGAACACGGGGTCGCAGTACTTCACCCTACAGATCGGCTTCGAGGAGTGCCGTTAATATGGGCTACGGATATTCGGAAAGCGGATCTAGAAGAGCGAGTAGCTCGGTAAGCCAGGTGAGAAAAATTTGGTTGATACGAGGGTAGTGACAATAGTTTTTCAGTGGAATGGTTTATTTTTGGTTGCAAGATTCAATAGTACATTTTTTTAATCTTTGGTTATAATTTCAAAAGCCCTAGATGTGCGTTATTTTGTTACATGAAACTTGTATTGAACAATATAGAAGGTGGTTAGGAGGTCACAGAAAGATAATGATAATAATAGATATATACTTTGTTGTCCGAAGATGAAATGATGTTGACGAAGTTTCGAATACTCGTTTGGATAAAAATAATACTAGTCAATTACACATAGTTCGAACATTATAAAATAATATGAATAATAAATAGGTCGATCATTCAATCAGAAGATTGTCGTGATAAAATGTTTGGAAACTATGATACAGGCTATTATAATAAATTATAGAAAATATAATTTTTTGCCCCAAGATGAAAATCGTTTTGAGAAAGCTAAATAAATTGATCTGATTAAATTCATATACAATACGAATGCTATAAAAAAACTGCCCTGATAAAAAGAAATAAAACAATAATTCAATCGAAAGATTATCGTCATAAAATTCTTTTGAAATATAATACGACTTCCTACTCAGCGAGTCTTTTATGTTTCTTCTAAAACACTCGATATCTGCTTCGGAGTCTTCGAACTCGACTAGCAAATGATGATACATATCAACACCAATGTAAATGAACAAATCCTCAATAAGAGAGGAATAACGAGAAGAAATTGTACTGAATTTCTCAATTTGTTTTCTTAGAAGACAAACAGTTTCCCAAATGGAAAGAGCAACGACGGTACTAAAACTTTTCGAAGCAAACCTGAGCTACAGACTCCCCTGAAGGGTGTACCTCAAAAGTGCCTCAACCAAAGTGTGATATGTGATTCTAAGGCTAAACATAATGGTGTTTTTGGTTTTAAATTTTATTAATTTATATTTCCATTCAACACGAAACGGGTTGCCATTATTATTCTGAATACGCCCTCACAAACAATCTTGTCGGCAAAATTCAACCTTTATTTTTTGAATCTAATTTGAATAATGTTTAATTTGTGGAATTGATGTCCTTAATTCCAACACTTGGTGGCCGGTGGCTCAGCGGTCTGATGCACAGGCCGTTCGAAACTCCAGCATAGCGATGGTCGGTTCGGGCCCGATGTAAATACAAGAGATTTGTTCTCAACTACTTTATATCGGATCGATAGGCGACCGCATGCTTTGTTGAAAAGCAAGTGTATTGTGAGTTGTCTAGATGCCAATCTCGTCTGGTGCTAGCTTGGAGTGCACACCGACCATCTGATGTGGTGCTGTAGGTTTTCCGGGTTTTCCTACAGCTGAAAAGTGAGTACGCCTTCAAAAATCAGTAAGTCGCTCTGGAGCGCAACGGCATATAATAATAATAGCCGTCGTCTATCCGCACAGGCTATGCCTTTGGGTACACTCAACGAGTGTTTATTATTATTATATTACTTGAAACTTATTACATAAATGAAACTTCTATTTTGTCTTCAGCTTCAGCAGTAGGTTTTTCAAGCTCTATAGTAACTAATCTGATAGCATATCATGTAGCCGAAAATTTAAATTTCACTTGTTTTATATCTCTATTGAAACTCAATTTTTCGCCAATAAACAAACCCTGGAATCTGACACAATCTGTACTCTCAGTGATGGATAAATATAAATTGTGAGCGGTAAAATTGAAGGAGACTATATACTCGTTTTTGTGATTTCGAATGATAAGAGGTTCGAATCACACCAACCCCTGACAATTTTTATATGGAAAATTTCCAGATTCCGTTCAACTGACATATGATGAAAACAGAATTGGGAGTATAACTGACCCTTGCTGTTCTACCGAGTTAATGTCAGAGCTGCGAAATATTTCCATAGTCTTCACTACTTTTAAAAAAATTCAAAATTACTCCTGTACACCTATACATACGAATCTTATTTAAGAGTATTCTTTGATCTATGCAGTCAAAATCATTAGTTACTTCACATAATATTGCCGCGTTTAAATCTCTATCGTTCATATCGGAGTACATGTTCATGGAGGAAGGAAAATATTGCATCATGTGGATCCTTTCTATTTTGAAATACACTTATTTGCTTGAATGATGTTTTGTATTAATGAATTACATTTAGCCTCTTTTCAACGAGTTTTTCAATGATTTATGCAGGAGACGGTATGAGCGACACTGTTCTAAAATTTTATGGATCATCCAGTTTCTCACACTGGAAAAACTATTGATATTTTTAGAGACGGGAATATACCTTCTCAAAACTAAAAATTAATTAGTGAAACTAAGGTATTGAGGGCATGTCCTGGAAGGTTTTTAAAAATTTTCATGTAAATAAAATCAAAGCCAATTGCTATTATATTTTTTATTCCTTTCAATATTTTTATTAGTATTTCAATATTTGTTTCATACAATATTGAAATATTGACATTTCCATAACTTTCGAAATGTATTTACCTGTCATATGTTACTATAGTATTTACCTACTTTGAGCCTTTTGGCTACAGAACAGTGCAGTGCTCTGTTGAATATCTACAACACCTCTGAACGCGATTTGACACATACCCATTTGACAAAATAGTTGTTGTATTATTTTCATCACTTGTACTATCCATTTCTTCCATCCTCAGCTTTGTCATAGCGAAGTTGTTTTTAAGTGGAAACGTATTCGTTTTATCAGTAGCTCCGAAGTCCTTGCCAGCCAAATCGCAGATCAGTTTTGTAGATGTGAAAAAGTAGTCGAAGGAAAAAGAGAATAAACGGAATTAACAATTTCAATAATAATTTCACAATTTATATTCAACTGGTGCGGAATTTAAAGAGATTTCTCCTAAGGCACATGATTCTTGGACCCAAGGATCACCTATCCACAGATGTGGGGAGTATCAGTTGGAGTAAAGGACACAATAGCGCACCTTCCTAATGTATTTTGAATCTCGACTAAGATATTTCCAACGGAATAAACAAAATACTAAACATTAAAGCTGCGGAGACTGAGGTACGATGAAATTACACAACGATAAGACGATGCATAGGGAATTTTTCAAGAATATTGAAGATCCTGACTTATTCTAACCGGAGGAATGCCGTGATTCATTTGATCTTCAAATATTTTTCTTGATGGAGTTAATAATAATAATAATAATAATACTCCCACATAAACACTCGTAGAGTGTACCCAAAGGCATAGCCTGTGCGGGTAGAGGACGGCTATTATTATTATTTGCCGTGGCGCTCCGGGGCGACTTACTGATGTTTTCGGTGGTGTATTCACTTTTCAGCTGTAGGAAATCCCGGAAAACCTACAGCACCACCCCGGTTGGTCGGTGCGCACTTCAAGCTAGCACCAGACATCGGGATTGGCATCTAGGCAACTCACATCACACTTGATTCACAACAAGGCATGTGGCCACCTAAAGAGACCCGTGTACTTTCACTGTACTTTCACTGAATGAAGAACAATCTTATGAACTATCTCATAGAGTGTACGCTCATATATTCATAGTATCGAATAGAAGATTGCTGCTGCTTGATTAGGAAATAAGCATTCCAATAACGCGAGAGTATGTTTCGGAATAGCAAGCAGATCGTTTATGCGAATATTCCTATTACGAACCTGTTTTCTGTGAAAACTTTCTGTGAAGAGATATTTAGGAGTTTTGACGGCTACTAGTTTGTAGATAAATGACTTCGGAGGATCCATAACGGAACAGTAGTTTTTAGATATTTCAAGTAATATTTGTTTATTTACATTTTTTGTTAGCCCATTTTTGTGATATAATTACCATCTCATGAGATCATTTTCAGCATTAGTGTTGGAAATACTTTTTTTCATAGAAAATATACGGAGCTCGCTATACCCATGCACTAACTTGAATGAGAAATTCAAAGAACTCAAGTTCATCACGTTACACGACAACACGACTAACCAATCATCTCATTCTTAGAAATCTGCCGAACGTGCTTCGTTGGAGTTTTCAAGATAAATTATTTTTCCTCGTTATTTTTAATCAATAAAATCAGTCACTGTCAAGTTTCTGTATTGGTTGGATTCGTTTGTGAATCACTCTGTCCATGGATTATTTTGAATTTCAAAAGTTCATTTGGGCTACGAAGCTTCTGAATTGAAGATACCTTTTCCATCAAATTCATTAAAATTAATTCTTGCCTGAAAATATGTAATGAGTTTCCGCCGCTGAATGACATCGAGTGTAACAATTTATATCACTATGTATGATGATTTCTGTTGTACACTTCTTTATTCAAACAACGTTCCATATTTCTATAAACCTTTTTCGTCATTGTGCAAATATTCATACAAGTCCTCAGTCTGTGCAGTATATTCCTTTCAAATTCTGAATAAACCTTCTTTGTTACTATACTCAACGCTTTTCCGCTATAGCGCAAATCTGAAAACACGAAAAGCTTCGCTATTCCTTTGCGATGTAAAGTTTCAATACATTTCTCTTTAGAGGATGCATACTGAATTCCGAGTTCGTCTCGGTATTTTTGATACCCTGATCAGAAGAAAGCTGAAACGAAGGTAGTTTGCGTGATTATTATCCTTGAAGGGTTTGCAGAATAATGATGAAAAATAAATTCCAGAATGGAATGAAAAACAAGTTGACGTTGTGCAACTACACAGTTCAATATAAGTGACGGGAGATCATTATGAAATGACGACAAATGGATTATAAACAATCTGCATTTCCGCATAAACAATAAAATAATTGGCGTATATTATTGCTTACAGAAAACTACTACTATCGAAATGTCAAAATTCGGCTTTTTCGGGGATAATATAACAAGACCTAGTTTATCAGCGAATGAATTTTTCAATTTCAACGAAAACATTTATGTTTTGAATAAAACGACGGTGGAGTTATTTGTGATCAGATTATTTCCCAAATATGTCAATTAACGAATAACATTTGTTCCACAACATACATAATTATTTTTATTGAATTAATGAACATGAAATATGTCACACGACTTGTGAAATGTGTTGCTTACGCATAAATTTTGACAGATGAGGAAAATAATCGAGAATACAATGTATGCAAGTGAAGTCAAAACTTCACCTGACCTGTAATGGACCAAGATTTCGTTCTATTTCCAATACTGGAAATATACAGAACACTCAAATCAAGAACAATTTCAACGCGGCATGGAATCAAATAAATGAAATTTGAATGTGAAATTACGGAAATGAATTCACATCAAAAGTTACCAGTACCCATAAATACTGTATATATAAAAACCTTACCACATCCCCCAACTCATATTCGGACACGTATTTACAAAATTCTACTAGAACTAGTGGAATCATAGTACCTAATTCCAACCGTAGAAGGTGGGGAAAACGGTGTTCTATCTTGCCTAACAAGTAAAAGTCAGATTATGAAAACCACAATACCTTCGGAAAAGATCAATTTAAATAGCGGTGTTCCACAGGGAGCGAAACTGGGACCAACCTTTTTTCTGATTCACATAAATGATTTGGCATCTACAGATATATTATTTGCGGAAGATACAACTATATTATTGCATAAAAAAATACAGTAATCTTAATGAAACCATCAGTTCTGATGTTAATAAACTCGAAGATTGATGTCACTCGAATCTCTCATCATTCAATATCTCAAAGACCAATATATTATCCTTTTGATGCAGTGTTGACGACATACTTCTAGCCTCAAATAGTTGCGTGTTAGAAAACAAAACTCACACCAAGTTTCAAGGGGAGCTTGTTATCTATGGATACAACAAGCTCAGGTTTGATGATTACATAACAGCACTGAATGAAAAGCTTTCTTCATGGTGTTACGCAGTAAGAGTCACCTCCACTGAACTCGGAACCTCAGCACTCAGCAGCGAAACCTGTTTATTTCTCGTTGATGGAATCGCACTTAACATATGGAATCGCATTTTGGGGGGTATGGGTAGAAACTCATTCAAAGGAGGCTTTTGTTTTTCGAAAAAGAGCAATTAGATATATCGGAAGTCTTGCAGGTCCTTAATTTTATCATGGGAATTAATGGTTTGCTCCATAAATAAACTCATATCAAAATATTCTTTGGTTTCATGTAACTATACCTGATAGACCGCTGATCTCAAACTCCCCATACCTACTTCAAGTCTTATTGAAGATTTTATTATTTACAATAATCTCAAGATCTATAATCACCTACCAAATCACGTGAATGATATTAATGATGCCCCTCATTTCAGGAAGGCAGTTAGAAACCTTTTGAGCGAATGACCCCATTTAGTTTGCAAGAGTTTTATAAAGACATCTCTGGAAAATAACTTCTTATGAGTTGGATTCTAAAATAGAACTATGACTTTTTTTTCATTTTTAATGTTTTTAATGTTCTTCATACAATCATTCAGATGCATAAGACTTATACTCACTTTGTTGATAACATTTACTCTTTGGACAATTGGGCATATTTATTATTATTATTCTCATCTAAATACCAACACTTCATAGAAATCATCGGAAAATCTAGTATCCGTTCAATATAGTAAAGGGAGACAATTTTATTGAGCAACTGTAAGAGCATGCCAAAGCTGGAGACAGTTTTTTTGAAATAACAATGAAAAATTAAATATATTTATGAAAAATCAATATTGAAATAAATATTTTTTGATTTTTTCTATTATTGACAATGTTTTTCCACATCAATAGTATGACTTTCGAAGTATAGGTTTCAACGAAAAAGAAAGCCGTCCTTAAATGTTCATATCTATTTTTTTTTAAATCAACTATTTTATTTGTAGTTATTCAATCAACTACTGTACTAGTGAAGGCGGTTAATTTTTGGTTGGGATTATTGATCGCATTTTAATATAATAATAATTCAATTATCCTATTTTTCAGTCGAACTTTTTCTTGTAGAAATATAGGAATTTGTGATAAAAAAATAATAGTCAATCTCAAAATATCATTTATTAAAGACAAATCGGCCAATAATAGGGGTCATTAATGGTCGATTTCATTTGTATTGCAGAACATCAAACGAACATATTAACATGAGGTCGTTGGAAAAAAAAATACTGCTTCTTCGAGATATAACACTAAACATTTCTACAACAATTTGGTTGGTTTCCGGGTTTTGCCGTGGTCTTCTTTGGTTTAAATCTCCAAACGTTTCGACTGCAACTGCGGCAGTCATCTTCAGTGGAGTGGTCGAAGTACTCTTCTAGACGTATCAATTAAAACGTTTGGAGATTTAAACCAAAGGAGACCACGACAAAACCCGGAAACCAACCAAAATATTGACGCCAGCCGTGAAAGCTTACATTTCTACATTTTATCAAAACCCAATTATTTTTAAGGCAGATAAGAATAATTGATTAAAAAATTTGCGTTTTTTTATATTTTAGAGGTAAATTGTCTACTTTAGACAGAAATCGCAAAAAAACATGTTTTATCTCTTCAAAACAACTTTTTCGCATCCCCACCTTGCTTCTCATTACTGATAGTGTCATTACCACCCATATTCTGCTGATTATTTTTTGACAATTCTTGCAACCAATCGAAACCATCAATTCAAAGCATTCATGTACGTTTAGGCCAATCACAGCATTATTATAGTGGACATTTTTTGTGGTATTTTGTTTTTATTATGTGACAACTGATGCTTTTGATCTGACGTATGTCATCAGTTTGCATGTAAAGTGAAAAATGATTCGAAAACGGTTTAGTACATCATTGGATGAAATTTTAAGAAAATCAACGAAAATGCATGAAAGAATACTATTTTGAGTAACGTGTCAATTTGGAAACAGTTTCAATTGATAACCTAGGGTCAGAGAGAAAGCAATAGCTTTCAATCAAACAGAACAAAACAATGTTACGGAATCCTCCAGCCAAGGACAAAACATCCATAATAATTGTATATTTCATGATGAGAACATCAAATTCCAAACTTCATTCTGTCTATAGTGATTCAAGTAAATTCTTGAATTAAAAGTGTTATATGTATAGAGAATAGGTCTATGATTGAGGCATAAAAAAATCGAATACCACATGAGAGTTCGATAAAGTAGAAAATAATTCTCCAGTTTTTTTTTTTTTAAATTGTTGTTATTTGGGAATAGCTACTCGAGCCCTTCGGGATCTCGTGTCTATTGCCTGGCAACAAGTTTTCGAAAAATCTATCAAATTAATTTTACTTTATTCTCACTCTCTTGTGATATTACATCTGATAATTTTTTTTTATTTCTATCCTCTGAAAATCGGTGTTTTGGTACTGGTCTATAATTTGTATTTCCTAATGATTTTTGTCAAAAATGATGCCTCTGTTCACCAACTCAGGATGTTATGTGACACACACTATTTATATTAAAGACCAAGGAGAACATCGATATATCAATGTACATCAAGACAGATACAATTTTCGTCAAATGGAGTTGTTATGTCTACAACTTTTCAGTAGAATAAAAATTTCCATAAGTCACACTTCTGAAAATGAAGACCCTTTACTCAAAACTGTCACAATATACCATCTTTTTTACTTCAACGAGATTTCTGAGCACTCTCGTCACTTGCGACTGTGTCATTTCCTCGAAGAAGTTTTAAATTGACTTAAACTTCGTTTATTCCAGTTCGTAAACCTCAACTTCGAAACTTAACTCCCAACTTTTTATCACTTCCCCACATATTCATGATTTTGTGTAGAAACATTTTATCGAATCGTAACAGGCGATCTTGAAAAATGAATTATCTTCAAGCTGAAAAATTGTCTCCTCATTGTGATACAATAGACACGTGATGCATTTTTTTGCCTAATACGATTTAATGAAGGATCGTTTGGTATAGCTTCAGGAATACAGTGAATAACATCAAACCAAGTGCATTTCAGTAGAAACCATCTACGTAATAACTTTTGATAATCGAAAATGTGTGCCAGAATGAATCATTCGGTATACGTAGATCATTAATTGAGGTTATTATCAGTTTTAATTGGAAAAAATGTATTGGTATATTGAAGTGAATGTATGTTATAAGTTCTCAAACGAGTGTCTTCCGTACGAATGAATATCGTATACAATGTCCTAGAAGTGTTCTTTTCTTCACACCTTATATACAGTGAGGACGTTAAAAGTCCCCCTTTTAAGTCTTGAAGTCAAAAGGGCACCATAAACTTTTCTTTCAAATATAAAGGAGGGTCACGTGGCACCTGGTTATGAAGGCCTTCTGATTATCTATACAACACAAGCGTTTGAAACTGTTTCAACAAGTGTTCGAAATGTTCACTGTTCACTTCTTGACAGAAAATAAGTCGGTTTTGGAATTCATTCCGAACATTATTGAAGGTTTCCGGGGTAATACTGCCACACACATCCGTTATTCAGTCCATACATTTCTGGAGCGACTGTGGCTGCTTGATGTACACCTTATATTTTATGTAAGTTCAAAGGTGTTATATCAGGTGACCAAGCCGGCCATTCAATGGGGATACGTAGGTCTATCCACCGTCTCGGATAATTCTCACTAGGCCATCCTCGGACAGGCCTTAGTGGCGAAGGGGTGCACCATCATTGTCGGAAGGTAACATCCATGGTAATTAGTTTGGGTGTGCCCCAACTACTTCTTGATTACTGTGATAGATCTGGTTTTGAAGCATATTCAAATACAGATGACAGTTAAATTTTCATACATAAATATTGGACATACGATATGGTTATCCAAAATACCAGCCCCGTTGATCTTCTCTGGAGTTTGAGTGTGACTATCTACAAAAGGGCGGATTTTCTTTTGACCAATAACACACATTCTGCCTATTCCCTATTAGAAAAACGTAAGTCAAGTGACCCTCCATCACATTCGGAGGAAAAAAGTTGATGGTAACCTCTTGGCACTAGTCTACGTGACCTCAATCATTCTTATGTCAAAAAGTAGTTAAGAGGGTACCTTTTTACCTGAATGCTAACCGACCTCGATAGCTTGTTCCGTTTAAAAATTAAGGGGGGAGAACTTCTTTCGTCCCCACTGTATATATACATTGTGGAACTTATAGAACATTCAAAAATCGTACTCACTTCCTTCAGAAAGTACTTTTGGCGAGAAATAAAAAATTCAACATATAGAAAAAGTGAAATATTAACAACTACTATATGATTATTATCATTATAAAGATATTGATTGAGTGATTTATTGATGCATTTTCTTAGAAACTGAAATAATTAGACTTCAAATCTTAATATCTGATGTCATTATATTAATATTATAATAGGAGTATACCTACTTTAGATGGTCATAATGAATACCTACCAGGAAAAGATAGTTTTTATCAATGATCACAAAGGACATATACATGTTTGGCTCAGGCTTAATGTATACCGGCTGTCCCAGAACTTTTAGGCCAGCAGATATTCCAGTTATTCGCGGGAAAAAAATAAAAAGGAATATATGTTGTAGCTTTTCCATGCACCAATGCAAAATCCAACTCCTGGCAAAAAACCTCCGAGAAACCACCCCTTACCCACTTTAATTCTCAATTGCACCCCTATGTTTGTTGTTGTTCAAGTTACAACCCTATTCATTTCTCATTCAACGATATATTATAATATATATTTACGCAAACAGTTAGTCCAGATAATTGGTTGCGTTGATTCGACTGAAATAATTGTTCCACGTTGTAGAGACAAGAAAAGGCGGTTGCTAAAGAAAAAGAGACACTTAAATGTAAGATTTTCTTGTGCTCTGTTTTATTTCTACGTATCTGGATTACAAATTGCTATCAGTCGTGATACCGTTGTTGAATATCAAAATGCCTTTTACCTCCACTTCCAACAGATAAGTTCATATGGTTTTAACTATTGGTTAATGCCGAAAAGTTAAACGTACTGCAGAGAGGCTGTACGAGAAACGCTTTCCTGATCGTCGACAATTGACTAACTGACTAACTAACCAGGTCGCAATACTTTTTCTCATGTACAAACCACAATGTGAATGCGGGATCATTCCCAGAGAAAAAATATCAAGTAGATACCACGATGTGAGAACTAAGGGAAATTGTATGAACGTTTTGGCCTACGCCGAAGCCAACCTCATATTTTAGTTCGTGCATTGGTGGTGGAGATTGGAATTAATAAATCGTCTGTGCAAATAATTCTCCTCAAATAGAACAGGTATCATCCTTTTAAAATACATTCACACCAAGTTCTCAAACCTACAGATTTCAAAAGATGGCATTTATTGCTCACATTTAAGTTTTAGTCTATGACAATCCCACCTTCGTCAATCAAATCTTGTGGAGTGAGGAATCTCGCTTCCATATTAAGGAAACTGTTAACCGACATAACATGCACTATTGATCGTAGAACTTACTGCATAAGAGAAACTAATTTCCAAACGCTGTGGGGTGTGGTTTATATATTGGACTTTGAAGATATTTCTATCCAGGAAAGACAAATGTGGTAAAAAGAAGTGCGCCCTCACATAATCATAATATAGTTACTACTTTCCTCAATAATACTTTTCAAGGCCGTTGTATTAGCAATAGAGGTCCTCTTCGTTGGCCTGTACGTTCTCCAGATCTCATACTCTGCATACCATTCTAGCTACTATGATATGGGATGTGAAAAGGACTGTAAGTTGGAGAAAACAAACGAGAGGGTGCAATTTGAAAAACTATTGTTAGTGGTGGTTTCTCGGTGGTTGTTTGCCAGGATTTTGCAATGGTGCATGAACCACAAATATTATTTTGATTTTGACTTATAACTGAAACATCTGCTGGCCTAAAAGCCCTGGGACACCCAGTATACACTTGAAGAAGCTTCCGTGTTAGCGAAACGTCGTGAAATAAAAAAAATCTGAAGACCGAATAGTTTTCCGTGTAATTTGTACAAAAACTATCTTAAAGACGACACCAAGAAAATGCCTTTCACTTTTTGCTCATCTTTCAACCATCCCAGAGTTACTTACATTTCTAATGAACTGCTTCTTCTTCGCAAGCTTTCCGCTAATGATCTAGATTAGAGTAGATCGATGTGTCGCAAAATAACCGAAAATCAAAAAAGGGTAAAAACGCTTGACTGACAGGTGGGCATGCCGCAGGTGTCCGGCGATGAGCAGCGACGTCTCTGCGCAGATCAGAAGTACGCCGAGACGCAGAGCATCGGCTTGGCACTCTCCTTGACAACCTACGGGAGCGTCGCCTACCAGCTGAAGGACGCCAACTTGGAAGCGACGGGAACGTGTGATTTCGTCTGCAGGGCCTTAAGCATTGTAAATAAGACAAGTAAGTACAAAAAAAACTCTTTTTTAGTTTTGGTTGATATTGATCGAATTGGACAGTTTGAAGGGTGAGCTCAGTTTTCAAAATTGATAAATGAAAACTGATGGCTGTGTCTGAGGGTCAATTATTAGTTGGGGCATAGAGTAGCAGAATTTCTTCGGTAATAACGATAAAGTAGAAAACCGTTAGAATGTGAAACCAATAAAATAGAAGATCAATTAGTTATCAGAATAACTTTTTGCAAGACACAAAAATTAGCAGAATAAAATGAATAGAACTGATTTTCATTCTGAAAAGAAATGCATTTGATGTGTTTTTATAAGAACCTATGAAGCATCATACGCGAATATCGTAAGTACCAGTTTCCATATATATATAAATTCTTTAAGAAATGGTAGTAACTGAAATGGTTAAACTTAGTAATCGCAAACCTCAATAACATAAGCTGTTCATAACATAAAACCATAAAATTCAAAAACTTACCAAACAAAATTTTATCAAAACATCATTTATTCCTATCTAAAAACCTAAAACCAACAAATTATCCGAAAAAATTTGTAGTTACGTAATATCCGTGAAACCAAAATGTGTCATATATAAAATTATCAGAATCGAAATGCAGCTGAAAATGTGGAGGAAATAAGCAGATAATAAACCAGCTTGTAGAGAACGTTTAACTCGTTATAAAACTTTGCTTCATTATCTCCTAGATGGTGCTCACTTGTAATCGTTGACAAATCGAATCACGTCTCACGTATTTATAACAAATCTCTGAGATAGTGGAACAACTCGCGATGCACTTTCTGATAGATTTCGGTTCTGTACATTTCGGTTTCACAATTTATTCTCCTGAAGATTTTCAGTAAATCAATTTTGGGTCTTGTGATGTATTGATTCGACGATTTTAATCATTATGATTTCCGAACATTATGCTTTGCAGAATTACGATAATCCATTACGATATTAAATCATTTCTACAAAGTTTTGTTTTTGTGATTCGCTGGTTTGATCGAATATTCGTATTCACATTTCCGTTTATTCCCATATTCTGGTTTCACGGATTCCTCGTGATGTTCAGTTCACGAAATTTCGGTTCTTCAAAAGTCTGATGTGATTTGATCCGATTCTTTTTCATTTCTTCACTGTTTTTTTTTATCTTATTCGGTTATTCAATTTATTGTTACTGAACTTTGTTGATTCGATACTTCTTATTTAAAGACTTTTTCAGTTCTACATTTTACCGTTCTGATAAATTATATGTAATCGCTTAATATCGCAATAACTATCGATATATGATTTGAAAAAATGTATTACTTACACCATTGAATTCCACATAAGAATGTGCTTCGAGAATATTGTTATAAAAAAAAGTTTTCGGAAGAGCACGTTATCGAAAAACATGCTGTAACTCAGAAACGATGATAGCGATATGCGGCTCTCACCGATGAGTTTGTCAAAAAAATCGACCCTCAGACAGAACCATTAGTTTTCATACATCTACCTTGAAAATAGGACTATTTCTTCTGGCCCGTATATTTTAGGCGGATGGTAAAGTTACGGAAGAAAATTTATCAGTATCTACATTCCCTCAAATTAGATATTCTTGCCCTCGTACCGTTCGAAGCTTTTTAAAAAGCTCAAAGAACTTCAGTATTCCAGACCCTGATGATTTGAAAAACTATAATTGGAAACAATTTTCAAGCTCCCATCACCGTCTGGCAAGAGTTTTCAACTCATGCCTAGATGGAGAACAAAAACGGAGCATGGTGACATCTACAGATCAGCAAACATCTCTTATAGAAGCTGCGAAGACTGAGGTACTCCTGCAGCTAGACAAGGATGAGGCAACGCATGGGTATTCTTCAAGAATCATAAGGCTTTTCCAAAAATTTTACTGTATTCAGGTTAAGTGGGCTGAATTTCAAGAGCTATTCCTGATGTTCTGCCTGAATTGTTGAAATGTTCACCATAATCATATATGGATTCTCTGAAATGATGCATACGAGACTCTCAAATTTAAAAATAATAATGGCTTACTATAAGGTCATAGAAATCTGAGCCAGGCCAATGCAGAAAGCCGTTGATCTTGGGTACTTAGTCTCCTCAGGTCACATAATTCTCATGAATTTCAATGATTCACTTCTGGGTTAACAATACCAGCCCCAAGTCCATCGTAGCATTGAACAAAGGGCCTGGCTCGAATATATCATACAGATTGTCTTTGAAGATCTTCACACAAAATCGGATTGCTCTACGATATAACTCACTTAGTTCTCATCACCAAACATATTCCATGTAGTGAGTATTTCATTCACGAAAGAGAATCCATTACAAAACCCAGTCTCATATTATTCCACAGTAGCACTGGGAACAAAGAACTATTCTACATAATTTACAGCAGTAACACAATACGACTGATACATAATTTTTCTTTTTTGCAGTTATAGTCACAATCGTATTGGTGTGTTTGTCCATTCTACCTATAATAATGCTTATCATGGGTGAGTAAAATCGCGTGTCTTACTGCACTATTGGTTGCGTGTTGCATGCGATTCACCATTCCTACTAGTGACACCATTGATCCAATAATTTCCGCAATTCTCCTGAAAATCCCTGAGTTTGAATTTTGATGGAAAACTTCTTGACTTTTCAACAAAATTAATTATTCATTCGTGGAGTATACGGAAGTTATTTTCCATCGGTAGCTGACTTTGTGAAAACCACTTTTTACCATTCAATAGAGAATGGGTTACTTCCAGAAATATGTGAGTAATTTAATGCTTCTGCTAATTATTCAGTGATTTGCATTGCATGCTGGATGTTATTGTATGAAACATTACATAGTTTACGGTAGACCTACATAAGTGGAAGAAGAGAGCAACCATCGTATAACTATATACTTAAAAGTGGTGATGAAGATGTTAGTGAATATGAGGGCTGCAGGTTTTTATTTTTAAGTATTGAAGCAGGTTTCTGATTTAAGTATATAGAGTTCTTGAAGATATGGTGAGGAAATCCTAAGTTGACATTGAAACCACTTCAGTTGGCTCAGATGATATAAGAATAATGATAATAATAACACTCCCTCCGAGAAAGCAGGGATTGGAGCATTTATTTTCAAGGCAGCAACCCGTGCAGCCGATGAACTCGGTCTCGTATTCGACACTGAACGGACGAACCCAAACTCTGTCACCGAGTTGGAACCCGTTCGGCAAAAAGCCCACGTGAAAGCCGCGGAGTGTGACAGGCTCCTACAGCTGCATAGGGATAAGCCAATGCATGTGGTCTTCTTCAAGAACATTGAAGACCTTGGCTCATCCAGAAACCTGACCTTCGCTTTTCTCAGGTCAAGTGGGCTGAAGTCGGAATCCGAGGGATTCATAATGGCCTGCCAGGATGGTGTCTTCAACATACTAGTCTACCGCAGTCGCGTGATGGGTATAGAGGTCCCTGACACCAGATGCAGAGCGTTTCGTGGGGCAGCTGAGACCATAATGCATTTGCTGTCAGCTTGTCCAACTTATGCGGTCTCAGCCTATATCCACAGGCATAACGCGGTCCTATGAGTGTTGTACTACTATCTACGACACTCGTACGGTGTAGACGAGACACCGGTGTTGCCTTATGCTCCGGGGGATATTGAGTCCGTTGTGGAGAATGAGAAGTGCCGAATCTATTGGAACTACTCATTCTCCACCCTCAGGCAAATACAAGCCAATAAGCCTGATGTAGTCCTTTTCGACCATCAAAGTAGGACGATTTTCGTCATTGATTTTTCAGCTCCTGGCGAAACGAACATCGTCCGAAAAGTGGAGGAAAAACGGACTAAATATCGAGATCTTTTCTTTGAACTCCGCAAGCTTTATCCCAACAACAAGGCATGTGGCCACCTGAAGAGGCCCGTGTACTTGAGAAAAAAGATTCCGTACCCGAGCCTCGAACGTCTGTCTGATGCGAGCTAGAAGTTCCACTGCTAGAGACCTTAGCCACTTCTATCATCATCCAGTAGTAAATTCTCTGTTTCCCACAATGATTGAAAGCTTGCAAATATTATTCCATTACACAAAGTTGATTCGCCTATGACACTCTTTTAGGCCTATTAATATTTTACCTGTTTTGTCTGAATTATTGAAAGAATCTATTAAAAATCAATTAGTATTTGGAAGGTAACCAAATTCTTCCATAAGTACAGTCGGGCTTTAGAACAGGGCACAGTTGTGCCACTGCTAGATAACTCAAAGCTTTTGATACTCCAAATCAGAAATCAGGTATATATCTATATAACATAGAATAAAGAAAAATTTCCGCTCTTGCTGGGCATTCGACATGAGGTTGCCCATGTAAAGCATTCCACCTCTTGAAGAAATACTCTTTTGCTGTTCAATCTTATGAAATCAAAATAATTTTTTCTCCAAACGACATTAAAAGCGGCCTTTTAACGACACTTGGCAGGCTTAGAAGTTGTACTTTTAATGCCTAGGCAGAAAAAGTTCGTTGCTAGGCAACCTTCCAAGTGATAATTTGAATCAAACTGGATATTAAAATTGACAATAACAAAGTAAACAGTAAACAAACAAATTCAACAAACGTTATCAGCGGTAAACCTAGTAACGCAGGGCTACGCTCGGCTATGAAACACCAGCCGCGGCATTAAATCTTGTGCTTTTATGCCTAGTAAAACAAATAACTATTCATTGACAATATTTTTATCGATAATTCATGTTGATGTTTGATACGATGAATGGTCATCTGATAATCGAAGAGCCTACAAACATGTTGACATCAATCTCAAGTTCTTCTTCAGTCAGCTTCTCAAGGTGGTCCGTTATTTGGTTCTTACAGTTAATGAAAGCACTTTTAATCTTGAAACATATTTTCGTAAAAACTCTCGTTATGAAATACATTAAATCATTAATTCAGCTTCCTATTAATCATACCAGTCAGCAACATCTGCAAAAGATGGTTCAAATTGCAGAGAGGTTCATTTAAATTCTATATTAATTGCACTCTGCTTATTTATTCCATATTCCAGGAATCTAGTATGTGGTCGAATATTTGAAGAACATTTCTTTTTGGAACGTTTGTCATAGGATTCCAGGAATCTAGTATGTGGTCGAATATTTGATGAACATTTCTTTTTGGAACGTTTGTCATAGGATTCCAGGAATCTAGTATGTGGTCGAATATTTGATGAACATTTCTTTTTGGAACGTTTGTCATAGGATGATGAAAAAAATACTCGGATATTCCTTTTTTTTTGGGCAAGAGAACATTATTTTCGATGGCTATGTTAACTGACAAATAGTAGTATTCTCTAGACAGTGTTTTCTAGGAACGTGGGTCTGTTTTCGATTTTTCTTCTGCAGGTTGTCAGTTTTAGAGCTTGATCGACACAAACATGCAAAATTAAACGTTTCGACCAATACAGATTCAGTCCCAATATGTATTCTTGAAATTATCTTTCAAAATGAAGAATAAGCTGTACAGATATACAATTTTCACAGTTTCCGTGACGGTAAGGTGGAATATTTTTTCCCACAATTCCCAGAGGAAGTACTCATAACAGAATAAGGAACTCTGCGCGAAAAGAAATACTAATACATGCGGTAGGTTAAATTTTTCTCTGTTTGGTAAACATATAAGACCATTGTATTGACTTGATAAGGTATGAATGCAATATAAAATGAAAAAACTAAATCCACTGTCAATAGAAGGTCAGAAAGAAGAGGACTGACCGGTGATCTTCGCCCGACTTGGGAGTTTTCTGGGGTAGCAACCACCTTATCCAGGATTTGATTGAAATGGACTGTATGCAGGGCTGGTTTTTGGCTGTTGATAGTAGGAATCGGGAATTTCCACTCAATTACTGATATCCAGAAAAAAACACGGGAAATAATGGAGGGTATAAGAGCGCACACCTCTGTTCCACGTTTTAAATTTCGAACTGTCCTTTCCTCTCGCGCAAGTCCGTCTAGCGACCAGCATTGACAGTGATGAGCAAAAAATATACTGAGTGGGTCTACTATGAACCACATCGAGAGGAGAATATTGAAATGAGGGAATTGAATATTATATACGAATAAACGGAAAAACGTTGTGAAAAATATAACCTCAACTAAACTAAATGAATAAAATACACTATTCTATATTATTAATCTGGGGCATTAACGGTGAAATTCCGTTAATTAATAGCCACGAGCATGTTGATAGCTAGATTATTTTTGGAACTTACGTAGTCTGGCCTCCTGAACAAAAATCCAAATGAAATGTTTGGCGGTCTCAACTAATTTCGGAGATATGGGCCTATTTTTTAGTGATGAATGGCATTTTTGGGACACATTTCTACCGCGGAAAAGCACTCAAAATTCTTCCTTCTTTAAACTAACACAATGTACAAACACTAATTCACCCGTTTTACACTATTTTTTTATTAAAAACGGCATTGTTTATCCAAAAATTCAACCTTCTTTTAAAAAAAATAAAACAACACATTCATTTAAAATGTTTAGTGAATTTCTTTATGTCAAGTTGGTAACTTTGAACTTTGCATATTTGCACAGTCAACTTTCCCATGCATTTAATTTCAACATGAAAAGGAAAATATTCACTCACTTTTTTTCCAGAAACCAACTTGACATGAATAAAATTCACTAATCATTTTGCCTAGATTTGTAGGTTATGTGATCATGAAGGAATGATGAGTTTTTTTCCTAAAAAGTAGCGTTTTCAATAAAGAAAGAGTGTGAAACAGGTCATAGGGTGTGTACATTGTTTTAGTTCAAAGAAGGGAGAATTTTGAGTGCTTTTCCGCGGTAGAAATGTGTCCTAAAAAATGTCATTCATCACTAAAAAATAGGCCCATATCTCCGAAATTAGTTGAGACCGCCAAAAATTTCATTTGGATTTTTTGTTCAGGAGGCTAAACTACGTAAGTTCTAAAAATTATGTTGATAGCTCGTGGCTATTAGTTAACGGAATTTTACCGCATTAATAACCATTACCATTGATTTATTAGCTGACGTATTATATTGTTTGGAATGTGTTTCCCCAACGTCAAATAATTCATGAATCTAACATACTGTTTGTATGTATTTAAAATGGGTACTATGAAATACGTTACGTAATAACTCTACTTAGTTGGCCTTGATTTCAGATTCGAATTCACTCTCCAGAATTGAGTAACTTTTCTGAATAACATATTCCTCAAAATCAGAGTACCTTATTCACCCTTGGCTTGAAATCGAGTCTTCCAATGTTCATAGTATATAAGATGTGTTTTGCTATATTTTGTTGGTGTTTCTTCAGATTTAGGACATATACAAACTTTCATCACAAATATCTTTGTGTCAATAAAAACCTTTTTGATATGGTACGTACCTAGAGGATGGCACTATATGTAAATATCAAATTGCGTATGTCAACACGTGACTTGTAACCAACCCGTCATCGTGGAATAGTATGACACTAAAGATATTTCATTTCATTCTATTACAGGTATTCAGTTCCTTCGAGACTGCCCCAAAGAACCAAACATTCCCGTCTACATGGTGGTGGGAGGTAGCGTGGGCTGCATCAAAATGGCCCTGACCCTCTGGTCCCAACTGCACACGCGTCGTACAGAAGTCGCCACGATGAACGCCACCTCTATAGGATCCAAAGTGGCTTCCGTAGCTCTGACCGTTCTCCTCATCACGTGGTTTTCCCTGGGAAATTACTGGATCCTTCGGATCAAGTGGCCGGACTACGCCCCCACGCTCTTCGAACCCAACAAGTGGTGCCACAAGACTCTGTATGTGTTTTCTTTAGTTCATTTGTGTATCATCTACTCCCTCATAGGGCTCGTTGTGTTATTGATCATTTTCCTGGCAGGGTGCCAGTTGTTTGGGTGCCCTTGGTTGGGACCCGCGAGATTCAAATAGCAAAACCCCCCGGACTATTTCGAGCTCTGGGACGTTCCCAGGACGTACCATTAGACTGTTTTGCTCAATGTAGTGTGGGTGCTTAATCCTATTCGGGAGTTGGAGTGTTAGCTGGTAATCAGATGAATATTGTGTTGCTTCCAATTTAGGCGAATTTTTTACTGTTGTGATATTATGGGACAGAAAGTTCGTTTTATTGCGACGGCATTTTCACTCTGTCAAAATTGAAATGATTGATAAAAACACAAATTCTCATTTTCCAAAACTGTCTCATTCTGCGATGTTATCAATTTCACAGCTGTTCAATCGCATTCAATCAATTCAAAAAAATCCTTGGACGATCATTTCCTGTGAAAAACTTTTCAAATCGTCAACATCATCATAATCAGTTAGTTCATCATGATCATAAAAAATAAATTAGGTGCAGATTTTCACCTACTCGTCGGAGATCATGATTTTCTGAGTGATTATGAACAAGAGTTCTTCAGACAACCATCGTTGCAGAAATTAATCAATCAAGAGTAGCGTTGAAACTGTCATCTGCCGTTTCAAACCAGATTATTTTGTCATCAACATTTTTGAAGCATTCTATAGTCAGTACTTCTATACTTCAAGTGACTCAAAATCTGGCTCTTTGAAATGGAATGAAATTTTAAAGTTGTTCTCATCAGACATGTTCCATGGTGGTGATAATTATCTAGATGCACTGAAGATAACTCATCTTTGGTAACAATTGATCATGTTGTACATGTTCAGAACAAAGATGAATTTCACGCCGGAAGGAATTATTTATTGTTGCTAAATCAATTTTCGTTTCTTCAGAGCTATTGTGAATGATGAAAATATATGAATGAAGTCCAGAACATTGAGATGATATCCTATGAGTACTACAATGTTTATTTGTAGGTTGTAGACGATGTACAAACCTGATTACTTAGGTTTCGGAAGTCCATCGTCTCAATAGTTTGAAAGATGTTTGACTTCTTTCACTTCTGCACAACGTTTCGATTGCTTATATCCGCAATCTTCTTCTGGAGAATTGATACTGACATATTCAGTTGCTACGAGGTCTGTATAGGTCTGTTGATGGTCGTGTATTTAAGGTGTAATTATGGCGGTGTTGTGGCGCGTATGGTATCGCGCTTTTTCTTCCCTTCGAAGCGGTCTATGAGCGGTCTTCATAAGATTTCAATTTACACTCTCAGCTGACTGCCATTGGCTTCGATATTTACGGTTTCTGTGAATTTTCCAATGTTCCTCTCTATGAAGAACAGTAGCCTCGACCCAGAGAATTCGATGGTGTTTATTCCAGGCATGTTCGGCAATTCCCGATTTATCGAATCAAATCGAATCAAATCAAAATATACATTTTAATGAGGGATATATAAAAGGTATATATAAAAATAAATAGTATGAAGCAGGTACTATACCAGGTAACATTGTCACAATAATATGATAAATACTTATTCACTGAAACAGAACAACAATAACCAAAGGGTATCAAATCAATTGAGCAACTAATATATATAAAGTTTATAAGGGATCAAATATAATTCTTCATTGTTCCTATTAATTATTCCAGTCTTTCTCGAGAAACTCGTGGACACTATAAAACACCTTATCGATAAGAAAGCGTTTGACAGATCTCTTGAAATGAGATGGCGAAACGATGTGTTTGACGGTAGGAGGGAGATGATTGTATAGTTTGATCGCACAATATATCAGAGAACACTTCGTTAGGTTTGAGGACGGAATAGGAAGTCTCAAATTATTGTTTTGGCGAGTGAAACCTACATTTGCATCATATCGATACCCCCAACGAACAAAGCCGTAACTGAAGTTACAGCTATTTTCAGTTATAGGTGTAGGCGTATTCAGCTTAAAAAACTGATGCTGACGATAAAAAAGCCGTATCTCTAGACCAAGTAGTTACGAAAAAATCTACTTGAAAAAAGTTGTATTTCGATTTAAATATTGATGAAAAATTTCAGTATTTTGGTTCTCCTGAAATATGATGAAAAATGAGTTACGTCTTTGTTCATTGGGAGTGTCGATATAATGCTTTGTTTTCATGTACCAGACACACTGATTTGAGAATGTGTAATGACGGAGGGGTGAGGATTCTCATTTGACCAAACAGCGGTTTACTCTGGGTTCAACTATACAAAGGTATCGAAATTTAGATGTCTCTCCCGTTGTATCCACTTTTTGTGTTCAGCTGTACTTACGGAAAACAGTTCCTTGGTCTCTCCGAAAAATCTTCCTGCAGACAAAGGAAATGCCACAGTTGTAATAGAAGCTGCACTCCAAAGAGGAAACTACGAACTCCTACTGGATGATCCAATTTTCACGATGGAAAGGAAGATCTACACCAGTCTCAGGGAGTACAAAACCTTCATTCCGGATAAGGAACGGACATATCTAACGCCACATTATAGTAAACCACTTCATCTCTACGCTCTTACAAAAATCGATAAACAGACATGCCAGCTCCCGGAACTCATCGGTCCATAATCTAGCAAAATACTACAACCTTTGCAGGGTACTAGCAGTTCATTCGTCAAGAATTCGGAGCATTTTGTGAACACTATCAAAGAGGTAGGACGTGAAGATCGTTTCATCAGCTTTGACGAGGAGAGCCTTTACACCAATATCCCAATCCATTAGCATCATCAAGAGAAAGCTGGAAGACATTCTTCTTCATGAAAAAACTGACCTACCTTTACACGCTATATTGGAATTACTGCAATGCTGCCTGCTTTCAGGAGAAATACTGTTTTTTTTAATGTTGAACTGCTGATAGGATCTTCCCTCCCCTCAGTAATCGCCAACATATACATGAAGTGGTTAGAAAAATTGGCTATTAGAGAGGCAGAACACAAACCAAAATTATGGCTAAGATACGTGAATGATACCATCACATGAAACAACGGAGATGAATATCTTGAGGTCTTCCTCTTAAGATTAAACAACATGAGGAACTCATGTATATATAATAATACTTCCTCATTAACACTCGTTGAGTGTACCCAAACGCATAGCCTGTGCGGGTAGAGGACGGCTATTATTATTATTTGCCGTAGCGCTCCGGGCGACTTACTGATTTTTGGTGGCGTATTCACTTTTCAGCTGTAGGAAAACCCGGAAAACCAACAACACCACCCCGGGAGGTCGGTGTGCACTCCAAGCTAACACCAGACGACATTGGCATCAAGACAACTCATAATACACTTGCTTTTCAACAAGGCATGCGGTCGCCTATCGATCCGATATGAAGTAGATGAGAAAAATTCTCTTGTTCCTACATCGGGCTCGAATCGACTATAGCTATGCTGGAGTTTCGAACGGCCTGTGCGTTAGACCACTACGTATGTGGCGATATCTAATCTATCTATCCTAGGAGAAGTACAGAAACAATTCGAGAGGACCACGACGATCGAAGAACCACTGAAAAATCCAGTAAGTACCCTTCCATACCTCAGAGGTATCTCCAACAAAATCAGAAGGATCGAGAACAAGTACATCATTGAGAGCTGCTTTCAATCCGACAGTACCTTACGGAGCTTCCTCACCAAGATGAAACTACAAACTACTGCACAATCTAGCAGAAACTGCATTCACGAGGTCCCATGTGAGTATGGAGATTCTTACATCGAAGAGAACAAGAGGCCGTTATCCGTAAGAATAACCGAACAGAAAAGGTGGATTTAACGGGGGGAAGACATCTAAATCGGGAATTGCTGACCATGCTTGAACTAAGGAGACAAACATTGGTTCGAACAAAAATTACTAGAAAACGCGTATAGCACTTTTGGTCAGCCGAGCGTGGACTTAAAAAACTTATTAATTCCGCTCAGAGACCTTTCAGGTTATCTCGCATCATAATATTATAATAGTTTGATTTTTTTTCCAAGTAATGGATTACTATTGTCTATGATCTGGATCCTCCTATATAGTTCAATAAAACTGTATCTGTCAACACCATCCCTATGTCGATTGATTTGTATCATCTCAATAATGTAAATTTTTTCAACTATTGCATTATGCTCCAATACCTGAACAGATACCTCTCAAAAACATGTATGGTGCTTCATTCGCGTTCTTAGAAGTTGTTATGTTTGCCCAATATAAATTTTCTCCAAAGAGTTGACATAATATGAAAAAGTCACTTATCATTAAGTTTGTCGTTCAGTTTTGACATTGAAAGAAATTAACTAAATATTTTCAAAATAATCAATTTTGAAAGATCTATTGCAACTCGCAGTTTCCTGGCCTTTTTAATGTCTACAACATTTCTGATGAACTGAAATGATTTCAATGACTCGGTATCTAATGAAATATGTGTTTCTTCGAAATAATTTGTAATCATTTTATGTTTTGATACAAAATTTATGTAAAGTTGAGTATTTACGATATAATTTTTTTTTCTTCAAATGTGAAACACCAAACTAAACGTACGTGAACGAAAGAGTAATTTTTTTTTGTGATGATTTTTTCGAGTATCTGCAATAAAATTTTGATATATGTATATGAACTTTCGGTTTTCGGAAATATTTGTTTCATATTGTGAACTTCATACACATTCTGATGAATCAAGAAAAACCTGATATAATTTTCTATCGAATTATTTGATGCCATATAATAATTCGAAAAGTCGACGTAATAGAACGAACTCACTGTATCTGCACTTGTATATCTAGCACTTTCAACTCCGCATTGTAGCGTGAAGGGAGTTTGATTATAAAAACACCTCTTTCAGTTTTATAGTTTGAAATTATTTGGGTTGATGAACAACTTTTCCGTGGATTACATTTTGGTATAGTATTCGATCCAGGTTATCGACAGAATAAAGTCACATATCCCTTCAAATTCAGAATCCTATCTGTATATCAAGCTGACTGAAATAGTGACGTGTTTTCATCCACGAATTCCGAGAAGAGACATTAGCTCAAATAATAGTCGATAACAGTTTCTATAAGTAATTCTCACGAAATGGGAATGAAATCTCAAATATCGAATGGCTTTTACAATCGGGAACTTTTCTCAATGGCATTTATTGATTTGGTTAATTACTTAGAGAGTTGAAATTATACTCGCAAACTGTTTCTGTACACGTAACTCATAATTTTGGTGTTATAAACTAATCGGTCTAGCCCAGGCATCTGAAACAGATCTCTTCCTAAAGGACTAAACAACTTACGTATTGGGAAACATGGAAAAAAAGTTGGTCATTAAAAAAAGTACTGCATCGTCTGACACCTGATAAACAACATCGAGAATTATTATGGAAAAAAGTTATTAAGAATCGAAAACTACCTCAAGGCATTCAACCAGATGTATATAACAATTTTTTTCTTAAGTTTTTGTTAGTTTCAGGAGAAAAACTTATTGCTCATAAAAAGTTGTTCATGGATGTCTGAACGTAGTTTACAAATCAATAACTTTTTTCCGTAGCAATTTTTGATATGGTAAAAAATAAAGAAAAAATTCATATTCTTTAAAAAAACTCGTATATGATAGATCTGAGGGTTGTTTCTTATGTTTTAAAGGTCATCCAGAACTTTTTATACAGAGAAACTTAGTCCATAAAATTAAAAATTAAAAAACTTTTAATGTGCTGCGATCTTAGGTACATACATTTGAGACTGCTCTCCTTAAAGTATTTTCAAATGAATTGAAAAATATAAGTTCAACTCAAAAATTTGAAAAAATACCTGTTACTCTCAGCTGGAGCACCTGGTATATTTACAACTTTCATCTAAAGCTTCTGAGGGGTGTCTCTTTCTAGGAACCTGGAAGATTCGAAGAAGAAAAAAAAAGCCGTAATATTCCATTCACATTCAATTGACCCAACCTGTACGTATTTCACGAATCCTGTAAGTTTTTTTCAGTTCTGAGTAGCACTACAACATAATTTTTGTGGAATTTCAACACATTTGCGTAGACTTCATTAGTAATAGCATTGAATAAATCAAAAATATAACTGGTCCCAAAGAAGGACTTTGTGGCACACCAACATTCATGGTTGCACTTTCATTCATGGGACAATTCATCCTACCACAAACAAATTTGGGACTACCAGCATGGGGTTAGATCTATTTGTTCGCTTCAACCTAGAAAGCTGAAGTGTGATAAGGAATAGTTCGTTAATCGAATAAACACACTGTCAGAAAATAAAGTAATTTGTAAATTGTAAATTCAGTTTACCTCGATGATGCATTCCTCAGGAACACATGAAACAAAATTATTGTTAGGTATCAGTGACCTTTCGCCTCGTGTCACGACGAGATAACTCATTTACCATTCATTGTTCGTGGCAAACATAGATTGAATTTCATCCCAATCAGTCCTGTTCGGAACCCCATATTCGCAAAAAGCCTTTGGTGGAAAGTGAATATTCGTTTTCACTCTCCATCCATCATTGTTCCTGAAATACAAATCAGTTACTGTAATTAACAGGAGCTCAGTTTACAAAATGTTCGTCGTATTACATTTCTCCCTATTTTGGTGCTGGATTCTGTGTGATAGATTGTCAGCGATGACGCTGATGGTGTCAAAATTTTATTGTCGAATGCATTTTCATTGACAAATGCTCACATGCTATGAAATTTTTCATGAACAAAACATGCACTAGTGCATTTTTCAGTCAAGATAATGAAATATCAAATGGTATCAACTAACAGTTCTTCTCATTAAAATTTAACATACAGCGTGTTAATTCCACGTCAATTTCATTCTCAAGGAGACACTTTTTTAAATAGTAGTTTAAAAAAAATTGTGTTTTGGACGTTTATCACAGAAATTTCAATTGTCAGATGCCATATTTTTTTTACTCATTTATGTAATTTTGATTCAGTGCCTCTGAAAAGGGGGCAAAGTTTTTTCTTCGCGAGGAATGATTTCCAAAAATAACACGAATAGAATATACGTTGCCAATATCTGATAAAAATGATGTCTATTATTCTCTAAATAGTAATTCCACCGTAGATAAGTGAACTGAGGTAGGGTCACTCGCCGCCATATTTGTGTCTACATCCCCACCCCAAATTTTGCATTTAGCTGATGTATTTTGTGCTATCGCGCAACCAAAATGAATCCGAGAGAGAATGCCGTACGTGAGACCAAGTGAGACAGGACAACTCCTATTATTCCACCGCATGCCAGAAAAAAATTAAATCTGAACCCGATACATCAAGGGTGCCGACTGGGAGTCAACCTACTTCAGATTACTTATCTACGATGGTAATTCATTCTTCTAACATTTCGGAAATCGTCATATGGGATTGAACAGCATGCAGCTGTTATTCACCTTTTGATATCATCAGAATCAGCGAGTTGTGTTTTATAAATAATTGATTAGAGATGTCCCAACTGATAAAAGTCTATGCAAGTGAAGGTGTCCAAGGTGACCTGCTTGGATTCAGTTGCTTCCCTTTGACCAATGCATGCATCCGGGAATCTTTCATGTAACCACTGTCATACAAAAACAATATGGGTACTATGGATGCTTATTTTATCCACATACCAGTAATTGTATTCTGATACTCACAACAAGGAAAGCCTGGAATGTTTGAGGATAATTATGAGTTGAAGGCGAGCATGTCTGGAGCAGAGATATATGAAAGAGAATTGTTGAGAGGAATGCCATTTGATATAAATATGAACACCTTCGTGTTCTAGGCAGGAGTATATGCCATACTCACCTGCGATCAGAAATTTATCGGCAGTAGGTGTCGAAGATCAATTGTAATCTTCTAGGACAGTAAAGCAACAGCAATACTGCACATGTGAGCTAGTGTAAGAGTGTAAAAATGCTTTGGAAAATCTGCCGATACCGAGAAAACTCAGTCTCGTATGGGGTTGGGATCAACAGATATCTTCGGGAATCAAGAGATAGACAGGCTAGCCAAGGAGGGGTCAATCATTGGCTCTGGATCACTAATTAAGTCAGAACTAATCTTGGGAATCTCCAATAGTTTGACTGTTTCTGCAATGGAAGAACTGCTGGGTAAACCGTTTATTGAAACTTTGCAAGAATGCTGGCGAAACGAAGAAAACTCAGTCTCTTATGGGACCGGGGCCCAAAGATGTCCTCGGAAATAAGGAGGTAGACAGGCTTGTCAAGGAAGTATCAACCTGTGGTTCTGGATTACCAAATGAATCAGAACTGATCTTGGGAATCTCCAATAGCTCAACTGTTTATGCAATGAAAGAACTGCGTGATAAACAGTTTATTGAAATTGTGCAAGAATGCTGGCGGAACAAAGAAAAGTCAGTCTCCAATGGGAACGGGGCCCACAGATGTCCTCGGAAATAAGGACCTAGACAGGCTTGTCAAAGAAGGATCAATCTGTGGCTTTGGATATTCAATTGTGTCAGAACTGATCTTGGGATTCTCCGATAGCTTGACTGTTTCTGCAATGGGAGAACTATTCGAAAAGCAGTTTATCAAAACATGATCCGACACATCCGGTATTAAACATTAGAAGCTACATATAACTGGGCCTTCAGAAAAAACTGAAGTGACATCCTAATAGACGGGATCTCAGGCTAGTAGGAGGGCTTCCAATGGGACACAATCTCTTGAATAGACTGGTCGTCATGAAAAAAGTTCTGCTTGGAAAGCTGCTGAAATATGCCAGGAAAGCTAGCATAATCTGTTGAATATTCTGCCAAGAAGTAAGAAGAAAAAAATTGAAAGAAAGGAAGTAATTGAGTTAATTTTCCTGAATGCTCCTGATCATTCCAGACTATACTAATATTATTTATTATGAGATAATCGTGCGAAATTTTGGAATTCTGTTGGTTTCTATACTTGATAGCTCAGCATATCTTGGTGGAATTTGAATAATTCTCTCGTTCCTTTCTGTTTTCTGGTACCTCTGAAATCGAAATTTTGTGAGATCCAGTGACTTCTTTGACCTTGAAACCCTGGTGACCTCAGATATACAGCAGTATATAGAAGTGATGTTTATTATGTATCTGAATCAAAGTTTCCGTCAAATGAAAAGGATGAGAAAAATCAACTCCGTCGCATTTTGTTTTTCATCACCTCATTTTCTTAACCTCAACCTGCTCCACAGTGGCGTTGCCAGAAGGGAGAGAGGGGCTATCCTTCCTTTCCGAAATCATTCAAAGTTTCGAAGATCCGGCAATTCAAATTGCAAGATGTTACACAACATTTTTTTTTATCCCCTCAAAGTAAAATTCTGACTACGCCACTGCGAGATCCAACCTCAGGACCTGGATTATAGTCCCCCGGTTTTGAGGTGACAGAAAAGATTCCGCTCAACCAGGATTCATCATATAATACTTTCCGTGACACATTCGTTCTGCATGTTTCAGTCTCCAGATTGATGATCTCAGATATGGCAATGTTATATCAGTTTCGTATCTCCAGAATAGCAAGATGCTTGGTATTGGAAGTCGAATCATTTTCACAAACGTTATAGTGGAATACGATATGGACTATTTTAGAAATGTCAGCAAAAGCTAATTGTTTGAATTTGAGAGCACAATTTTCCAGTAGAAAATGCAAGCAATACAGCAATGTATCTGTTGGAACTCGAAAAAAGTTCATGTTAGATACTGATGACTATGTGATTCCAAAAAGTGATGTCTGAATTCGAAAAACCTACAAAACTCCTTTTTCTTGAATTTCTGCACTCTGTATGCCTCAGGGAACACCTTCGGAGGCAGCGAGTTCTGAAGCTTTGCCGTTCGTAGAAAATAAATGTTTTACATTCCAGATTAGAAGGTTTTAAAGGAGCCGTCAACATCGAACTCATGAAAAATATTCAGAATGCTCAGGAATTGTCATCAGACATCAACTGGTTACCTAATTTCTTACATACTGATGGTAGGCAAAAGAATATTACAGAAAAACAGACCATTGTTCATTGGAAATATATAGTGTTTCACTCATACCATCGTCTTGAACTTCTATTACGTCTCACAATCGATGAAGCTCCAACTCCGTATAAGCTGGAATTACTAGAACAATCGCTTAAATGTCTCGGAAGATTCACTCACAGAAATAATAACCGTCCGTTCAGTTTTCCTTGATGACAAAGGTTTTCATTCTAACTAACTAAGTATCGGTTTTTGTTCGGACGAAATGTCCTTTCTAAGAGCTCATAGTTTTCGTCATTCTCTTCGATAACGAGACACTTCAAGTTGCTTCTTTCCTTTCGGGTTTTTAGACGGTCTTTATATTCTGCACCATCCAGGAAAAAATTAGAGTAAATTGAAATGAGTGAGTTCTGAATATATTTGTGACTGGTATTCAGCAAAAAAACTTGGCAAACTTCAAAAAATAATTGACAAAGGAGAAAAAAATTGGATGGAGACATTATTGGAGAAACAAGAAATGAAAGCAAAAAGAAATTCTGATCAAACAATTAGTGATAATAATAATAATGATAATACTCCCTCATAAACACTCGTTGAGTGTACCCAAAGGCATAGACTGTGCGGGTAGGGGACGGCTATTATTATTATTTGACGTGGCGCTCCGGGGCGACTTACTGATGTTTTAGGTGATGCATTCACTTTTCAGCTGTAGGAAAACCCGGAAAACCTACAGCACCACCTCGGGTGTTCGGTGTGCACTCCAAGCTAGCACCAGACGAGATTGGCATCTAGACAACTCACAATAAACTTGCTTCGATCCGATATAAAGTAGATGAGAAAAATTATTTTGTACCTACATCGGGCTCGAACCGACTATCGCTATGCAGGAGTTTCGAACGGCTGTGCCTTAGACTGCTGATCCACCGACCACTCTACTACACTTTTTTGACAAAACATAAAGGATAAAATAAAAAAAAATTACATTACTAACTGTATATGTAATCAACCACAAATACATTGAAATATGAATGAATAGGAATTTTATTTTACCTACTTTGTCATATATGAACATAGTTTAAAAAAGCAGAATGTGAGCAATAAATTTCCAATATCTCACGAATTAGCAAAATCACATTTGTTCATTGCCTCAAGAGTGATATTCAGACACATTGCAGAGATAACCCGATTACAATCGCATTTTAGTCGCTTCATATTGGATATATCACGGATTATAAAATTGCGAAAATAAAAACTCTTTGCTTTTCAACGCAACCATAATTGAAACATTTTACGTCCGAGTGATTTGCGGTAATCCATCTGACCAATTTTACTCTCTCTATCCACTGGCTTCCGCAGTTGAAATGATTCGAGAACTCGTTATTCACGTTTCAGTCATGTTTCACGTTCCTTTCAGAATTTATTTTGTTTTTTTTCGAAGCCGCAGAGAAAATTCAAGAGGTTTCTCACGTTTCATTCCTGAATTTCTCCTGAAAAGAGTAACTCTCGTTGAGTACGTTTTGCATAAAGAAATGTGTAAACAGACATCGTGGTTCACATACATGAAGCCAAGCGTACCTGGACCAGTATTTTTGCATGTTATTTATCACTTGGAGATTTCTGAATGACAGCGAATCACAACGGGGCTTGATTTGAACTGACGATGAGTATTTCGTACTTTTTCAGAATGAGTAATGATGACATTGAATGTGGGAGAATGTTTTGAGTTTTTCCAGGTTTTTAAAAAAACACAGTACGGCTGGACATTTCATTTGATTAACACCACAATCACTATTTTAGCCATATGGACTCACAAGTCGCCCCACTCAATGTTATATCGATGTTTATCGTTTTTTCTTTGTTTGAAAGATACTACTTTCGCACTTATTTGAATATTACTTAAAATGTGCACGATTTCTGAAATCCTGAAATAACTTTTCAGAGAATGTATGGTGAGAGCTGGATTAGAGGTAAGAATTGGTTTTCCACTTAACCTTCTGCAGACAGTAAGTATGTTCTGTTCTTCGAAATTGATATATAAACGGTTTTTGCAAAATTTGGTGTAGTAACTAATACACTGGAGTTCCATCTCTCGACACCAAATTAGTATTTTCAACAATAAATTATTTTATCTGCGAAGTTCATTCAGACTTCACTTCAGAAAAACCTGCGACAAAATATTTCAAATGAAACCTTGCCATAAACTATTCTAGAATATCCGCCAAAATCTCCTATTTTGATAATGGTTCCCTTGTATGGATGGTCCATTTCCTTCATAAAAGTATACAATGCCATTTCAAAATGGCAGTGTTATAAAGATTATCTTTAACGAGCTGTGATAATACCGATCCTAAATCCCGACAAAGATGCACATCAGCTTACTAGCTATCGCCCTATATCACTGCTTAGCGTGATTGCTAAAGTGGTGAAGGAAATTATCCTCAAAAGGCTGCTGAACCTCGAGAAAGGATTGAAACTCATCGCGGACGTGCAGTTCGGATTCCGTAGTATACGACCTCGCAGGTGATCCGAATTGTGCACGGGGTGAAGGAGGCCTTTCAGCAAGGTCCCAACACAGTTATGGGCCCGTTGGATATGCTGGCTGCTATTGGTAGTCATGCCTTTCAATACGGTGAGATTTATCGGTTCCTACCTTACAGAACGATCTTTTGTGGTGAGAGGGATCGTGCTTATATTCCTTAGATACGCATGATTTCCCGAAGACCGAGAGGGTACATACTGCGGTATATGCGGAAGATATCGCATTATAAGCACATTCATTCCCAAGCGTGGTCGCTGCAACGCAGATCCAGATTCATCTGGATCCGTCGTGCCGTAAATGGAGAAGAACAAAATGAGGTTGAACGTGGAATAGACTGAAATCATCAATTTCACGAAGAGGGGACGCATTTCTAAACTTCCTCCTTGTGGAACGAGAGTCCAGGATAGATTCGTGAGAGAGTCGATCGCCGTGAGGCACATGTAAGTACAATTGGGCCGGCGTATGAAATTTCACAGACCCATAAATCTGGCTATAAAAAGGGCCAAAGCTGCGGTAAGGCGGTTCTACCTCCTGATAGCTATAAATTCAAAGCTTAGCACAGACAACAAACTGTGAGACCTGCAATGTTATACGCTTGTCCAGTGTTCTGCCGCCTAGGTATCACGCTTCTTATGAAGAAAAAGGTACTGCGTATAGTTACTAATAGTGACCGTTACATCCGCCTAGTTCACCTTTGTGAGATTGGCGGTGTCGACTCGATCCCAATATATATTGAAAAGTTGTTTTACAACTTCTATGACTTCTTTTTACCTGAAACTGACTCGCAATCTCACTCGCATCAGGGAGTATGACAATACCCCACGTAAATACGGGGACCTTATCTACCAATCTTTGCCAACTTTGCCCATAAAGGGGCAGCCACTCCAAGAGTGACAAATAAGAACAATTTCTGAACCCTGTTTTTTGCAGTGAGCTTTTTACGGGATTTTGCATAACACTGCTAACTCCACCGACTAAATCCGTTCAGTATCTGTGTAGGTTAGGTTTGAACGTGAGTGGGCCCATATCAGGCCCTCCACTGCGCTCAATGGCCTGTTGTGGCTCATCCTATAGTTAAATTTCTCCCAGTATATCCTATCTCTTAACGAAATTAAGGAGTACATTGGGAGAATAATTTATCAGGTTCTCTGGCCTTACTCTCGTATTGCTAAATGTTGAGAATCTGGTTCCGACCACTGCGGGGTATGTACATAAAATGTGTTTAGCCGTTTTATCCTCCTCCATGCATAGACGGCACTCTGCATCTTGTGCAAGTCCGATTACATGCATGTGGTGTTTGAGTTTGCAGTGGCCAGTGAGCACTGTATAGAGTAACTGCACATCCACGCACAAGCGACGCCAGAGGCGTGGATTCTGCTCGTAAATGACCTAGTCTCGAAGTATTTACGGACTTGCCCACTATCTTCGTGGGGTTGACTCAAATGTCTTTCTTTGGGTAATTAGGAGGCGGCTGGGCGTTGCAGCCAAGGAATGGACTGACAAAGGTCTATCGCTCGATTTTAAACTGAATGTCCCGATTCTCTGTCCTTCCGATATGGTGCAGAGAAGGCAGAAGTAATATATAAATGATAATATTTTGAGGTCTGATATGTCAAACAACAGCTTCGACATATAGAAAACTTTGAACTTGAATTAGAATTCGAATGGATCGTATTTCAATAATAGAGTATAAGATTAATTCGTTCAGTATTCTTATACCACATTATTCATTTTCCTTCACACCTAAACATCGTTCTTGTTATAAAATTTATGATTAGGTTCATTAAAAATTGATGAGCAATGAAAAACTTTGTTATGGATGCGATAATTACTCAGCTCGAACTTGAAATAAAAGCGGATTCAAGAAGGGATGGGAATACTCTATAATTAGCAGTATCTGTCGGAAATTTTATTGTTAGTGTTTTTTCATATTGAAAATTATTTGTCATAGAGAGTTAGTTCTTTGTGTTCCCTGAGCTTAATACTGGTAAACCTTCATACATTTAGCTTCAAATCAGGAACTTAAAAATCAATCACTATTCCGGGAATTATCGGTATTTCATGGAATCTCAGCTTCTATGGTAACGAGAAAACTATGCAGGTTTTTCCCACAATATAACTACCTGCATACAGAATAACAATAATTATATTTATTGAAAGAAATACGATAAAATCGTATCAATAATCAGAATACAATATCTGCTTATGATAACACATGGTAGAGATTGCTCTCACAATCAACTTGACGCAGTTGCTGTCTTTACAATTTTTTTTTCGATTTTCTTTGATTTTTGAAATACGTTGTTGGATACGTAGGTGACTGAAAGTTACTGAAAACCCAAACGTGTTGCATGTAGGTGGCAGTATAAGCCTTCCGTATTAATGCCGATTTTTTTGCATCTTTTCTACGATTTCGAAGATTTTTTTTTGAATTGTGGAGTTCTAAAAACTGACCTTTGGGACAGAATATCATTTTCTTTCTACAAAAAGCAATGGCTGCCGCGTATATTTTTAGAGGTTAAAATTCAAGAAATTGTATTAGCGATATTTTTAGATTCGAAATTGATAATTCTGTGGCCGAATCAACATTCACATTGTATCATGATAGAATCTTAATTGCACACCTCTCAAAAGCTATCATCAGCGCAGCAATGGTTTGTAGATATTTATGGAGCATGTTAGTGGAAATATTAAACTCGTCAAATCCATGCTTATATGTAGGGGGCAGCGCTAATCGATTTCATGGAAGAGGTACTTTTTTGTATTGGCTGGGTGGTTCCATAGGAATTCGGGAATCTCTTATTTTTTTTATTCATCATGTCATTTCGATTCTTTCTCAAAAATTATCATAACAAAAAGTCGCTAAAGTTCCCTAATTTACACGAGAATATTGAATCATTTGATAAAGAAAAAAATTCTTGATCAGAAATTGCGTAATATCGATTACCGTGTTTGCTCTTAAATGGTTTTTGAATCTTGTTGAATTGGACGTGAAACACCGTGCGGATATGCAAAATCGCGATCTTTTTATTTGGCACTGGAAATAAAAGACGATTTTCGATTATTATCGCTGCTGTCGAAAACTGTATTGAAACAGTAACGTCAATTTATGCCCGATTGGTGAGAAAAATATTTTGTAAATTGGCAGGAGTTAGGGATTTATCATGAGAGAACTAAGTGTGCGAGATAAAATTGAACTAAGCTGCCAGATAATTTCATAACAGACATTCTGATAAACTTCTAGTGAGAAGCAGTACGGTAAACCGTATACATTCTGTCTTTAACGAAACAGGTTGTGTATCGAGGCATATATGCTCAAAAACAGAAAAAATCCACATCGTGAAAATAGCAATGGTATGCGAATATTACAATATTTTCGTAGTAATCCTCATTCAAGCTTGCGAATGGCTAGTTTGAACTTAAATATCCCTAGAGAAAATATCAGGAGATGCCTTGGAAAATAAAATCAAACTATTCAAGCCAAACATTTCATTCACTCACGGAAGAATGCCGTAGTCTCGTCCCAAAATTCAAGGTACCGGTCTGAGGATATTCCTAATTGGGTTATTAATGCAAAAAGGCGATATTTCCATAAATTATTGATTAGATTATCGGTCCGTTCTTCTCTGAAAGTAATCTGAATGAAAGTATATTTTTAGACTTTTGAGAAATGAGTTTTTGGGCCAAATACGAAACACACGAATTCAGGATCACCTGAATTTGAAGTTCAATGAGATTGGTCTTCTGTGCATAATGCAGTTATTGTAAGATAATGGCTGGATGATAATTAAGAAATTCGATGGATAGGTCAAAATATTAATCACATTAAGTGGCCGCCAAGATCAATGAACCTGATACTGCTAGATTTTTTCAGAAAGTCCTTATCGCAGTCAGTAGAAGAACTACGCATCAGAATATCCGAAGCTTGTGCAGAAATTACAACAGAACAACGGAGAAAATTTATATTAAATATTAGAAGAAGGCATGACAAGTGCATTGCAGTGGATGGGCTGAAAAAACAAAAATTTTATGGGAGTTCATTCCTGTTTCTGTCTAAAATAATTCGTGGAATATTTTTTTTAAATGTTTAATTTGTTCCATAGTTAATTGACCAGAAAGAATATGTTCATTCGTTCATTTTATTTTACACATAGTTATCAACGATTACTCGATATTTATTTTACTTCTCAGTCCATCAGTTACTTGAATTAATTCATCATAAAAACTTCTTCGATTCGACCACAGAATTAATATTTAATAATTTTTGATGAAATTTGGTAAAACATCATTTGAGAGGGTGCTCAAACCAATGGTGATTTTGAATTTTTCCTGAAAAAATCGCTAACACGCTTTCTTGAATTTTAACCTCTAGAAATATAGGGTTTCTGTAGAAAGGCAATGATATTTCGTTCCAAAATAGAGATTTCTTAGCTCTATAATTAAAAAAAAGGTCTCCGAGCTCGGAGAGAAGATGCAAATTTTAGGAAGGTGTCCCGCTTTCAAGTGGGTCACACTGTATGTATAATTTCTTTCTCCTTTCAGTTTCCCAAACTCTTCAGCCTCGTTAGAATGTGCTAATTTTCATCTTCCGGACATACTATTTAATTCAATTGATATACATGAAAATATATCTGGAAGAATGAGGTCCACATCACAATATGTTATTTTCCATCCATCTGTCGCCGAAGTTATCAGTTAAATAATCACAAACTTGTGAGACAGAGCAGCATTTTCCAAAATTAGATAAGTTTGCAAATATTCCACGAAAATCGATATTCAAAACTGGTAATAGGTCAAGTTTCGTTCAATATAGGGAATCAAAATACTATTGTTCTAAATTCTGTCCACACTTTATATAAAAGTGAATGAGGATATTTATGCTTCAAAATTTGCATGTACTGGTTCCCCCCAAACGAAAAAACTTAAAATATTCAGAAAACATTGTGAGGACTGAGGGAGTGTCAGTAACAACTGGTGTCCCTCTTGAATTTCCGTAGGCTGATGTTAGGTTTTCCGAAATTGATACATAATCAGCTTCTTGAAACCTTTTGTGAGAATGAATACACTGGAGATTCATATCGACACCAAACCAATATTTTCATTACATATTATAAGTGGTTCAGTCATCAAGTGACCATATCACATACAACTATATCAATCCATTGAACTATTTCATATAAAAATAGACCCAGTCTTCACTTCAGAAAAAACAATGATTTCATTCAACTTTTACTTTCTACGGCAACATATTTCCAATGAAATAAATATCCAAGGTTGTCTTCGCCAAAAAAATGATTGTAACCTTCGCCTTAAACTATCCCAGACACATTGGAAATGTAACTCGATTACAATCGTACTTTATTCGCTTCGTGTTGGATAGTTCTCGAATTATAAAATTTCAAACACAAAAACTATTCTTTTTGCTTTTTAGCACACCCATCACTGAAACATTTTACGCCCGACAAAATTGCGGTAGTCCAACTGACCAAATTAATTTACTCTCTCTATCCTCTGGCTTCCGCAGTTGAAAGGATTCGAAATCTCGTTGTTCACGTTTCAGTCATGTTTTACGTTCCATTCAGATTTTTTATTTTTTTCGAAGCCGCAGAGAAAATTCAAGAGGTTATTCACGTTTCATTTCTGAATTTTTTCTGAAAAGAGTAACTCTCGTTGAGTACGTTTTGCATACAGAGACGTGTAAACAGACGTCGTGATTCACATACATGAAGCCAAGCGTACCAGACCAGTATTATTTATGTTATTTATTACTCGTGAATTTTTGAATCACAACTAGGCTTCATTTGAAATAAGGACTAGTATTTCGTACTATTTCAGAATACGTAATGATGACATTGAATGTGGAAGAATGTGTTTTCCGTTTTTCCTGGTTTTTCATAAAACAGTTCGTTGGATATCTCATCTGATCAACAGTATTACCATTATTTCAGCTATATGCTCTTTCAAAGCTCCACACTCAATTTTATTTCGTTGTTTATCGTTATTTTTTTCTGTTTGGAAGATACAACTATCGCACCTACTTGATTATTGCTCACTATTTGTTTTCTGAAAGCCTGAAATGTTGAGAGAACGTGTGGTGAAAAAACAGAGGCAAAAAATATAATTATTTCAGCTCCAACCTTTTACATTCTACAGCAACATATTCCATGATATTTCTCAGAATTCCTACGCCAAAAAATGAAATTAGAACCTTCGCCAGAAAGTATACTGGAACATCCGCCAAAATCTCTCATTTTAATAATTATGAATGAATCGATAATAGAATTTGAAAAAAGTTTGATTTGGTTGCTTATACCATATTTTCATTCACACTTGAACCTCATTTTTGTAATGAAATTCATTATTTTGGATCATAACTAATTGAACAGCAATGAAAAACACTGTGATGGATGCGATAATTACTCATTCTGAAGTTGTAATAAAAGCGGATTCATAAAGCGACGATAAAACCCTACAAATAGCCGTATCTCTCAAAAATTTATTTGTTAATGTCTTATGTTGAAATCCAATTTGTCCTATTGGGTTTTATGTGTATCTGAGCTTAATACTGGTAAACTTCTATACAATCTTGCGTCAAACTAGGAACTTTCAAATTAAACACTATTCCGGGACTTATTGGGATCAGATGGAATCTCTGCTTCTATAGCTGCAAGAAAACTATGTGGGATATTTTCCACAATATTTCAAAATACGAACCTTGAGAATGACACAGTTGCTCTTTTTTAGCTGCGTTATTAGTAGCCAGATATTTTCTCTGATTATGTTCAAATTTGTTGATATGTACTATTTTGACATTGAATCATTTTAACGCAAAAGAGAATAGATATTCAGTACTCTATTATTCGGGTGTGGGGGGTCCTACTGTTTTTAAATTCTTTTCAATGTTTGATATGTGTTGTAGGATAGATAGGTTATTGAAATTCGCTGTAGACACAAACATGTGGCAAGTATCGTTTGGACGCAAAAGCCTTACGAATAAATGGCGGATGCGCCGAGATCGAAATATGTTTATTTTGGAGGACTAGGCATGGATAAAATAAATAATGGTCTCTTGGAACACAATGAATCTTTATCAGTCAGTTCCTTCTTATCTGAACTCGATATAAGGTGAACCCGTTGAAGTGTGACCTAGTTTTCAATGAGTTGATTTGTTTGATACATTATAACATATTTTGGAGATTGCTAAGGACCTGATATTTGTTACCAACGGTCTTCAGGGACTTGATACATACTTTCGAATCTACGTATTTTTATATCATCGTATTAGAAGTTATCTATATTTCAAAAAAACATGGTTCCGTTTATTTGGGGTAGGTTAAACGGTTGATTATTATTCATTTGCCAGGGACAGGACAATTATAATGTTATAATCAACCGTTTAATTAGTATTTCCCCACGGGTTGATTATTATTCATTTGGCAGGGACAGGATACTTAAAATGTTGTCCGACCTACCCTGTCACTGATGAGAGGCAATAAACCTCGAAACATGCATGTCTGCGGGTGGTCATTCCCAGCCAAATGAAGGATAATCTTCTATTTCTCTAGAAGAAAAGCACCTGCAATTGGTTCTTCTTGGAAAAACGTTGCACAAATATCTGTCAGTTGTAGTTCAATGTCCGTCGTTGTATTAGCCAGGGAAGTAGTTGTTTTCTGACAGATGTTTGCCATTATTTTTCCACTTGGCGAAAACGCTAAGAGAGAAGGGTACTCCGTATTCATTTCAAGAATGATAAGGTTGTTTCAATTTATTATTATTATGTTGATGTCCATTTTCCAGCACAACCAAAAGTAACAGACAATCTAGCTGCTATAATAAAAGATTTAGAAAATTTCAACAATTCAATCCGAACGCACTGTTATTTGGGAGGATATGCGATTGTTGATGAAATGTTGAGATTTCGTTGAAAACGCTCTTTCAAAATATATATGTTTCATAAGCCAACTAGATATGGGCTCAGAATATTCTATTGGTGAATGCAAGAGTATTTTAGGCATATACTTTAGAGGTGTACGTGGGAAGTCAACCTGAGGGACCATTCATGATTTAAAACAATGATCTAAGTGTAGTCGTTAGATTGATGCAACCTATTCATAACCCGCACAGAAATCTTCTTTCAGATAACTGGTTCATATCCATATCGTTGGTAACTACTTTACTGAAAAATCGCAAACTTTTTCCTCTAGGTATCTCACGTGCCAACAAAAGAGAAATTTATCCAGAGATACTCATTCCACAAAGACTAGTCAAGTCAGTCATGTTTGCCTTTACAAAAAAAAAAAAAAAAAAAAAAAAGATATGACGTTGGTATCATATAAGGTTTTTCAGTTGATTTTCTTCTCGACATGTTTGGATGTTATAGAAAATTTAAGAGAATTTTTAGGGTATATTAGAGTAATGAGACGCGACAACATTGCATTAGTTAATACACAAGATAATGGGGTCTTCAGGCATAGATAGGATCTGAACTACAACAATTCCTATTCATATTTTGGAATTGTTCCATACTTTTAAAATTTAACTGCCTCTATACCCAATGAGGAAAATTCTACCTTATTCTATCATAAATAGAGTTAACTGGAATTTAGGGATATACATTATGGACATATCAGAGTGATAATATTTTATATGCTAGAAGATTCGATCATAGCAATTCTGATATCATATAAGTCTTACAAATAAATTATTACTCACTAGTCAACCACTAAGTCATCTGCTTTCCTATTATAATTCTGTTGGGGTTCTATCAGAATTTATTTGAGGAGGTCACTATTGCTCATGAAAACTATTGTTATTAACTCGAGGTTGAGTTTTGTGGAAAGAATCAGAAATAATGATACTAACATCACGATAATGAGCTGACTTTCGAAACAGAAAATATAAGCATAGAGTAGAAGTTACTTACTCAACTCATTATAGACGTTATATGGAACGCAGTGGTCGTGATGGCAGAGCGCTAGTCTATTAATTAGAGGGACGTGGGTTCGATTCCCAGCATGGTCAATAGTCTCGTGCTAGGAATCGCACGTTAAGCCTCGTTAATCCTTTGCTCGCACAAGTTTCGACTTCTGAGGGCTGTCGTTCGTAGGGCGATGACAGCTAGTTAACGGAAAAAACAATTTTAAACAACAACAATTTAAACAATATAAGATATTTGGCTCCTGGACTACCAAAGCTAGTTTGACCAGCCAAGAATATATTAATTACAGGACAAGTAACAAATTAATATCCGATAGAAATTCTTTATATCCATTAGGCCGCTCACTAATGCAGGTCAAAAATGTCAAAGTTTACATGGAAATGTATGTAGAGATTGGAGTCTAATGATTTTGTTGCATGATAGACCATCATCAATCTACAACTAGAATATTGAGTATGAAGTCATTCGATTCATAATTGATTACATACTAGCACAAAAAATACCTGAGAGCCTCAGAAGGGAAAATAGTGAGAATCATAATTGGGTCAATTGGGTAAGATGACGTTAAATACAGGAAAATTTATTTCAACAATATAAATAGAAGAAGACCTAGAACTTTCTTCTCTTTCTGGAAACGAATTATATTGCTTTAGAGCACACTCGCACTTTGTGAACAAGAAATTATATTGTTTTCAAGAATCATAACTTATTTCTCAAAATCGCGGGGATTTGTTCTTAATATTTATCGAGCTTTTTGTATTACATAGGACTTGAAAAATTACTGCAAAAAAAACTCAAATTATAATAATTGATGAAAACACGGTTTCGGAATTAAATCTACGGGTATGTTTGAACTTTGAACGTTCATACTGGAAACTAGTAAAAAATAAAACTGCTGAGGATTCACCTTCTTCACGGTGGATCAAAGTTGAAGCGAATACTTGTCAACTAGTAACACCGAGTCCGATGATTTACGGAGTGAAATAAAGTACTGAATAATCTCTGATCGACTGAAATACTTATATTCATATGATACGGTTTTCATTAAGAAATCAGGGAAGAAAAACAACAAAAAATTACCAGACTTTTTGTTACTAATACAAGAAAAATAAGAATGTGATAACTTAAATTGTTCTAGGGAAAAAATACGAAGCTGAGTTTTTTATGCAGATTTTCTGAATATGTTCATTATTACTAGAATATATGTGAATTTGGGAAATATCAAGAATTTCAGGAGCTTCCAGTTCTTCGCACACTGAATATATTTTTATTTAATTTTCATAATACCATAGTTTTCTTATACAGTGCGTTCATAAAGTGTGGAAACGCTACATTATCTTACTAGTTGATCATTTTTGGAATGAAACCTGGGACAAGTCAATTCTGTATTTCAGTTTTCCTCCTTTTTTCACAAAGGAATTGATTTTTCCCCACCACCTAACAAGATATTTTTTTATTCTCAGTATACTGCAACTGAAAGTTTCGGATATAACGTATGTGGTATGTGTGAAATCAGAAAAATATATGCTTTAAATTTTTCATACACTTTCAATTAAAAAAATATCGATTTCGTCATATCTTATGAGGTGGTGGGGAATGAATAATATTTTTGTTAGAAAAGGTGAGAAACTAAATAACAAAATTGACGTATCCGAGCTTCAGCTCCGAAAATAAATGAATCGTAAGATAATGGAGAACGCATTGTATCTCTCTTGGGATTTCAATCTCCAATAAGATCTCAATATGACTTACATCTGAATATTATTCAATTTCGTCAAAAACCTAAAGTATTCTATTCTGAATTCATCTATTTCTAAAATAAATTGAAAATAACACTTAACACATTATTTTTGGAGGGCGAATTGGTCTATTACCTTTTGTTCACTTGTTCAGAATTCCTTGATTTTATATTTTTTCATTGGATGAAAATGAAAACCTCAAAATACCATATTGAGGAGAGAATTCCCTTAAAAATTGAACTTTTCGTCATTATTTAACAATAGCGATTCCTTAGAGATTCTTTCAATGCATCGACCATTGCGTAACATTAATTTCTCTGCTAAAGCACTTGAAAGTCTTCATGAGCAAAATTTGTTGCATAAAAAAAACATCAGTATAACAATCGTATTGAACGTAGGTGCCTCGTTTCGTTTTCATTCATTTTAAAGCAACTTATTTCCGATGAGTGCCAAAACGATAAATCCATCAAACCTTCGCCATAAATAGCCCTAAAACATCCGCCAAAATCTCCAATTTTGTTGATGGCATAGTTATAATTTATAAATCTTCATCATACTGCAAATTGGTTTTCGAAATATATTTATTGTTGCATAAATTTCCTACACCGCATCATTCATTTTTATTCACACCTAAACCTTGATTCTAAAACGAAAGGAGATAAAATTTATAGCTGGATTCGTACATAACAAATTGATGAGCAATAAAAAACCTAGTTATGGGGCGATAATTACTCATCCTGACGATATATCGCCGTGCAATAAAAACTGATAAATGAAGGGATGGGTGTACTCTATAAATAGCCGTATTACTCAAAAATTTGAACGTTTATCTATCTCATGTTGAAGTCCTATTTGTCATATTGAGCTTGATGAATATTCGAGTTTGATACTGGAACATATTCTCCGACTCCTCTGCTTCTACAGTTGGAGAGAATTATACAGGAAAATTATAGAACAATGATAAGAGAGTCCACGAGTTTCCACAAAATAAATAAATCATCAATCAGACATAATAATAATAATACTTCATAAACACTCATAGTGTACCCAGAGGAATAGCCTGTGCGGGTAGAGAATGGCTATTATTATTACTTGCCGTGGCGCTTCGGGCGATTCCCTAATTTTTGGTAGCGGATTCAATTTTCAGCTGTAGGAAAACCTGGTCAACCTACAGCACCACCCCATACTCAATATTTTAGACATAATTACCTGTTAGGTACGCTAATGGAGATCCAACAGTTTTGTTTAATGGCCCAAAGACTTGCAAGGCAGAACCTGTTCCACATTATCTTCATTCAAACCATTTTGTCCGCAGATATATTCCTTCCCTAGAAGGAAAGGATTTTTTAGTTCTCAGTGTGCTTTTCGCTGATCAGAATTAATAAAATGATCTTCTACATCATGATTTGTTATCAAAATTTGATTAGAAACAAGTTTTTTCACGTTATTCATTGGTTGACAATAATTGTTAAGTAGCATTTTGTTTTGGTTTACAGCGAAATCTGTCAAGCTATATACATATAATGTGTTGGTGAGTATCCTGTTCTTTCTCTGAATATGTTCGGAATTTAGGGGAATATTTTGAGGTTGGAGCATTTCAATGGAATGATTGAATACGTAATCTATGCTAAATGAGTATTAGCTAAAAACTGCAGGAGAACTGTGAATAATCATACGAATGGTATCGGATCAACCACGAATTATTTTCCATTTGATGAATGATCCGATTCAATCCCTCTTATATGATAAAGTTAGAGAACAAGATGAAAGAGAAAGAGAGAAATATTTCACGATGGAGTGTTTAATAATCAATCCAATATTATTTGAAACTCTCTTCAAAAACATGATAATGATATGATTAACATCGATCAAAAGTATCAGGTACTTTTATTTTCAGCAATTTTCCAAAAGCTGATGAACAAAATCAGATTTGTAATTGAAATTGGTATATAGTTTGTTGAAATTTGCCATCTGAAATTTCGTATGGAATAGATAGATAGAGTGGGAAGATTCAAAGGATATTCTCGTAAAACATATTTCTTGAGGTGGTTTCATATGTATATTCCAGAATAATATTTTATATCGGAAAATCCAATTTCCTTTAGAAGCAGTTTGTTTGAAAGTGATTGACAATGTTTCACTTTGAGTAAGGTTATTCTGGACTTTCATTGTCTAAAAAAGAACAAGAAAAATAAATTCGCTGAAATTTTATCAACGACGTTTGAACTTTTCAAATCTACAGCCGTTATCAAGTGTATAATAGTTATTTATGCAATAAGTGCAAAAAGTAAGTGTTTATTGCACTCGACGTGAAATTGTCCGAGTTGGACAACACGTCGAGTGCAATAAACATTTTTTGCACGAGTTGCATACAACAATTTTTCTACGTTCATGCAAAAAGCGAAAAATTATTTATTCAGGTGCGACACTAGGTGGAGGAAAATGAAATACGCAATTTAAATTAATAATTATTACTATCGATTTCATCACCATCATCTAGTTTTCCATTAATATTACTCATTTTAAAATTTTCAGTTCTGTAATTGTCAGAATTAAATTTTGACTGACGTTTATATATAATAAAGATCAAAATCATAGTCGCCATGAGCGCGTATATTATCACGAGGTGTAGTCATAGTGAGTACAGACAGCTTGCTCTATGCAGGTAGATGGTTTAGAACATAGCGGATCAGTTTTGATTATAGAGTCATTCTCGGGAAAGCATTGTTTGTTCAACTCTGACTGCTAATATTGACACAAAATAATATAAAATATGTAGCTGTTTAAAACGTATGGCCAATCTCACAGAATATCTGCTAAATATGTAGTGTGAAGTAGAATGACAGATGAGTGCAATAAAAACTTTATTGCACTAGTGCTTCTTTTTCCACTGAATATAGTTCAATAAAGTTTTGCGAGGATATAGTGAAAACTTAAACTGCGTCGTGTATCGGGATTCGAAGGACTTGAGGGTGGGGCTTCAATCAATTCTAGTGTTTCTTCTTAAATATACAGAGAGTTAATTGAGTACGTTGACAAACTTCGAGAGTTGATTCTCTGAATTATTTCAAGACGGAAAGTTTATATAAAAACATATGTCCCAAACGGCTTGGTTTTCGAAGTACAGGGTGATAAAAATACATTTTTTTCGAGATTTTTTGGAGTCAACTTCTACATTTTCAACGATAACCACTTCAAATTGGGCAAGTGGTGAAAATTTAAGGCATTTTGCCTACCCTTATCTAAGTCTATTATTATTAGTAATCATCAATATGGTATACGTTATTGTTCTTGTTGTTTTAAAAATGTTTGCCAATGGCATGTTTTTGTTACTGATGTCGACTGAGACATTAAAATTTGCATTAAAGTTGTTCAACACACCCAAAACAAAATCGCACTCCCTCCCCCCTTTGCACCCATACTATGTACAGAATATCCAGTAGACTAGAAATACGCTTCTGAGTCCATATCACTGTTGTTTGTAAGATTGCTGTGCAACAAATAAAAATATAAAATACTAGTTTTTCAGATTGATTTGTGTATTTTGGGAGCTGTTGTCACGGCAACAGTTGTAAATCGCGGTCCAGCTTTAAAATAACATTGTATAACTATATTGTAGAGTAGTAATCATGCTGATGAACTGGCACACGGTTTGAACTCATTCGAGTGAACATTGTTTATTTTACTGATTCGGTTCAAATTCGTATGCAAATTCATCAGTGGTGTACATAAGCCATCGGCTCTATCTTGTCTACAGGGCGTGCCAACTCGAATTTTACAAGTATTTTCTAGGAAGTGACCAAATAATTGGATTTCGAAACAAAGCAGATTGAATTGGTCAGCACAGCGTTTTTCTGACAATCCTTTGGGTAATTTTTCAAAATTGAACACCAACTTCTTTGTTAAATCTTAATAGATCAGTCCAAGAATTGACCATCTTCAACGAAAAGCTTCGGAGCTTCAGACAAAATAAGAAAGGTTCACTAATAACAGAAAGTATTTCTTCTATTTAGGCGAATACTTCGTTCAATCTACAATTACCTTCAGTAACAATTTTTTCTTAGTGTCTAAGTACTCCTTTGATAAAAAATATCTACTATTATTTTATTGCAACAAGATTTTTTTCAGTTCTCAGGATTTGGGCTCGTTTTCAACCTGTGAAATGATCAGAATAGTGAGAAATTATCACTGTTATACTAGACAATTTTTGGATTGCTTATGATTCCTTCATACCAAATTCTACTACATAATTGACAGACGTTCATCACCAAACAAGTTTCAGAACCGTTTCTCTGACTTTTCACTGTGAGAAAGCCTATGTTGCTGTATGGTATTTTGTGAACAATTTCTATTTCCTCCATTTGACTAGTGATAATGCATATCTTCCATTAGCAAGACAACAACAAGGGGTATGTTTTGCTGTTTCTGGTAGTTTGTTATGAAACTGATATGCTATATTCTCAACTATTCCTGTTTTCCCGGTTATACCTTGGAATACATCAGTGTTTTTGTAGTCCTCATCTTTGGTTCACTGTGATCAATGAAACCACAAGTTATTTTTTGCAATACGAGTTTGTTTCTCTCCGTTGCAACTTGGTATCTTTCCAAGATCTTCGATCAGTCTTCCATTTGAAGGAAACAATATTCGCTGTGCAATTAAGGACATCATTGCCTTCGTTATACTTTTTTCTGTCTGTACATGTCTACAGAATTGACCAATTCCAGGCAATCAAGTTCTTTGATTCCTCAGTTCAGAGCTGATGAAGAGCTGTCCACTATTGAGTTACCAGATCTTTCATCAGATGGACTGAGCAGTTCTTCAGAAACAACACTTTGAGAGTGAATAAGGAGATAACTCCTATAGGTTTGGTATGTTACTGGATTAATAAGCAAATAAAATTCGGGAATGCAACTCATGAAACTTTGAGGAAATCTTAGAGATCGATTAGAGAACAGAGAATTATTTAAATAACTACTACGTTCGTGAAAATCAAACTATTTAGAAAATTCGAGTTAGGTCACCTTGTATTTATTTAATTTTGTATAGGAATTAGTGCATTTAACTGTCTATACTGATTATATTATAAATAGAGTTGAATTACTGTAACAGTGGTGGAAAATATGAACCAATGTTTAATAGCATATTGGCTTTGCAAATAGAATCCAGTTCTTTGAGGATTGAATATATATGAAATTGTAATTGAAAGTATCACAAACTCTTTCCGAAATATTTGAGAACAACAGAAATGATTCATTTTCTTTTCTTTGCATTTGAACCACTCAATGTGAAAATATGCTTTTGGCTGTTTTTCCTGTTATATGTTTATTTAGAATTAAGCTATTCAAATTTCTATTGCAACTTTCTGTTAATAAGGTTCTTTATCAGAACATTCAAGATGCATTTTATGAGCAGAAATATTGTAAAAATGGTTTGGTACGTAGGTACTGAACTTCATCCAGTAAATTAGGTACATGTCTTCAACTGCAAAATTTAAAAATTCATGGTGGCCCTTGAAGAGACGTTGCATTTGAAAGAAAAGTGAAGGAAAGTGATTTTTGAAATGGTATGTGATATTTTTGATCTCAATGAAGTACGGAATTCGATACAATTACCCGTTCTTGAGATGCCAATACAGACACAACCCAAAACCCAGATTTTCATCATAGTTTTAAAAAATAATCATATCAGAAATGGTTATATTTTTCGATTGAATTGAGAAAAGGTGTTTGGCAGCATTAATTTTCATGAGGAATATCGATTTTCAGGTTATTTCTGAAAGAAAATAAGAAACACTTCGTCGCAGTAACATTCATAAGATTTCAGCTTATAGGGTCGGTTTTTGACTTACGTTTATACAGATATAACTTTTTGTGAAATGTAACCAGTAATAAAGCATTTTCTCAATAAATTTCATCATTATGTATTTCCAATATTTTTAAAAATTTTCATATTTATTCGAAATGGTTAATACTTTCCACCACTATCTTCACCTTCAAGCTGAAAATCAGATAAGAAATGAATCAATATTAATCATCGAAATGAATACAAAAGTTGAAATGATCAAGAACAATCATTATTTTCGGTCTAAATTGTTAGAATATGTCAATGATTTTCCAGAATAAATTTTCTCGGGAATTCACCCTGTTGAATTATGGTCTTTATGTTGGCAATTATTGTTGAATTTAGTCAGTATTCATCACCAAGCTTCATGATACCGATCGATATTGAATATCATTAAGAATTTGACTAAAAATGAACAGCCTACTTGAACATTATTTATATTGTCAATATTGTATTTTATTGAATCTTTCCTATTCAGAAACTTGGAATTCAATTACATTTGATACTAACATATAAAAATATGTCAAATGTCTGAGGATTATTTGAAACAATGCTATCCAGATATCTACTTCTTATTGACGAAAACTTCCACATATCAGTCAAAAAATTATCGGAAACATATCTTTACCAATATATGAAACATAGAAATGATTTTTTGCTGTTCTCAGAGAATCTTTGTACTAATTAATCCTAACATATCTATATTAGAGATCTCAAAGTGGAAGTTGCGGAATCTATAATCACCTTGTGTATACTTTATTGTATAATAGTAATAGAAACATATTGTCCATATTTTAATGTTGCGCTGGGTATCAATTAAGATAGATACATTTTAATAACATTTTGGTATTGTTAGTCATAAAAATACCAATTTTGCTAGAAATAAATTTATACAGTAACTTATAAAGTTACATCGATTTCTTGAACATTCAAGTGACCAATGGAATATATAATTCGTTTTAGTTTTTTTAGGACAGAAAACTGCTAGTACTGTTACATATAATATATGGTTGTTGCTTTGGTGCTTGCACTAAATTTATTTGAGATTTGAATTATGTTGGAACTTAATAATATAATTGTTATATATTTGTTTGAGAAATGAAATAAATGAATGTATACTATACTACTGTTTTATTCTTTTCCCTTCGTAGAGCCATAGAAATTTTTTCCCACATCATCATGAACTCATATACAGTGTGAGTCTCTAACTTGGAATGAATTCAGTGAATCAAGGACAGTGTTTTTGTTGAAAATATGCTCGGATAGGTCAAGTAGTATTTTAAATTGCGCTCTTTTTGATCTAAGAAAATATTCGTCGACAATGTTTTCAAATAGCAATCTTAAATTTCTATTAATATATTTGAAGGGTATATCAAGCTACACATCCATACCAAATATCAAATTCTTATTCCTTGTTGTTCTGAAGTCATTTAACATAACAGACATCAACTAATTCGAAAAATGTGAGAATCTCATTCAAATTGATGAAATGATTCAGACAGTTCAAAACTGGACTGTGAAGATTTTGACAATGTCAAACAAAAAACTTGAATAAAAACAAGTAAGGAGAAAAGCATCCTATGGAGCGAGGATATTACGACAAGAAATAAAACTTTGGAATTTGGTTAGCATGTGTAACCTGATATTCCCTTCAAAAATATTCAGAAAAAATTAAGATTTCCATGAAAATTAAAGTCAAATCTCAAATTTATGACACGCTGTACCTATAACATTTTCATACCTCAAGAAGAGCACAATTTGAAAAACTGATCAACCTGTTCAGCTATATTTCTAACAAAAAAAATGAATTTCAACATCCTCATCAGACAATCAAGCGGCACTGAAGGCCTTGTATAGCAAGGAAGTAACGTCCAAAAGTTATGGGACTGCAAAGGCGAACGAAAACTCTGTCAGACCGAAATCAAGACGAACTGATATTGCTGCCGGACGACACGTAGCGGAGTCTGGCAATCTTACGGGTCTTTGAAACCCATTCTAATAAGAATTTTTTTTTAAATTTGTTGAAACAAATCACCCAGGTTTTCGGAGAACAACCCTCCAAAACAAAGCTTGTCCGAGCAACTCTCCAAACACGACCACCAAGGTGGTTGGAAAAAATAATTTGAGAAAGTGGTCCATTTGAGCACGTATCTTTCATGGCCATAAAATAAATAAAAAAATAATTAAATTATAACCGCAACATAATTCATAGTCCGGGAGGTACTGTCACTTGAAATCCGTCATAGAATGCACGCTGCATTTTTTATCGTTGGTAGATCGTGTGTTGCTCATATAACGTAATCAACAGTCAGACCCTCAATTGATCGTGGCAGGCTGCGCGACTTGTGAAGAGTTGAAAAAAAAAGGATTGGTATGCAAGCTGAAATAATATTCGAACACCACTGTAATTGGTTAAAAAAACTCGTCAGACTCTTCTCTGTTGGTGGAATGCGTGTCAGTCACGCGTACGAAGTTGTTGGAAAAGTGTGATATTAAAGTCTTGGTATTCAAGTTGCAATTGGAAAAGGTGATGGGTTGTAGTCCGTATCACTCAAAAACAACCGTCCACGAGTATGGTGGAAAGATGGTGGAATGATGCACCATGCTGGTGCCGATTAATGATCACATTCATGTAATGTTACCGATAAACAATCGCTTAAATGAATATCCTTTAGCATAAACAATGAATTCAGTGAGGTTTACCGAATATAATTGTTTTATTTCAGTCATTTAGATCAGAAATTGATGTATAATATTATTCATTCTCACCTCCGTAAACGGAATCACTGGTCCCTAGAGAACTGTCATCACTACTGTCTTCAAGCGCACTCTGATCTAATTCTTCTCCATTAGTAACAGTATCATTTCGCGTGTCCATTTTTTTGGAAATCATCTGAAAAAGTGCATTAGTTCAATAATCATGATCAGAAAGTTCTATATAGAGTCATAATATGTACAATCAGATCTATAAAAACAATTGATCTTCTTCGAACCATTCTATTTTCAAAATATCCTCATTCGTTTTAATGAATACAGCAACTGTATTTCTTTCAATATCTTTTTTTAATCATTGTTGATCTTGTAAACTCTCTCTGATGAAAATTTTCATTCACATCTCCCACTGGATCCGTTATATAAAAATTGCTTGTCAATACTTGTGAGAGAATGGATTTATGTTATATCGTATATGAGTAATAGCTGATTCTTCTTAACGGTTATGTTTCTGTACCTATTTCCCGTTTGGTATACGTTGTTTCTACTACTGACGTAAGAATTAACTGGAATTCGTATGATTTTTTGTTATTACATCATAGACTAGCCAAATTCACTTTACTATTCATACCTGATTATAATGAGCTTATTGTCTGTATACTGAAATTTATTGAAGTGATAGTTTATATAACGTCAAAACAATCGTAGTAGGAAATCCATTCGCTGCGCCGCTAGGTATGCCATGCACGATGCCTTCGAACACTGCGCCCCACATTTCAGGCCTAACTGACGGTTGATATAATGATTAAGGCTTTCACGACCCTCGCTCAATGTACTGTATGGCTTTTGGGTTTTCGGTCGTGTATCCATTTTTCTTGGGTTTTGACGATTCGCCTACACGTGCGGTAGGCTTCTTCAGAAAATTACGAGTGTAAGTATTTTACTATCACCAAGTGGTACTTTTGGTCTCAGATTATATATACCTGATTTCTCTTTAACGGATGTAGTAATTTTGTCCACAGGTACGTTTCCCGGTATCGTAAGTTGATTATTGTTCACAGGTACATTTGTTTGTGTAATTAAGTTCGAGGGGTCAGGTAAACATCTCGTTCTTTCTAAGATTGGGATCCAGGTATTGTTCAATTTTATGGAGTCTTCAATTTTGTTAAAGTTGTTTTTATACTTTCTGATCTCGATTGCCTCCCTAACGAGTCGTGCATGGTAAGAGGAAGTAGTTGCTAAGACTTGTGATTCTTCAAATTTTATACGGTGGTCAGTTTTTGTAAGAGTACCACTTCAGTGATAGTAAAATACTTACACTCGTAATTTTCTGAAGAAGCCTACCGCACGTGTAGGCGAATCGTCAAAACCCAAGAAAAATGGATACACGACCGAAAACCCAAAAGCCATACAGAACACTGACTGACAGTCTTTCTACCATGCTCGTAGCATCTGACGGTTGTTTTTGGGTGATACGGATTGCAACCTATCATTTGTATCAATTTCAACTTGCATACTATGACTTTGATGTTTTACTTTTCCAACAACCGATACACATTCCATCGACAGATGGGTTTTTGTTCAAATGAAGTGGTTGAATATCATTTTCAAAAAACATCATCGTGCATACTATTACTTCACCCATCGTGGTCGCGTAGTAAACTTTTGGTTTGTCATTGAGTGGTATGTATACTATCATAACAACTAAACCTTATCGTGCATACTACGACGTGTTCCCAAGTGACAGTACCCAGACTATCAGAAACTGCATATCGAATGAAGTTTCCACCCGAAATAAAAAATGTTGGGGTTGAGGCTGAGTTGAAAGTAATTCCATAAAAATCCAGAGATTCTCCTTTTGAAAAAAATTAACAATTTTTTTTTGTACTTTCCTGGTTATCTTTAAAACATGGCGTGATTTAATCTTGAGATTTTGTACTCTTCTCAGTTTATTTGACAAAGATTATATTGCAGGTATAATCGAAAATAAATATAAAATGTTCGATTTAATAACATAATAACGTTTCCACAAAACATTTCCATTACCGAGAATATAAATTCAGTTTTCCCCAAGTTATGTTATTTGCAATTGGGGGAGATTGGACTCTCACGATTTCTCTGCTACGAAGATACTTCGAAGTAGACAGGAAATTTAGCAAATTGAGTTTCATCCCGCTTGGCTACCTGTGGTAGAATATAAGCAAACATTATTGGAAGTGAATGCTGTGGTTGGATTAACACTTTCAGAAGAGTATTGGCACATTTCACGACCTACGTGACTAATAAAACTAACTGGTAGATGATTTTCATGGTTTAAGTGGGAATCCGAAAAAGTTTGGAGAGAAAGGAAGCTGCGAGTGCATTTTTCTCCTGTTAATTTTTTTAATTAGCATCTTTGAACTTCAAGTAATATGCTTTTTCCCAGGTGTATTTCATTAGATGAATAAATCGAACAAAAGGCTAGAAGTGTTTCTATGATGGGTACCAAATAATTTCGATTATCGTCGAAAATACCCTTTTCTCCACACATTCCCAAAAAGTGGGAACATGAGGCAAAATATCTGACAGAAATTATCTATTGCCTCCTACGAACATTGAATTACTTCTGTCATCCATTTGTGTAAGTTCCCCACAGACACAATTGCATATTATTAATATTATTGAATATTAAACTCAATTAGGTTGAAAATGACTACCTGAATATATGGTATCAAGGTTTTAGCCTCTGATTAGTGCTGAAATGTAATTTAATGTTTGTAGGGAAAAGTAGTTTTTTCCCTTCAGACATTTGCCTCATTTTTCCACTTTGTGGAAATGTTTGGAGAACAATATTTGTGTCGAGAAAACATTTTGAAAATTTCGATAGGCAGATATTTTAAAAATTTGCAAAGAGAAACTTGTTGGTGTAGGAAATGATCCTTGAAATGTTATATTATCGGACCAAATAGTATATACGAAATACAGAGGATCATCAAAGAAACTCTTACCATTTTTAAAAGTTCACCAAAAAGAAAACATGTCCTGAAACTTTGCGATGATTTCAAACTAGTTAGGATATGAGAAAAAAGACGGTGAGAAAGGAAGCGAAATTAGTATTCAAGCTTTCATTCCAGAATACATAAAATTTCCGTAAACATATATCTACTGAAATTGAACTATACTACAGGTAGCCATTCCAGAACAACGGTTCGTATTGACATTCCATCAAATTTGATAGCTCGCTGGTGCGACAGAAACTTGTGAAACGGTATTAGAATTTACATATCTCTTCATGAAGTAAGTGCAAATTGAATGCCACTCAGCGCGTGTATAGCATATTGGAGTATTTGCATTTTGACTCTTTGCCCCGGACGAATATAGTTTTCAATCGATATTATATGTAAATCTCTTTCATTTTCGTCTGGTAACCAGTGAATGGTTTCTTCGTTATGGAATACATCGGTTGATTAGATTTTATTCTTTTAGGTCCGGTTTACATACAGCTTTCTGAAAAAAATTGGTTGAAACTTCGTTGAAAACTCTTCTGCATATTTCAATGCCTTTCCAAAAGTGTAGCACACTTGATGTTTTGCTAGAGTCATCTTTGAAATACAGAGCTTTTAGGTTTTTGCATCTAGATTTTAAAATGCACGCTTTGAACAAGTAGGCTTTGGACGACGCGGCGATAAAACAGAAAGAAATTGTTCAGTTGACAGCTTTTCACAGCAGTAATTAAAATTCATAGTTTCAATAAAACTGATAACAACTTATAGTATATCGACTACTAATAAATAAAACTTCAATAATAATAAAAATAATAATAATAATAAGAACAAGCGGAGAAGCTGTTCAAAACGTCTACCAGCTTCTCCTAAATACAGGCGACACCTTTTTTGAACGTTTTTCGCCAAATTAATTAGTTCAAACAGAGAGAAGCAAAACGTTGTATCACTGCCACTTCCAATTCCTTGGTTGGCTATATATCTAATTACCAAAATTTGCAGCCAAAAAGTTGCAATGTTGTGAGGCAAAGCCCCGTCTTGTTGAAAATATATTTTTCTAAGCTCCATTAGTGGCAATTTTTCAACAAGTAGTTCAATATTTTGCTTTAAAATATCTACATACCTCTAAGATTTGAGAGTGCCATTATAAATGAATGGGCCGATAATTCTACCATTGAAAACACCTGCCTTCACTCTAAATCCAAATGTTCTTTAACTTTTCTGCTGAGAATTGTAGCGGTTGAAAATGCCGGTGCTGCTCACATAAACTTCGTCTGCCCAAATACAATGCAATGAAAAACCACGCTCTTGCGGTTGCAATTTTCCAAGTACCACTATCAGAAATCCAATCGGGGTTCAAATTCCCCTGTGCTTTCCCTAGATTTGACTAACGGTAGTTCTTGGTAGGCCTGTTGATATTTTCAAATTTTGCGTTGCATTCTGGGATTATTTTCAACAGCTCCTGAAACGACTATTTCTTCCAACTTCTTATCCTTATTTGATTCATATAGTTTTGGCATTTCCTTTCAAATATGACCATCATCAATGAGGTTGTCTCGTATTCTTGCGAAAATGTCTCTAAAAGGTTGTTTTCTTCCTGGAAACCACTCGTGATACAAATTGCTGTTGCTTCTACATTTTTCCCTGTTTGTTTATCCCATTTTTCATAATTCTCATACTTCATTGGGCATGTGTTTTGAAAATTGAACAGAAACCACGAATTAGAGAGCGTCTTCACTACTCGAATCAAAATTTGACAGCTACCAGTAGACACAGTAGACATTTTCATTATTTTTTATCGCCGCCTCGCCCAAAGCCTACTTGTTCAAAGTGTGCGTTTCAAAGTCTACATGAAAAAACCTAAATGCTCTGTAATTCAAAGATGACTCAGCAGAGCATTAACTTCATTTATAGAACGGTAATTTTAAGTTATATTGAAATATGCAGAAATATACAGGGTGTATCATTGAAAAAACATATTTTTATATCAATAACTATGGATATCTCATTTGAAAATATAAGTTACTAACACCATTAAATTCTACGTAAAATGAAATTTTGTCAGGGAAAAAGTTACAGCAACTTTTCGAAAATTCACATTTTTCATAAACGAAATGCGATTTTTGCCATTAAGTTTGTAATAAAATTTGACTCTCAGACACAGCCATCATCAGTTTTCATCTTTCTAGTTTGAAAACAGGACTTTCCCTTCATAAGTGTCCAATTTGGCCTACTCTGTACCATTTATAATTTTTTCCACGATTCAGAATTGCAAGTCAATTCCATCGGTTGATAATATTTAATCCAACCTGGGTATTTGGCGGAGCGAAATCCTTCATAAGTAAGATGCAATTCTTGTATTATGCCTTTCCCAACATCGTTAAAGATTATTTGAGACATTTCTTCTTAAATTTCTTTATTTTCAAATTCAACCCAAGACCATAGCATCTAGCAGATCAAAATCAAAGTCGTGAATATTTCCATCATAGATTTTGAAAATTTTGTAAATTTTGAGCCCGTGAATATTTCTGAATACCTTCGTTGGATCAGTGTTTTTCATAGACAGATTGTAGGGTTCTATAAGATCTAGAATTGAATTGATTGAACAAGGTCAACAAATCGATTTCATTAACTCACTCCTTACCATTTCATTTATCGATTATTTTTTGACAATTCTTGCAACCAATCAAAACCATCAATTCAATGCATTCATGTACGTTCAGGTCAATCACAGCATTATTATATTGGGAATTTTCTGCCTTGAAAATTGCCGCGGGAATTTTTTGTGGTATTTTGTTTTTATTATGTGACAACTGATACTTTTGAACTGACGTTATCAGTTTGCAGGAAAAGTGAAAAATGATTCGAAAACGGTCATTCGATGAAATTTTGAGAAATGTGGAAACAGTTTCAATTGAAAACCTAGGGACAGAGAGAAAGCAATAGCTTTCAATCCAACAGAACAAAACAATGTTACGGAATCCTCCAGCCAAGGACAAAACATCCACAATATTTCATGATGAGAAATTCAAATTCCAAACTTCATTCTGTTTATAGTGATTCAAGTAATTTGTTGAAATAAAAATGTTATATTTATAGAAAATAGGTCTATGATTGGGGCATCAAAAAAGAATCTATCGAATACCACACGAGAGTTCGATAAAGTAGAAAATAATTCTCCAGATTTTTTCTCAAACCTGTTGCCATTTGGCAGTAGCCACTTGAGCCCTTCGAGCTCTCGTGTCTGGCAAGAAGTTTTCGAAAAATCTGTCAAATTATTTTCACTTCATTCTCACTCTCTTGTGATATCACAACGGAATATTGATTTGATTCAGAGCTTCATTGATACAAAAATAATATAAATTGTCACATTTTCAATTTCCCCAAAAACTTTATCATTCTATATCAGCCTTATAAACCCACGTACGTTTATTCAGTCCCCCGCAGATTGAGCTGCACATTTCCGATCCAGACCTGAGAATCGCGTAAACTCAATGTATAGAATCTGAACGGCTCGTCAAAGCGAGTCGAATTTTTTCAACGACTGCCTGGGGAGATTCGAGGTATTGTGATGCTATGTTAAAAGTAAACTCCAACTCGAATCCAGCGATACTCTGGAAAACTTCCGCATACGGTTCTATTTTTCGAAGTTATCGCGGGCTTGATACCTTTTTCTCTTTCTGCTTGTGGCCATAAAATACGATCGATTTGGGCTTTTATTCATCGTAATACTTTGAGAAATAAAACTTGTTCTTATTCCGGCGTCGAACATAAAAGTACGAGGAGTTTGCCGGAGATGATTGAATTATATTTGACAGATAATTGTGCAACGTTCTTTCTGCACGTGCTCAGTTCAATCTGACTGCAGAAGTTTGTTTGATAAGATGAGGTGGCCACCAACAGATTAGTTTCTGGGTTTTATAAGTGCAAAATTGTTCTCCTTGAGGATCATTGCATAATTGCCTCGGAGATTGTTGACAGGTGTTTTTGGTATTTCAAACATTCTATGTTTAGGAATTTGGAAAAAAGGTAATTCTAGGAAGTCTATATACAAGTATACAGTGACATTCAAAAACGACGCAACAAATGAAAAAAATATTTATTTGTGATTTTTCAAAAGAAATAAATTTATCCTCAACATAGGCTCATTTCGAAACCCATTTAGCCCCTAACAGATAAACTGAGTGATTTTCAGTTTCTTGAAAAACACCATTTTCAAAAATTAGCTAAATCTCAAAAGCTATATTTATTATAAAATAAGTAACGGTTGGATGATATTTTTCATAGTGACCTCTGTTGGAGCGCATTAAACAATGTGAAGGTGAGCAGAATTTGGATTTTTTGTTCAAATTTCGTATATCAGAAATTAATTTGAAAACTTCGTTTGTTATTTATGATAACCTCAGCGATGTAATGATTGGCAAAACTCTTGAAAACTGTCAGTTATAGAATTAATTCAAGAGTGAATTTTGTGCAGAAATATGAAATTTCTGTAGCAAGGCACTTTTTTGGCAAAACACCTTCTATAACTAACTGAACCCAATTCAAATGGCTTGTGTAAACTCTGATTAATCTCTGCCAATTAATCATTATCACAAATATCGTGAAAAACTGCTTTACAATTAATTGACTAGGCAGAATAATATGAGATATCTATGAATTTTCATTCCTGTAAAACTGAATGGCGTAATTATTTGCAAGTTTGTCAATTCGTTCTGGGATTTTTCAATTATAGTGAATTCTTTAAGAGCAGTTTTCTTAGAGTTATTTTTCGATGTGAAACTTACCAGCAAAAATGGATTATAAATTAAGCAACGAAGAGAAAATAGAGCCCGGTATTAATGTTGGTAAAAATTATAAGACGTACAGGAAAGCAGCGAGAAAATTCAACGAACACCATCCCAACAAACATGTTAATAACTTCACTCTGAACAGGAGTTTGTCAAAAATCAGTTTAAAAACCTCATAGCCCTTGGATAAATGATGACGACTGTCAACTGCAGGTAATGCACACTGTTGGTGAGAATCTAAGAATTTATTTTCGGCCAACAGATCATGATATCTCCATCATCGACCAGAATACTCCTGATAGCGAATAAATTTCGACTTTAAAATCTAAAGCCATTATGAAGATCGGCTGTATTTTAGTTTTTGGTACATGGGCGATTAGAAGATACATCATTTATGCAGTATGTGCTTTTCACCTACGAAATATCATTCACGCCGAATGGAATTGTTGATTCTCAGATTTGCCGATGGTGGGCGGATGAGAATCTCCATTTGGCCATAGAGGCACGTGACCAATACTCATTCGGAACTCATGTCTGGTGTGGTATATTCAACAACCAAATCATTGGTTCAGTATCTCTAAGAGAAAATCTAACTTCTGCGTAATTTTCGTGATCATCTGTTTCCTCGTAGATGGATCGGACGATATTCAGTGAATTCATGGCCTCCTAGATCTTCCGATTTGACCACATTTTAAACTTTTCATCTTACCAAAGATCGTAGAAATGTATATTCAATAAATAATTCACCTTATCTATAAACTCCACTGATGCCCAAATTAACGCGTTAAATAATATACAAAACTACCAACTTCAGATACGAAAACCAATAGAAAAATGGTTGGTGGTTATCTTTCTTTTATTTTTTAACAATTTTGTACTACTGAAGGTGGTAAATACAGTGTCACCATTAAAGTCCGCATCATATGGGAATTTTTTTTATTATTCACTTATTGCAAATTTAGAGTTCGTGAACAGTTTGTGCTTTGAAAATAATGCAAAATGACGTTCACGATTGTTTTCTATCTATTGGCTACACCTGTCAAATTTGACATTTTTTCAAAAAAAATTCAGAATGTTAGGTTATTTCTCAATATTTCGAAAAATATTATATGAAAAAGTTGTTTATTTTTCGGTTTTCTACCCACCTACCAAATTTGAACTAGTTTGAACATTTTTTATTTTTTTCGCGTTTTCTTAACCTTACACTTTTTCGGATAATTTAAATTTGATGAAATCTGGAAAAAACAGTTGAGATGTAATACACTCATCTGCTGAAAGAATTTTTTCTGTTTATAAATATTTCTAAATGGATAATTTCAAAAAAATACAAATATGCTAAGAAAATAACATCATACTTGATGCAAAGTGGCTCTAGTTTCAATATTCCATAGCAAAATTTGCTTCAATTATTTTTATCACAATACATCAGTGAAGTAGAAAATACTTTAGGTCTATTGGTTTAGAAAAAAATTCGATAATTCGAAACTAGAGCCACTTTGTATCAACTATAACATAATTTTTTAAGCATATTTGTTTTTTTTTTTGAAAATATCCCAGTAGAAACATTTTTAAACAGAAAAACTCCGTCACGCAGATGTGATTATTACATCTCAACTGGTTATTTCAGATTTTACCAAATTTAAATTATTCGAAAAAGTGTAAGGTTAAGAAAACGCGAAATAATCAAAGTTTTTCAAACTGGTTCAGATTTGGTAGGTGGTTAGGAAACCGAAAAATGAACAACTTTTTCATATAATATTTTTCGAAAAATTGAGAAATAACCTAACATTTTGAAATTTTTTAGCAAAAATGTCAAATTTGACAGGTGTAGCCAATCGATGGAAAAATTTTGCATTATTTCCAAAGCAAAAACTGTTCACGAACTCTAAATTTGCAATAACTGAATAATAAAAAAAAGTCCCATATGATGCAGACTTTAACGGTGACACTGTATAAATATTTTTCTACTCATTTATATGAAAATAATCATTTTTCAACTGGATATCCTACATGAAAGTGATAGTATTTTTCTCTTGAGATGAAAATGAAACAAATGAATATCATGTGACCCGATGGGTATATACTGAAAACAATTTGATGGATTTTGGACACTAATGACAGTTAATCTTGTTGAACTTCTCTCTTAAACTATAACATTTACTGTAGAAGAAATTGCATTTCATACTCGAGATGTAATACGTTTTTTTCGTTCGTGAGATGGCCACACTTACTCCGCTCCGCTTCGCACGTGGACAAACTCTCACCTCACGAAAAAAACAGGATTTTCATCTCTCGATGAACAATACGAGGATGTATTGATATCTAGTTAGCCTAGACCAGTTCCCTGCATAAACAAAATATTGCGTTACCTTAGCAACGAACAATAACTTATTAGGAGTGTCAGTGTGAAGTTCGACGTCAAAAAAGTAAACCAGAGTTACGCAATAAATTAAAAGAAAAAATATGTCCACCGAAATTGTGAAAATCGAAAAACTGGAGTATATCGAGCCATCATCAAGTACCTGTATTTAAAAGGGTTAAGAGGTAAGCATCAGATTTCAGAAGATATGTTTAATACCCTTGGTGATCAATGTCCTTCGTATGCGACCGTGAAAAATTGGACTGCAAGCTTCAAAAGAAGTAAATTTTCCATTGAAGATGATGACCGATCGGGAAGGCCAGTTTCTGTGTCAGTCCCCGAAAATATCGATGCAGTTCATGACATGATTTTAACAGACCGTCAAATTGGGCTAAAACGAATATCTGAAGCACTGAATATTTCATACGAACGCGTTCATCATATAGTTCACATCAATTTGGACATGAGAATAATTGCTGCAAAATAGATCCCCAAATGTATGAATCTTGACCAAAAGCGTGCAAGGGTAGTAGCATCGCGTTCGATCTGTGCTCGATTTGAAAACGATGTAGACACTCCTTTTCTCCAAGACCTAAGAAGTTTCGTGTCCAAAAATCTGCTGGAAAAGTTCTTGCTTCAGATTTTTGGGATTGCCATGGAAAAATCATGATTGATTTTTTGGATAGGGGTAGAAAAATAAATGGAGATTACTATTCGACATTACTGAACACTCTACAGGAATAAATTAAAGAGAAAAGACGCGGAAAGCCTCCAAAGTTGTTTTGTTTTTGCAGGACACCGCCCTTGCCCACAAATTTCATGTTGCCATGCAAAAAATTCGTCATTTAGGGTTTGAATTACTAGAACACCCCCCTTATTCACCAGATTTGGCTCCGTCCGACTATCATCTCTTTCCCCAACTGAAAAAAAGTTTAAAAGGTCGTAAATTTTCTTCCAACGAGGAGGTAATAAAAGCTGTGGAGATCTGGTTTGCAGAGGAAGAAGAAAATTTTTTTTTGAAAGGTCTAGAGACGTTGCAGGTTCGCTGTAATAAATGTATCCAATTAAGAGGAGAATATTTTAAGTGATAAAATATTTTGACATTGAAATTTTGTTTGTTTCTATAGTAGGCTAAGAATTTTTCAATATATCTTCGTATACTATTTTCTGATTCAAATTAAGTACTTAATTATATTTGTAGCTTTCGCATAGTACATGCTTGCCGTACAGCTATTTGTGTTTAATGAAATAATTTCAATAATTATCGGATAATGTTAAGTTTTGAAAGGTCCAAATACGCCATTCCAGTTCATTATACTTTACTGCGCTAACTGAAAACTGCGACCAACATCTGTCGAAAAATGGTTTGTTCAACAACATTCAGAGGAGTCTACTACAAATGTCGACCAAACATAATAATATTCCCAGGAGAAAAATTAATAACATCGCTTCAGAATATTTCATATATGTTAGCAAACATAGACATTTAATCATTTAATACAAAGTAATAATTTGCCTGGCTTTTCACCACTAAAGAGGAAAGAAGTATTAGAATAATCCTAACAATATTGAGATATTGTTACAAAAATATTCAAATTATGAAGTGACCCAATGCTCGCACGTTTTAAAATCTGAACTGTCAAATTTGAGGTTATCAGTAATCAATAATTCTTAACAAATATTTTTGTAAAATCTGGCGGTTGTGAAATAAATATTGTGAATAATTCGAGAGTAAAAACTCTGTCGCTTTCAAAATATTGCCGCTTTGCGTCGCGCGACAAACTTTTTTTTCTCAATCTTAATACACATTTAATTTTTTGCGTACTTCTGAATGTCACTGTATAAGGGCAAATTATTCAATTACCTGCGATAAGTTAATCATTAGAAAATTGTATGAACAAGTATGTCAAAACTTGTGAGAATCAGACGCACTTCACGGAAAATTGGAGTGTGAAAAGTTTTTCGTGAGTCCAGCTAAAATTCTAAAAGAGACGGAGAAGATTTAAACCTGTGCCAAAATATTAAAAACACCCCCACTTTGAATCATGATAGTGAACACTGTCAACGAGCACTCTCAACTGGAAGTATGTAATGAATTAACTCCGTTGCACTCTTCCCTACAACTCCCACGCTGGTCCTCGTCTGCAGTTACAAAGTTTAATTTATTCTCAATATCTTTTTTTCCGCAGAGGATATTGAATTCCCAGCCGCGATTCGGGAATTGCCTATCGGCACGTTGTCGCCTTGGTTTCATTAAAATCGTATTCTAATTTAAAATCAATTAGCAATCTTATGGAGCGAAACGTTCGACGGGTTCACGAGATTTATTTATAGATGTAGCATCGTCGACGCTCATGTTCATGTTGTTGAGGAATTGATTTCACTCCTTGGTTGCATGATTTTTTTACTTCGTTCTTGAAATGATGCTGTTGCCATAAATCTGTCAGAAAATATAATTCAACATCAAAGGATCATTCTGACGTTCGATTGCAACTACAAGTGCGGGATTTCATTGAATCCAGAAAATGTTCTGAGGGTGAAGCCAGTAGAAGAAAAAGATTTCCATCAATGAAGAACCGATAAACAAGGAGCACTCTAGGTGATTCTGAATAGAAATTTATTTCATATAAGTACATTTACATGTGTAGAAAGGTAGGTGTGAATTACTTTATATTTTCAACATGATTGTTTAGTGTAGATGAGTACTATGTTTTCATTCAACGAAATCGTTTATAGCAGAGCAGGATTTACTTAATAGTAGCTTTTTCAGAAAACTTTTGAACTTTCTCATACCAATATTCTCATAACAGTTGGACAATATTTTGTAGCATTTTGCTCCCATGAAGTAACAACTTCTTTCATACAATTGTGTGTTATGTTATAGTGCATTTTTTCGACAAAAATCTTCTGAACTTTTGTCAATGTATTAAGGAGATTAATTTTTGTGGTATGATTCAAAAACAGTTTGTGGAGATTCATTTGATGGACGTTTGCAATTTTTTGAAAAATGGAAAAAATACTATCGATAATTAGATGGCTCGAGGGAATTTTTTACGTTTGATTCATTTTTCATGCTAAACCTCCTATCTGAGCATATAAAAATCAAATATTTGCGGAATTAGCATAAAATTTTGCGTATATGGTGCAAATTTCAGGTAAATCTGCCGTTTTTGCATTTTTTATGATTTTCAGGGGTCTACCCCTTTGGACTTTTATACAGTTATTTTTTTCCGTTGATTGACTTGAAGTTCATAGAATATACCACTTTCATTATTCTGAATCGATTGACGTTCGCAGAAGTGCTCTATCTTCGACCGTTCTCGAGTTGAAATGTTGAGAGTGGTGGTTTCCCGCTTTTTGTCAAATTCTGAATCAGTTCATCAAAATAAACTTGAAGATACCTTGCGATTTTTTGAAATATGAAAAATTTCGACAATTTCGTTTCTTTCAATATCGAATATTGCATTATGTGAATTTAATCGTTATCGTAGTCTATACAACTCTTTTATACTCATATAATTGAGAAATTTCTTTATTTTTAATCTTCAACATAAATAAACTCCTCTCTATTCGGTTCAACATCATTCGGGAGTTCTTCAGCAATTTGGTTTTTTCAATCAAAGGGAAAAACATGCTATTCATTCATATTATACCTAAGTCAGGTTTAAATTAAAACACAGATATTTCAGCAGAGCAGAAAACATTAATCTGATATTTTATATGTTTTATGAAAATATCCGATGAATGTAATATGTTTAAACCCAATCATTCATGCTCGCATTGCACATTCGAGAATATTCAGCAAACATCAGTCGGACTAAATCCACTACTTTAATTTGCAGTTGCACAAAGCTTTCCGGTCGATAGAAAAGGAAAGAGCACGCATGCAACATTCTAAAGGAATAAACTGATGAAAAATACAGAAGGAAGAATATCATAATCAATCACATACTTTCAAGAAGCAAATATGATGAGGTTCTCACACACTATCATTTATTTCCCGGAACAAACATCATCCATTCGAAAATTAAAAACAACCTTTCGTTGATGTAATAGTAGTTTTATGTAAATTGATTTTTTCTATTCGTTGAAGAATATTTCGACGTGGACAAAGAATAATAATCAGCGTATAACTAGCAACTTATTGGCACTAATTGCCTTTTGGTGTCGCAAGGGTGGAAAAGAAGAAAGAAAAAGCTCGATCATGGCGCCCGTTACTACTTACACCCTTTCAGAACTCTACGTGATGGGTTTTGTAATTATTCAGAAGGAAGTGTCGAGTCATGGGTGTGAATATGTGCTGCATAATTTCCTCATCAAGGCATAACATCGCGCAAGACATTCGAAGGGACTTTGATATGTCGATAAATTGAATTGATGCGTCTCCAAAAGCACATTTAATTACAATGACATTCATATGAAGTAGTGACATGGTGACTCACACAACAAGGGCTGATAAAGCCTGTCCCAAACAGGACTTTTGAGTGTTCTGTTCTATATCTTAACCATCAAAATGAGGAAGTGAACACATGCATTCGTTTCGAAAAAATATATCTAATTTATCAAAATATTCTGCAATTTCAACAGAACGAGTCTCCTCCACATTGCGAACCTCATATCATTGAATGACCACCTAGATCACCAGACTTTATACTCTTAGACTTCTCTTGGTGGGGTCATTTTAAATCTGTCGTGTACAACGAAAAATTCAGGTTGTTCAACAAATACAGTATTACTTAGGAAGTCGTCTGCGAAAAGTGTTATATTCGCTGTAATATTCAACTCAGAGAAGGGATAATATCGGCCCCAATACTGAGCCTTGAGGAACTCCGAGTTCGATATTCAATATACAGAATTGTGAATTGCTGCGTAACGATTAACTACGGTTATTCAAACAATATTTGAACCATATCAAACTTTCGTTACGGTAATCGTAGATTTGGAGTTTTTCTTATAGTATTTCGTGATACACGCAATCAAACGCTATGGAAAAGTCACAAAATACCGCCGCAGTGATATGTATTTCCTCGTATGTCTTGAATATAAATAAATATAAGGCATTATTTATTCCTTTGTTCGGATGAAAGTCAAATATGTTGGTGCTTGATAATTTATTTATTCATCTGATCATTTCACAACAACCTTTTTAAAACTATCTTTCAAATGTCAAATTAATATTGCTGAAAATGAAAATGTCAACCAAACGTATACAATTTTGCATTACGGAAAAATAAATAATTTGTTAAAAATCGAAAATTTTCAAAATAAATGACTTTCAAATGCATATGACAAGTTCATGGAAATGTTGAACGTATACAAAGAGGAAGATACAGAAAAAGTTAATAAAACAAGAAAATATAATACACTGAAATTATGGATATCATCAGCCCTGATATCTTTCATTTACAGAAGAGAGTTATTGAAAAAAAAGTTGATCAAAAACCACACAGCTGAACAAGAGAGACATTGTAACGAGTATAAGACTAAAATAAACTCATTAATAAAAATCACCAAAAATAATTACTATTAAGAAAATAAAAGGCATGAAGCTGTAAATAATTGTAAAAAAAATTATTGTTTGGCATTCAGTGATTTTCATACAGATACCCCTAAAAAAATTTGGAGATGTAAGATACGGAGATTTTGATGGCCACTCTGAACTTGCGACCTATCCATTGCTCATAAAAGTATGTATCGAGAAACTCTCTAGACATGCGATCTAAATAGGAAGGTGTCCCATCTTGCTTAAATATGATTTTTAAGATTCTTAATCTCCTTCTGATTGTTCAATACAATTAGTTCCATTTCAGTTTCTAAATGATTTTTGTGAATAACTTCTGTAAGATTGCCTCTGATGAAAATTGGTCCACCAACGCTATTGCCCAAAATCCCCGCTCGAACACTCACTTTTTATCATCGCTCCAGTTTCGTACATTTTGTTCATTGACTTTTCCATGAAGAAAAAGCGTTCAATCGTCTGAGAAACATACACGTTTCTGGAAGCCCCCTTCTCCTTCATTTGTTCATGTTAACCACTCATAAAATGCAATCCTCTGGTCTGGATCATCCTCAGTGAGAGCAGGCAGAATTTTCGTTTTATAGGGATGAAACTTCTTTTTTTTAGGACTCTTTGGACACTTTTTGAACTCACTCCACAGGTTTCAGCAACTGCAGACGTCGACTGGGTCGGTTTGCTTACCATATCAGCAACAATTTCTAGCATTTTTTTTTCTGATAGAGGTGGTCTTCCTGATTTTGCATCATTTTTCAACTTACGCAAATATGACCTCGAAATAGAATTCTCGAGAAATCTATCATTAAATATGATAGATCTCCAAAAATCAAAACTGCTTCAAATATATCGTCAAAACTACGAGCAATGGTCTCATTTTTCATAAAATGATTGGGCGCTCAATGGACTTTTTGACAGTAAGCATTTCAGTTTGACAGTTAACAAGATATTACCGCGATAACGATTTTATTCTAATGCAAACTTGATTGAAAGCAACGGTAGTATGTTTGGTTGGGTTTGAAATGACCGAAATGTCACTTCAAACGTTAATATTTTCCAAAACAATTGACTTCAGGAGTGAAGTGTATGAGAAAAAACTGTAGAGAATTATGAGCAGATATCGAAAATGGATTAATATACGCAGGAGTTCTTTTTAAATCAATTATTGAAGATTGCGCTCGGAGCCGCCATTTTAAAACTTCCAGCTGTGATTTTTTCATTAAAAAGTAAGATTTTATCTTCTATTCAAGCCCTTCAAATTTTGTCGCGATATACCAGGAGGTTCAAAAATAAATATGGGGAAACGGACTTTAGGTCAAGCAAGTTAATAATGTTCATGACGATAATGACGTGGGTAGATTTGATTTGAAAATTTGATGAGGAGTACTATTTTAGTCAGTTCTAACCAGAAGTAACATTATGTAGTCATTTAAGCGCGAGGAAATTGAACATATTCTGCAATTCATGAATTTATAAGAAGGGGGCTTGCTAAAAACAGGTAGTCGGTCCGCAATCCGCATTCGAGGCCCGTGATCTGCAGAGGGTCAATAAAATAGTCATCAATATTATCTGTATTGTACAAGCCACATTTCAATTCCGAAATAAATTTGTTTTCGTCAGAATCCCACTCCAGATTCCATTACATCATATTCGACCATAGGTGTCATGAATATTAATTGCCAGCGACTCGTCCACGTGCACCACGTGGTACAGTCGCAACCAATTTGCATGTGGAAATTTGTCAACCGGCTCAAATCTAACTGACAAAACCCAGCTCTCCAACTAATGTAATTATAGATGCCTAGAAATGATCTGCAATTATCTGATCACGGCTGTATATCTGCTACTGAAACCATATAAACGAACCGCGTGCGAAGAATGGATCCACCCCGTGTTTTCGCCCATGGCTGTCATGTCGAATCACTGTCTGTCGGCGTATTATCATTACCTTGCTTTAGTGCGTTCGTTGTACCTTTCGGAAGACACACTAGACAGATCAGAGGCGTAGTCGATCTCAATCTCTGCAAGATAAAAGGCACCTCTCCTGTTATTAGACCAATGAATGATTTTTTTATTTGTCATACAATGCTACCATCAGTGCAACCAATCCACATAAAATGGAATTCCACTGGGTAAGTGATAGAACTTTCATTCTAACTCCACCAAGTATGTTCTTTATTCTTAGTGACGAGATTTTCATTCCCGTCTCGCCGATGAAACAAGACTTTTATCAAGTCTCGTCTCGCAGCCTCCTCTCTCATCTCGTCTCGCTTCTCAGACGAGAGTCTCGTAAAAGTATCGAAATCTCGTCAAGCATAATATCATTGTTTCAGTGCAAAAAGGAATACTCAAATACCTGCTCTATTGTAAGAGTCGGAAGGGGAAACTACACTTGATATAATAATAATAATTTTATTTATTTATCAAATGTAAAATATAAATAAATAAACAAAGGCATCACAGAAGCATTAATATAAGTATCGCTTGTACGTGATATAGCCTGGTTTTCATGGAAACTATTACTAAATATATATTAAAAAATAGTAATGTTGAAAGATATATTACAATTTTCTTCCTTGAAAAATAGTAAAGTTTTAGAAAAGGCAGGACAATATTACATCACAGAACTGTATTTTTTTAAATTTTTAGTTGAGTTTTTTTTTTAACCATGGAGTGTTTTTTATTTTCATTTCGAATTTTTCTGATGATACTTTAGCCATGTATTTTATTCGTGATTCTTGGATGTGGAATAATACATAAAATGATATTTTAGGTGAGTCTTTATTGGTAATATTATATGACCTCCGTAATTTTTTTTTCATATCCACTGTCCGAAATCACTTCGCTGTTCAGCAGAATTCAGATCACAATGATAATAAGGAAATGTCCAAATTCACCCCACACATAGGGGTGAATTCGGACAAAACATAATTGAAAAAATATACTCGAAGTAAAAAAGAGGGGACTTTTTTTTTCATTCTCTAAAGATTATATCATATATTATTTGTTTTAGAATATTTGGAATTCAATATTGTATCCTCGAAAATTTCCAAAAATTGTCCGAATTCACCCGGATGACGGTACTTGACTGAGAAAGCGACTTCAAAATGAGTAAAACAACTGAATGTTTTTCCAATTTTTCTCCACTGGACACTTGACCTACCTTTTCATTGCCAATTACTTTTGATTAGTCCAAATGTCAAAAAGAGGTTTCACATTTTCAAAAACAATTTCCCATTCTGAAGATAAAACCCATGGCTCCTTTTAAAACATTCACCTCGAATAGGTGGAGTATTAATTTTTATAAAAAACATAACATAATCTTTTTCTCTGTTTAATCCATTTTATTTCGTAGAGATTCATCAAAAATTTAAGTATGACTCTTGGACATGGATTATTAAACTTTTACTTTGTTAAACTCCGATAGAATGACAGCAAATCCTCGAATGTTAGGGGCTCGCATACGGGTTATCAAAAGCTTCGAATAATAATAAAACAAGCCTTTGAAAGCTTCACAAGAACAAACAGACTTTCGGCGATTTCTCTCCCACAATGAATCAAAAGGAAATGGGTGAAGGGAAGACACACAATGCGAAATAAACTGTGATATAACCATTCATTGTAGCAAAGTGAAGCCCTTTGATTTGGACAAATAGTGAATAATGCTCGTGAGGTATTCTATTGATTGCTCCAGTAGCGTATCATCCGTTGAAGAATAGGGGGACGCTTATTAAAAAAACTTATAAACACGATAATGTGAATGTGGAAAATATTGAAGGGTGTTCATTTCTATGGATATGTTGAAGAGGTGGACAATATTGGAAACAAATCAATGTAAATAAGCATTCTTCATTTACATTTATTTATACAGGGTATTTCTGTTATTCGTCTCATGTATACTTGAGAATATAATTGGTTATTGAACGTATCAACCTCTTCCGAGTTCAAATCAAGAAGCCATAACAAACTTTTTATTTTCTAGTTCAATTTTAAATTAATTTAAGGGCAGCTCTACTAATGACTCGCACGATTTCCAAGAATCATTACATAGAATGTCGAGTCTTTGGGCCTCGCTCCAAATACTCCGAACCCATGGGCCAGTTCCCCAGTATTTTTCAAGAGGAAATTCACAACACCATAGAAAGATGCATTCAATTCAACCTCGACAGGAAATACCGGAACAAGAAAATGGCAATCCTCTCCGATAGTCGAGCAGCCATCAAAGCGTAGAGCTCATATAACATCAACTCAAGGATGGTCTGGGAATGCCTAGACAAACTTAATGATCTAGACAGGAACAACAAGGTGATCCTCCTCTGGGTGCCAGGGCATGTTGGAGTGGAGGGCAATGAACAAGCAGATATACTCTCACAAAAAGGGGCATCAACGCCACTGATCGGGCCAGAACCATTCTGCGGACTTGGAAAATCTTACTTCCAATAAGAACTCAATAAAACTGAAGAAGCAATAAGAGCAACATACTGGCAAAGACTTCCAGGGCTAAGGCAGGCCAAAGATCCCCTCGGCAACTTCAACTGAGCAAAATCGAAGACACTGATTAACCTCACCAAAACTAGTCTAAAGACAATCACGGGATTTCTGACGGGGAACTGCAGACTCAAAGAACACTTAAAGAAGCTAGGCTTAGAGGAGGACAGCACCTGCAGATTCTGTGGGGAACATCCAGAAACACCACACCATATATTGATGGTGTGTTATGCTGTACATCACAAAAGATTGAATATACTGGGATCACACCAGCTGACTGTAGGAGAAATACCACGAATAGACACCTTCAAAATCCTTAAATTTCTCAAGGAATTGGGGTTTGAGAAGCTGTTGTAAACGAGAACACCTTGAAATAGCAGAAGAAGATGCATGGGGCACAATAGATCTAATTAGGTCGCAGCGCATCAGTCACCATCCATACTTACCATTACCATTAAATATTCAGTGTTTTCGTGAACTTTGACAAAACATGCAAGTACAAAAATGCTCGTTAAGAAAATGTGTTTTCTACGACAGTTGCTATTACGACAAATAACAGCAATTGCATCATCAAGTTGAATATTTTTTCTTATGAAGGTTTGATTTTTTCTCATACTGATGACTCCAAGTGAAATTTCAAGAAAACATTAGTGTTTGAACAACGTTAAAAGAAAACTTACGCAGAGTTGATGTGCGTGCACAAGAAAGTATCACTTATCGCACTGTAAACATGCACAAACAAACTTCGTTTATGCACTGTCATATTGTAAACATGTAGTTTTGACATAGAGAACTTAAATTCCCTATCATTCAATGTGAAAAACATTGTATAAAACGACAAATTTTAAAAGTAAGCGAAAAGTAATCGAATGGAAAAGAATAATTAATAATCAAAGTATTCAGCATAGTACTGTGCTCAATTTTTTTTCTCCTTTTAAGTCAGGTGACTTACAATATTCATAGATTTATTCGGAATTCATTATTCTGGTCATGAAAAGTTTCTATGATACGTGCCTCTGATGAGATTTTGATTACCAAAAAGAAAAAATATTTGTTTTTAAACAAACCATAGAAACCGACATCGCTACGCCTACTCTATGATCTAAAATTCGAATGATATTCACCAGGTATATTGAGAAAACCCCGCATTTTTCTCATGTAACGTGGTGGCCGGTCAACTTTTATGAAACTTTGGTATGTTGTACTCGATCTAGTAACCAAAAGTGTCCATGAGCCCAACTCAATCCTATGTCTAGTTTTCTAGATATCGTTTTATCGTTTTTTATGTTAACTTATGAACTAGATTTAACTTCTGTTACATACACACGTTCACTATATGTTTTAAAAACACAATGGTGAATACGTATGACTGAAAATATTCACAAATAAATAGCAGTAGTCTTTTGCGAAATCTCACTTCTCTCTACTGTGGCATCAGGAAAGTATATTTCGAAAAGTACCCTTCAATGTAGTATCTTGAGGAGAAAATATTGTTTAATACACATTTTATATTCACAATATCAAATGATTTTTCTAAGAATCTTTTCAAAACCTTTCACTTATGGACTGACTTGGGGGTAAATTAATACTACTAATATATAATTGTCTCTAAGCTTCAAGATATAAAAGTTCTGAGATAAGTACAAACATCACGAATACTATTCTAGAATTTCCCAGGTCAAATGCAATCATTTTCTCAATATATAATCATTTCATTAACGTCTTGGGAGGTACGATCTCTACATCCCATCTTAGGGCCACATTTTTAGATACAGGGCGTTAAAGTGAATAAATGCTGATTCCATCAAAATTTTTTCCCAAATTAAAAAACTGCATTGACTTATATTGCGTATATTAGTTCAATATAAGCTTTGGGCATATGTACATTAAAAGCAGCAACTAAAAATATTTACTGCTACAGGATGATTCACGAATAATCCGCAATACGTTTTTTAAACACTCAATAATTCAACATTTGCGCCACAGAGAACTTATTTCTAGAAGTAAATACTTACACGTTAACAATTTCAATGGTTGTATGATACATCATTGGAAGAGTCTTTCAGATATCTTTCCAACGCTATCTAGGACCATCCTGGTCCATCTAACCGCGTTAGATATTTGTCTCATATGTCCCATATTGTGTGAATGTGCGGAGAGAAGGGTATTTCGACGTCGAAGTTATTCGTTTTATATATCTAAAACCGTCCGGTTTTCGAACTTTGTTGAAACTTATTCATTTTCGGGAAAGGTAAAAATTATTTCAATATCAGTATTTATGTTGATTATGAATTTCACGGAATTCCATAAAACAGGACATAGATTTACGAATACTTTTTGAGGAAATAAAGAGATTTTTGACTGAGAGAAATGTATATCTAGCTAATTTTTCAATGAGGTCGTAAAACCTCCTCAAATCGACAAAATTATATCAAATACAGTATCTGGGGAGGATTCGTGCAAAATTGTATCCAAAGCAACCGGTCCAAGCTGAAAGCTTTCAGTTGTTCGAACCAGAAAGTTTCAGCAACTCAGGGGATTTCAGCTGATGAAAACAATTGCATTTCACGGGTAGTGAATGTAATGGAAATTACCAAAGTAATTAAATGCAGCATTCATTATTCCGACATAGCCGAATTGGATATTGTTTCGGGATTTTTTATATTCCGTTCATCAAATTGAATTATTAATTAATTGGATCACTCAGCTGACACATGGAAAGAGTGTGATATTTTGTATCTGAGGGATATTACTGAATCAGTTTTTGGAAATGTTTGAAGTTTTAGTGAAGACTGCTGTTGTAATATTACTATCAATAGTTTATTGCCAAATAGTTGGGTTGACTTCGGTAAAAAAAAATTATATATAATAAATTGAACCTTTCTTCCCAGACTACCATCAAGAGTGTGTTATTTTTAACGTTATCGAAGATAACATCCTCAAAATGAATATGAATTCTAGAGCATGAGAAAAAACACAATAATGAAAACATTTTGGAATTACAAACATTTTGCATGATAGATGAAAAATGAGTAAGTACAAGTAAAATGAAATGAATCATATAAGGAAATCTGGTTGAACGATGACATCACACTTGGCTTTTGGTTTCTCGTGAATAAATTAACTTATTTCTAAACATATTGAAGTTTATTATTTCTTTTATTCGGCCAGGCATAAAATTGAATGCTCGCTGAGAAACAGATTTGCTCACCTGTGGAATAACATAATGGTGTATTTGTCGGATACCATAATTATACGTAGGTGAATGGGCATGATTTTCAATGCTTCAAACATTATAATTCTCTTAATTCCAATATCCCGCTTTCATTACATAAAAAATCTGTGAAATTTCGGTGGAGTTTTCCTAAAATAAACTTCAGGAATCGATTTTGGAGGATCTTCAGTGGTTTGATGTATATTTTTGGAGCTCCACTCCCACCTACTATGCCCTAACGTAAGTGGTTTTCTACAGAAGCAAAATATATTATTTTCATATGCTTGAATGTCAAAATTTTCTTGAAGTTACTGAATTTATAAAGGATGCTCCACTTCAGATTACTATCATTTTACATAAATATTTGGCTTTGTCTAGGTTTGGTTTTGTTTGGTTTTGTCTTTATGGAGAAACTTTGATATTGTGAAGTAACGATTTCAATATGATCAAAATCCGATCTGCTTACTTTCTTTTAGCTGATACATGGATTATTAGTTTTTTCAAAAATTACCGTTATTCATGTTCGAGCCAGTTCTTTACTTGTAAAAAGTTAGCCTGAGCTTGCGCAAGTTTGTCCCAGTTTCCAGCATCGTAAACTATTGCTGTATCATCGGCAGAACCAATTATGTCAACACTGCTTTTCAACGAGAACAATCTGTCTCTATAAATATTGAATAGAAGTGGTCCCAGAACGCTACCTTGAAGCACAACATATTCAAAAGTTTTGTCCTCACTGAGGAAATTGTCTACATTTACGTTCTGCCATCTGTTGATGATATAGCTTTCAAATGAATTTAAGTTTACATTCCTTACACCAATTTCCCCTAATGTGTGCAGAAGTACAGGTCGAGTTTTCAAAACCAAACTGGTTGTCAGATGAAATGTTAACATTTTTCAGATAAGAAGTCAACCTATATTCTGTATTGATTTCTCGAAAAATTTTGATACTAGCAATAATGGTATAGTCTATACATGGGCAACAATTATTTACTTTTCTTTCGTCTCCTTTTTCTATGAAGTTGTATTATAATGGAGATTTTGAAGGTTTTATAATGAAACCCCTAATAATTTTGAGAGTTTCAGCTCTATTTCCGTCAATTCCAACCAATTTTTTATCATTCAAACCTTTCGATATCATTTTCGGTTCGTTTTGTTCGTAGGGAATAGAACAAAGAGTGAGATACCTGTTTGGAATATAATGGTGGTCTCTGGAAATTTTATCAGCAAGTGTTTTACCGGTTTGACAAATATGTCATTGAATTCTTGTCTGTTATTAACAAATCTGAGCCAGTTTTAAAGGAACGTACTGGAATTTTTTACCCTTAATCAGGTCGTTTACTACCACCAATAATTTTTTAGTATAGGTGCCACTTATTATTATCATATTGTTATAGTAATTGAACTTTGTTTCTTGTTTCAAGGAATTTAATTTATTTTTGTACTATTTGCAATCACTTTTCAGTTCCACGTTTCCGAGATATTCGAGAATGTTTTTGAGAATGAAGTTTTTTGAATCTATTGATTTCAATACATCGTTTGTCACCCATTGTGAAATTCTTGTATAATTGTTTCTACCACTATTGTTTATCGTCTCTTCTCCTGTCAAATCCGATAGAGGATTAACGAGTGTGTCCTTGGCGTAATCGGGATTTTCTGCAGAGTGAATGGGAGTCCAAGAAGTGATTTCATGTTGCTTGTTCTAATTTTTCCTATCTTCCTCAAAAATTATGAATTGCGATTGACTGAAATAATTTTGTTGAAGTCACTGTGTCTGTCACTGTCAAAACAATAGTCAATAATAAAAGGTATTATCATTTTTATAATAAAAAACTGACGTATTGGAAAAAATCTTGTATACAATTCGAATATAAAGAATCTTCTCATTTTAGTTGTGAAATAACAATTTCGAAATTTCTATTAATATTTTGTTCATTAAACAGTATCGTAACAAGAAAATAATGTTCAAGCGACAAAACTCCAAAACTAAATTAATAACCCAGCCCAAATTTTTGACACAACGAAAGTGTTGAACAGATCTGAAATCCAGAAAAAAATTCGAGTCAGGCTGCAAACTTGATAAACACCATGTGAGAGCACATACACATCCTGGAACCAACAGACCATAATACAAATTTATTTCGATGGCAATTACAAAGAAGTTGCTAAGAATAAACGCAAACATATAAAACAAGATTTTCATATAAGTTAACAATGTATCTCATATTTGTTCGCAGAGGAAATATTCATAACGTTTGCCCAGAGGGTAGGTATAGGTTCACCCCACATCTTCACTCTTTGTTCCTAACTGACTATGAAATATTGGCAAACAAGAGCTTATGATCCTTTTGCCCTGTTATGGTCTGTAACCGGTAGTTATGTTTGATAGCGGATCAAATTAATATCTGTAATATGTACAGGGCAGTTTGCTTTATTGCTTTGTCCGATGAGATTTGTAGAGGATTAAAAGTTATAGTCCTTCCTGTGTTGAACACATGATCGGTCATCAAATACTGGTTTGTGCTTCCTGGGTATAATAAACGTTCGGTCTCCATGGATATTTGAGAGAAATATCTCTGTCTGGTGAAAAATTTACTTAGTTCGAAAATTTCATAGTTTATGGTTTCTTAATGTGAGACAAGGACACACAGAAATTCTGAAACGAAACCACGGAAACAAACAAAGAAAAGAGCGTGTACCATGAGTCTGTGTCACAGGGTATATATTTTGAAGCACTCACTCATCTTCGAAAATTCACCATCTGAATCTTTTTTGAAAAATAAAAGCAAATCAGACAGATCAATGGAAAATGAAAAGCCTCAATAACTCCTCGAGCCACAACAGTTCGTAATTAGCCAGTTCATTCCATATCAAATCGAAATTTATCCAATTCCACTCCGGAGATAGGCCAAAATTCATTTCATTCCCTTTATTTACGGATCTCACGGTGTGGTTCTGACAAAACACGACACTTGCCCCGAAGGCATTTCATTTTGCGGTCGAGGACAAAACCGGGACGTCCTTAATCCTGTAATACCTCCTAATATACAATACCACTCACGAAAATCCCACTGACAAATTACGTTTGGACCTCAAGACATTTCTTTTGATTGTTGTGTTTTCCTTTTGTATTTCACTATTTATGCTGGTTTTCGGGACAGGACAAATTACCAGTTTATTTCAGGATTTGAAAAGTGATAATATTGGTTGATTTCTATACCGGGGGATTGAAATTCGAAGGCCATCATAGAGATTTCGAAAACTATAAGAGATTCAAAGATGTTAAATTGGACCAATTTTGTGCATCTACTGTGCATTCGATGAGCCACCCTGAATAACTATTGGTACAATGATTTTCAGGAAAAATAAAAAATTCCAATGGATCACTCTATATTGTTTCGCATTATCAGATTCTCCATGATGAGCAGAATTCAACAAAGTATAATACATATGCTCTGACGCTTATATTTCGGGAGCTACAAATTATTTGAGTAGAAAATGAGCCAACCTGAATAACTTTTGGAAAAATGATTTTCGGGAAAAATAAAATTACACCAAAACAATAGTATACAGGGGGACACATTTTGTCATAATCAGATTTGCTGTTACTTTCCCTATCGCAACCCCAGAGCCACCCTGAATGGACTTCTGTACAAGTATATACTTCAAAAAAGTCTTATTTTGCCTAGGTGAGTTTGAATTCGATATTCTCTTCATTTTGTTTTTGTCTCATTCTACAATAACGATTACCTACCAGGTGAAGTTACAATTGGTGTATCTGTTTTCGGGAATTCTTGAGAAGCAATGGTTTTATACCCTTCGAGAACGAATTGAAATAGTGAGTTTGTACTACCAGAATGGAAATAGTGCTAGAGCTGCAGCTCGTATGTTCGATCAGGAAGAAATATACCACACAAATACGTTTAAGAATTATTGAACAAATTCATGGAAACTGGATCTGTTAACAATAAAAAGCATAACCCTTCAGGAGTTGTCAACGATGAAGCTATTTCTATTGCAGTTTTAGGGCACGTTAGATTCATGGAAAATACGCAATCTCTTACTGAGTTATCTCGAGAATCAGGAATCAGTCGTAAAAATAATTTCAGGGTCCTTCATAAGTAAAAATTTCATTCATATAAGATTAGACTAGTTCATGAATTGATCGAAGTTGATTTCGATAGACGTATCGAGTTTTGTGAAAGTCTCACTGAACGGATCAACTTGCATCAGAACTTCTTGAATAAAATTTATTTCTTGGAAGAAAGTACGTTTAGTTTGAATGGAGAGGTGAATCAGCAAAATTGTCGATTTTAGAGTGATACGAATCCTCATGTGTTGACGTGTTTTTTCATATTTCTTGAAAATTATTGTACCAATGGAATGCACTGTATATGACGAACAATATGCTGTTGAGAAAGTTTCAAAATTCCGACTATATCCGGAGACAAATCGATTTTTTCTTTGGCGTTATAATTGATCATGGATATCAAAATCAACAGCACATTCACACTGCCATTTTGTCAACGCTATACTACGGTATTTTTATATTTAACTTCGCATAACATTGAAAAAAGTTTCAGTTGGCTTCGATTTCATCAAGTTACAATTGTCAAACTAATCAATTTGTTGGTATCCCTTTATTTCTCACGTCTGCTGTTTTTAACAAAGTAGTAATTTTGACGCATCTGTATTTAAAGCATCTTCATTTGTTGGCGGATTAATATTTATCTAAAAAACAGACACGTTAAAAAAAAATCAAATTTCAATATCTAATCGATTTCCATATTGATTCCTTGGTTTTTTGAAACTACCATACTTGTTAAGGTTTATACTTAATTTTTCGAATAATATTCTTGCTGGCAAATTAATGATATTGCAAAAAGTTCTTATTCACTTTCAACTAGATGGGGCCCCGCTTCACTTCCTTCTTTCCTGGCAGAGGGATTGGCCGAAGAGAAGCAATAGAATGGCCATCACGATCACTCGACTTATCACCCCTAGATTTCTTTCCATGGAACCATCTGAAATCGATTGTACATAAAACACAGCCTCGAGATTTGGAAGATTTGAGGAGATGTATATCAGCTGCGCTTAGAGAACTTCAGCCAGAAGTTTTCGGAATGCTAGTGTTTGAGAGCAGACTTCATACCTACCTGAGTACATTTCTTGTAATTGAGTGTTGTAAATAAAGAGCTGTCTATTTATTTATTAGATAATTTTTTGATTGTCCCTAGATGTGAAAATATGTTCAGATATTTTTGAACCAGTTATTATTCCTGGCGCACAGTCTGTGGTATCGAAGTTTCGCCTATATAACTTCCACAGCATGAACAAGGTGTGTTTCTACGGCGTTTTCAACAAAACAAAGAGAATAAGACTTGCACAAAATGGAGATTGGAATGGCTGATTTCTGAATGAATCCCCAGTCGATTCTTTGAGAATTTCATTAATTATTCTCAATTTATCTGTTCAATTTTGATAGAATTGTTATACTGCTCTCACGAATTTTTATTATTATTGTTTCTTTCAAGTGGAATATGTAGATATATTATATTATCTGATCCCACTGTTTTATATTCAAATCTATATTTTTTCATTTACTTTTATATTTATTATGACTTTATCAATAGGATGTAAATGTTTTGATGATGAAGTACACTTATTTTGATTCAATCAATGATTACAGGTATAGAAGTAGTAGTTGATGGGAAATGAAGCTTTGTCTTCCTATATAAGTATCCAGGAGGAACATATCTACAACTTCCCCAAAAATGCAGTGAGTATATGAAAAGTCTTTTTTTTTTAAATGCTATGCATTTTCCGCATGCCTGTTACATCAATGCCATATATTACTGATTACCTAATTTCCCAATCACATTTTTACAGTCTCTACGAAACCCCATTAGCAAAACAATCCAGTTCACCGGTTAGATCCCAAGAATACACAAAATGCACGGCACATAAAGAATTGAGAAGTACAACGAGAAACAATAGAAGTTTCGACTTCAAATTGAGTTAGTAACTCCAAGTTGACTGTGATGTGGTTACGAAACATCTATAGGATTAGTGCGATTGCAGAAAGTAGTTCGATAGGATTGCTACAAAGTGTTAATATATTATTCCTTGATCTGATTATTTTCATCTACTCCTCTAGGGGAATGACGACAACCTGCTATTATCTGGATGAGGATGATTTTCATATAGAGGTTAATTGAATGCATAACTTGAATAAAATTAGTATATTTTATAATCAAAAACATTGGTCCATTGAAAATAATTTTTATAAATCATAGGACAAGTCATAAAAAAACTTGTATAAGTAAAATGATAAAAATATCTCAATTTTACAATTCAGAATCAATATATTATGTAGTTGTCCTGAGGAAAGGAATGGAAGTTTCCGAAAGCTGTACAAAATAACTGTTTCCTTCAAGACCATCACAGACTGCATCCTTAGGAAAAGCAACTTTTATATTTATTGTCAGTCGAGAATCAATCCAATTTTCTCATATAACACACATATACTTATACTAATATGTACACAAACAACAATTGAGAACATTAGAAAATCCAAGACAACGATAATCAATGAACTCATCAATAATGCTAGAGGACTTAACGTCTAACATAACGACCCATCTTGAAGGAATGTTGGCTCAATGAAGTACGATTTCTTGTACTATAATGACGTACCAAATATTTTTTCTAAACTTATCTCGATTTTTATGTATATGCACCAATAACAGTTCAACGATAAAAAACCATAATCTGTGGGATTATTCTATTCTTTGAATAATTTTTGGCAGGACGTCCTTGAAAAAACATTAGCAATATTTCCTGAAGATCGATTCAGATACATGCGTGCCCACCCTGCATCTTTAACCCTGACTGAGGAATGCATGCCTGTCGACGTTCACAGCCATAGAGATTTTGGGGAGTAGAGCGAGTTGTATATACAATCATTCTTTTCTTGCAAAAAAAGTGTTGTGATATCAGCACAAAAACAAGAGAAGGCTCAGGGTGAAATTGCAGGTTACTCATTTATATGGAGTACAAAACAACACTGGCCCCCTAACAGTGCCCTCGAGTACTCCAAGTCCATTGGGCATAGGTGTCTACGGCGTGAGTTTAAATATTCTCTACTCTATGTTTTATTATAACACTCTGCCTGCGATTTTGGAAATACGAATCAAACCAATCATGAGCTTTTCCTCTCACTCTGAAATTTCAAAGTTTTAGGAATGAAACCTCATGTTGCATGTAGTCTAAAGCTCGTCTCATCACCTGAATGCAGCAGTAGTAATTTCATTTACTTCCACACCTTCCAATTTTTTTTTATTTAGAGTGTATATAGCAGTAATTGTTTAATGACTTTCATGAAACCCATGTTGAATTTGCTAGTATACCGGGTGGCTACGGAAGTATTGCCTACGGAATATCTCAGTTATTGTATGAAGTAGATTTGTGAAATTTGGAGCGTCGATATAATGACATAAGAGCTAGAATTTGAGCATATTGACATGTCGAAGTTAAATTCCGGTCTGACCGGAAGTAACATCAACTTTCTTATTTTAAATAGAAACCCAATTTTTTTTTCTTTTCGCTTTATTCAGCATTCAATTCCATTTCTAATGACATATCACGAGTTGGTATCTAACCAGAAACTAGATCAGAAAAAAATTATTATTGAAATTCACCGAGTAGGCCGTGGAAGCAAAATGAAAGCCAAAAATTGAAAAGTTGGCTATGGAAACCATACGTCACTTGATAACAGTTGCTACTACTGTGATATTTTATTTTCATTCGTCGGCGTTATAAAAAGCCGCCAAAAAAAATATTGGAAAAATTGGGAAAAAAACAATACTCTGTAGGTCCATAACTTAAATAGGAACATACAACTTTTTCTGGCCTGTACTATTCAGCATAACCATTCCTTTCTAATGATATAATAGAAAGTAATTTATTGAAATGAAATACCAAAAAATCCAATTATTATTATTCAAATAACAAAAAAACAGATTTATCGAAAAAAAAATCAAATTGATAGGATTAAAGATAAAATAAATTCAAAACAAATGTTCGAAATGCATTCCCTCAGCGTCAATACATTTATTGACTCAGGTGATATTTTCATGTAAAACGTTTCTCAACATTTGGGGCGTGATATCTTGGAAAGCTCTACGAATTTTTACTTCTAGCTCATGTAGAGTTGTAGGCTGTGTGGAATACACCCTATTTTTAAGATGCCCCCATAGAAAAAAGTCGCACGGAGTAAGATCAGGTGACCTTGGTGGCCACCTGACTGGACCATGGGTTGTTATAAGTCTCTCTTGAAAGCGATTTTGAAGATAATTTCTCGCTATTCTTGAATTATGCGGAGGGGCGCCATCTTGCTGGAAGTACATTCTCTCAGTTATTTCCACTGGTAGGTTGTTAATGAATTCCGAAATTTAATTCGTTAAAAAATTAAAGTATCTCTCTCCGGTTAGTTGGCCTTGAAAAAGAATGGGGCCAACAATATGAGTTCCAACTATTCCTGCCCAAACATTCACACCAAATCTCTCCTGGAAGCCACCTTGTCGAAACCGGTGCTCATTTTCTATCGCCCAGTACCTGAAACAAAAGACCGTTCACACTTTTAGCACTTTACACTTCGACTATCGACAATAATCCAAATAAAGTACAGTACCTACCTCGTATTATTCCTGTTAAATAATCCATTGTTGGTAAATCTTGACTCGTCCGTAAACAAGATATAATAGTTAAATAGGTGATTCTCAGCATTTTGTCGAAGAAACCAATTACAATATTCCAGGCGCCTTTCACCGTCATTTTCATACAAATGTTGATGCAACGGATACTTGAAGGATTTAAATCGATGTTTTTTCAAAATTTTCCTAACAGAGTCCTTACTTATAGCTAATTCGGCGCCAATCTGCCTTGAGGAAATTGTGCTATCATATTGTACTAAAGCTAATACATTAATTTCAGTTTCCTCATTAATAACAAATGCTTCTTGGTCTTCGTGAACATCAGGCTCAGTTCTTAATTTTTCTTCAAGCCACTGGAAATACCTTCTTGACGGTTGCTGCCTCCCTGGATATCGCTCTAAATACAATCGTTCAGCGGCATAAGAATTTTTTTAAACATTCACCATAAATGAGAAACATGTCAATTTGTTCGGTTCGTGAATAACGGGGCATTCTTTGAATATTCCACTAACTGATTTCGATTTCCAAACCCTTTTAAAATGGCAGAATCAAAAACACTACTTCGAACGTCAAAATAATATGGATAGCAGCGTTCGTGAGAGCTCTCGATTCTTTTCTGTTTCATTCCAAAATACATCTTAATCAGCCTAATTGTTAATATTTTGGTTCAAATGATTATTGCAATGGAATGATTATTCTGAATAGAACAACATAGGTAGATATTAGAATATCTATGGACGATGGCACAGACCAAGTACGTTTATGTTCCTATTTAACCTAGAATCTACAGGATATAATTTATCATTCCACATTATTTTTAATGTTATTTTTGCGTATGGCGATAATCTGTTTTGTTATTTGAAGAATAATAATTGGATTTTTTGGTATTTCATTTCAAAAAATTACTTTCTATTATATCATTAGAAAGGAATGGTTATGCTGAATAGTACGGCAAGAAAAAGTTGTATGTTCCTATTTAAGTTATGGACCTACAGAGTATTGTTTTTTTCCCAATTTTTCCAATATTTTTTTTTGGCGGCTTTTTATAACGCCGACGAATGAAAATAAAATATCACAGTAGTAGCAACTGTTATCAAGTGACGTATGGTTTCCATAGCCAACTTTTCAATTTTTGGCTTTCATTTTGCTTCCACGGCCTACTCGGTGAATTTCAATAATAATTTTTTTCTGATCTAGTTTCTGGTTAGGTACCAACTTGTGATATGTCATTAGAAACGGAATTGAATGCTGAATAAAGCGAAAAGAAAAAAAAATAGGGTTTCTATTTAAAATAAGAAAGTTGATGTTACTTCCGGTCAGACCAGAAGTTAACTTCGACATGTCAATATGCTTAAATTCTAGCTCTTATGTCATTATATCGACGCTCCAAATTTCACAAACCTACTTCATACAATAACTGAGATATTCCGTAGGCAATACTTCCGTAGCCACCCGGTATATAATTCTTCATCAGAATTCCCATCAAAGAACTCAGCATGGTATATTAATTTTTTTTCGATATTACATGAGGTCGAGAAACTGTTTTTTTTTAAATAAGTGACATTTTCAGTAAAAAAATATTTATTCATGATATGACATGAGGGTTTTACAAATTGAGCTAAGTGAGTTTTGTAACGATCTGGATCAGAAAAATATCTATTTGTAATTTATATTTTATCACATATTCTATCTCTTCTTCATTTACAAGTTGAAGAAATATGCTGTTTGATGCTGACGATTAATATTTCTTCATTTAATATTGACATTATTTATTTTATTCATCTATTCATGAGGAGATTGCATGGAGGAACAATTAAAGCTATCCGCTATAGCTTGAGGACAAATCTGGTCATCAATTCTAATTGGAATGTTTTCCAAAAATGTACTTCGTTTGTCCCATGAAGTATTTTATGACAGACCATGCACTTTTATTCAGATATGATGGGGCATATATTTTATGCAAGTAAATGAATTCGAATGAGTGCTCTAATATGAAGACATAATAGTGATTAAACGGAAGCCCAACTCCTGAATTTCAGCAGAAGGAAAACTCTGACTCTCTTTTGTTCCGAGGCTTCTTTCAATTGAACAAAAAGCATTGCGTGTAATTGTGTTTAAAGTTAAACCCTTCCGAGACTCTCATCGGCTAATTCAAAGGGTTCTTCCATGTGGAATACTTTAATAATCGAATCCGTCCAATGTTTGTCCAATTTCCCAACATTCCAGCTTCATTACGGAGTTTATTTTCCGTTCTCGGTATGAAATGAGAGAAGCGTTGGCACTGAATCAATAATATGAAAAAACAAGCTGGTGAAAGTTTGGCGTATGGAAAATTATCGGAAAAGTAACCCAATTAAGTTGTTTGCTCAAAGCAGACGATGCGGTTCACCGAAAGAAGCACCTGAGTGTTTACCTAAGGTTTCTAGAGGCATCTAAATTAATTTACAGGCCGATATTTCCAACCAATTTGGAGTGAGTGCCAGTTGCCATTCCCATTGTTTCAAAACTTGTTGAAAACTCCTATTGCATTATATTCGGAAACGAATAGAGTTAAATGAAATCCGAAATCCACCAAGAAATTCTGTAGGGTGATAGTCACTATCTTTATACACAGGGTAGGGTATACAGTATCAGTCCATCACCATGAGTTTTATTTATGTCTTGCCAATTAATATCCAGCAATCTAGAAATTGAAAAACTATCTCAATTTGTTGAAATTAGACTAGTCAAATTTTTTGTGAAGTGCCTCAAGGCTCCATTTTAGTATATCTTTTAATATGAACGCTGATGATACCCAAATTAAATTTACCCTATCAGAAGTTGATATTGATTCAACATATATCGCAATTAATGAATAACTATCTAATCTCGTTGATCCTCCAGAAACACAAATTTTAATATTCGGTTAAAATAAAACACAAATTGAAAATAACATTGATATTGAGATTGCTGCTAATAATATCAGCATGTGTTGGAGTCGCTACAAATTTGGGTTTGGAGTTAGATACAGACTTGTGGTTCAAGTATAGTGTTGATAAATACGTGAAACAAGCCTAAGCCAACTTGAAAATGTTATATCCTTATCGTCACGTTTTGGAGGAATCAATAAAAATTTTGCTCGCTGATTCCTTAGTACTCTTAGTAGTCTCATTCTAACTATTATGACGCGATTTACCGTCCCTGTCTAGATACTATAGAAATCATTCAGATAATTATGGCATTAGAAAATACGAAACCATTTCACATAAGCTGGAGGACACGAAATGGCTTAGTATATCTGGTAAAATAAAATTGCATTCAGTGACCTTATTTCATAAAGTAATTCCCAACAAAAGTACTCCCTACCTCTACAACATAATAACATTTTAAAGTGATATTTACAATTTGAGTACTCTGAGGAATAATCCCACCACCACCTCTTCGAACGGCTCTTTTTAGGAGATTATTCACATACAATATTTTTAGTCTTTACAACCAGGGTCCAGCAAATCTCCAAACATTTTCAAGTCAAGTCCAGGGGAGTTGACAAATATTTGAAACTTATTGTCAAACCACTCAAAAAGACATTAAAACTTATTCATGTGCCAAATTAAATAAGATTGTTTCTTCTTCTAGTCACAAGGGATGTCACTTGTATCAGTTCAACTGCCTGTCATCTCTATTTTGCGGCATGATGTAATAAACATTTATTTCTATTTTTGTTAAGATTTATGTATCACTTTGCAAATAAACATTATTATTAGTATTGCTTTCAAGCATTATACAACTAATTAATTAATAAACCAATTTTTAGGCTTCCTCTACCTCATTAACAATTCAATACTCGTTCAACAAAGTTCACGCCCATCATATAAAACAATTTCGTGATAATTTTTTTCATGAAATCTTGCTCTTTGATATATATTTTTTATCGAACGATATTATTCTTTCAATTTTTCGGTATCGGTATATTTCACGAAATAATCTGCAGTGACTAATATCCTGTGACCCCAGATTTGGCAGTAATTAAAAAAAAGGTGGTTGTGGTCCCGAAAAATAAGTCTATTTGAGATATCGAAAAATGTTATCGAGAAAATATATTTGGAATCCAACAAGGACCTCATGTATCACTTCGGGAGCAGATTAAAAAAAAAAAAATTTCCATTTCATTCCTCTATTCTTAAAATATAATCTGTGAATTTCGAGTCAACCGATGTTAAACAAAAATATTCGAAAAAAAGAAAAGAGTCCTAAAATTCATGAAAATAACAAAATCAAAAGATTCACTCGCAATCCGCACTATATAGTCAACATTTCATGCAGATTCTGAAAATATATGATTTATTCAAGCTCTGATTCAAGGTTTGACATAGGACTGACAAAAAGGGGGAAATTGCTCCTTTTCACTCCAAATGAACTCTTCAACTCGGGAACAGTTGGAGAAAGAGCAATTCTGCGAACGCCAATCGATTCAGAATGATAAAATTACTATAGTCTATGAATTTCGAGTCAATTGATGTGAAACAAAATTATTCGAAATATCGAAGAAAGTTCAAAGGGGTAGCCTCTTAAAAATCATGAAAATAACAAAATCAAAAGATTCACTCGCAATCCGCACTATATAGTCAAAATTTCATGCAGATTCTGAAAATATATGATTTATTCAAGCTCTGATTCAAGGTTTGACATAGGACTGAAAAAAAAGGGGGAAATTGCTCCTTTTCACTCCAAATGAACTCTTCAACTCGGGAACAGTTGGAGGAAGAGCAATTCTGCGAACGCCAATCGATTCAGAATGATAAAATTACTATAGTCTGTGAATTTCGAGTCAATTGATGTGAAACAAAATTATTCGAAATATCGAAGAAAGTTCAATATCATGAAAATAACAAAATCAAAAGATTCACTCGCAATCCGCACTATATAGTCAAAATTTCATGCTGATTCTGAAAATATATGATTTATTCAAGCTCTGATTCAAGGTTTGACATAGGACTGAAAAAAAGGGGGAAATTGCTCCTTTTCACTCCAAATGAACTCTTCAACTCGGGAACAGTTGAAGAAAGAGCAATTCTGCGAACGCCAATCGATTCAGAATGATAAAATTACTATAGTCTGTGAATTTCGAGTCAATTGATGTGAAACAAAATTATTCGAAATATCGAAGAAAGTTCAAAGGGGTAGACCCCTAAAAATCATGAAAATAACAAAATCAAAAGATTCACTCGCAATCCGCACTATATAGTCAAAATTTCATGCAGATTCTGAAAATATATGATTTATTCAAGCTCAGATTCAAGGTTTGACATAGGACTGAAAAAAAGGGGGAAATTGCTCCATTTCACTCCAAATGAACTCTTCAACTCGGGAACAGTTGGAGAAAGAGCAATTCTGCGAACGCCAATCGATTCAGAATGATAAAATTACTATAGTCTATGAATTTCGAGTCAATTGATGTGAAACTAAATTATTCGAAATATCGAAGGAAGTTCAAAGGGGTAGACCCCTAAAAATCATGAAAATAACAAAATCAAAGGATTCACTCGCAATCCGCACTATATAGGCAAAATTTCATGCAGATTCTGAAAATATATGATTTATTCAAGCTCTGATTCAAGGTTTGACATAGGACTGAAAAAAAAAGGGGAAAATTGCTCCTTTTCACTCCAAATGAACTCTTCAACTTGGGAACAGTTGGAGAAAGAGCAATTCTGCGAACGCCAATCGATTCAGAATGATAAAATTACTATAGTCTGTGAATTTCGAGTCAATTGATGTCAAACAAAATTATTCGAATTATCGAAGAAAGTTCAAAGGGGTAGACCCCTAAAAATCATGAAAATAACAAAATCAAAAGATTCACTCGCAATCCGCACTATATAGTCAAAATTTCATGCAGATTCTGAAAATATATGATTTATTCAAGCTCAGATTCAAGGTTTGACATAGGACTGAAAAAAAGGGGGAAATTGCTCCATTTCACTCCAAATGAACTCTTCAACTCGGGAACAGTTGGAGAAAGAGCAATTCTGCGAACGCCAATCGATTCAGAATGATAAAATTACTATAGTCTATGAATTTCGAGTCAATTGATGTGAAACTAAATTATTCGAAATATCGAAGGAAGTTCAAAGGGGTAGACCCCTAAAAATCATGAAAATAACAAAATCAAAGGATTCACTCGCAATCCGCACTATATAGGCAAAATTTCATGCAGATTCTGAAAATATATGATTTATTCAAGCTCTGATTCAAGGTTTGACATAGGACTGAAAAAAAAAGGGGAAAATTGCTCCTTTTCACTCCAAATGAACTCTTCAACTTGGGAACAGTTGGAGAAAGAGCAATTCTGCGAACGCCAATCGATTCAGAATGATAAAATTACTATAGTCTGTGAATTTCGAGTCAATTGATGTCAAACAAAATTATTCGAATTATCGAAGAAAGTTCAAAGGGGTAGACCCCTAAAAATCATGAAAATAACAAAATCAAAGGATTCACTCGCAATCCGCACTATATAGGCAAAATTTCATGCAGATTCTGAAAATATATGATTTATTCAAGCTCTGATTCAAGGTTTGACATAGGACTGAAAAAAAAGGGGGAAATTGCTCCTTTTCACTCCAAATGAACTCTTCAACTCGGGAACAGTTGGAGGAAGAGCAATTCTGCGAACGCCAATCGATTCAGAATGATACTATTACTATAGTCTGTGAATTTCGAGTCAATTGATGTGAAACAAAATTATTCGAAATATCGAAGAAAGTTCAATATCATGAAAATAACAATATCAAAAGATTCACTCGCAATCCGCACTATATAGTCAAAATTTCATGCTGATTCTGAAAATATATGATTTATTCAAGCTCTGATTCAAGGTTTGACATAGGACTGAAAAAAAGGGGGAAATTGCTCCTTTTCACTCCAAATGAACTCTTCAACTCGGGAACAGTTGAAGAAAGAGCAATTCTGCGAACGCCAATCGATTCAGAATGATAAAATTACTATAGTCTGTGAATTTCGAGTCAATTGATGTGAAACAAAATTATTCGAAATATCGAAGAAAGTTCAAAGGGGTAGACCCCTAAAAATCATGAAAATAACAAAATCAAAAGATTCACTCGCAATCCGCACTATATAGTCAAAATTTCATGCAGATTCTGAAAATATATGATTTATTCAAGCTCTGATTCAAGGTTTGACATAGGACTGAAAAAAAGGGGGAAATTGCTCCATTTCACTCCAAATGAACTCTTCAACTCGGGAACAGTTGGAGAAAGAGCAATTCTGCGAACGCCAATCGATTCAGAATGATAAAATTACTATAGTCTATGAATTTCGAGTCAATTGATGTGAAACTAAATTATTCGAAATATCGAAGAAAGTTCAAAGGGGTAGACCCCTAAAAATCATGAAAATAACAAAATCAAAGGATTCACTCGCAATCCGCACTATATAGGCAAAATTTCATGCAGATTCTGAAAATATATGATTTATTCAAGCTCTGATTCAAGGTTTGACATAGGACTGAAAAAAAAGGGGAAAATTGCTCCTTTTCACTCCAAATGAACTCTTCAACTTGGGAACAGTTGGAGAAAGAGCAATTCTGCGAACGCCAATCGATTCAGAATGATAAAATTACTATAGTCTATGAATTTCGAGTCAATTGATGTGAAACTAAATTATTCGAAATATCGAAGAAAGTTCAAAGGGGTAGACCCCTAAAAATCATGAAAATAACAAAATCAAAGGATTCACTCGCAATCCGCACTATATAGGCAAAATTTCATGCAGATTCTGAAAATATATGATTTATTCAAGCTCTGATTCAAGGTTTGACATAGGACTGAAAAAAAAGGGGAAAATTGCTCCTTTTCACTCCAAATGAACTCTTCAACTTGGGAACAGTTGGAGAAAGAGCAATTCTGCGAACGCCAATCGATTCAGAATGATAAAATTACTATAGTCTGTGAATTTCGAGTCAATTGATGTCAAACAAAATTATTCGAATTATCGAAGAAAGTTCAAAGGGGTAGACCCCTAAAAATCATGAAAATAACAAAATCAAAGGATTCACTCGCAATCCGCACTATATAGGCAAAATTTCATGCAGATTCTGAATATATATGATTTATTCAAGCTCTGATTCAAGGTTTGACATAGGACTGAAAAAAAAGGGGGAAATTGCTCCTTTTCACTCCAAATGAACTCTTCAACTCGGGAACAGTTGAAGAAAGAGCAATTCTGCGAACGCCAATCGATTCAGAATGATAAAATTACTATAGTCTGTGAATTTCGAGTCAATTGATGTGAAACAAAATTATTCGAAATATCGAAGAAAGTTCAAAGTTCAAAGTTAAAAATCATGAAAATAACAAAATCAAAAGATTCACTCGCAATCCGCACTATATAGTCAAAATTTCATGCAGATTCTGAAAATATATGATTTATTCAAGCTCTGATTCAAGGTTTGACATAGGACTGAAAAAAAGGGGGAAATTGCTCCATTTCACTCCAAATGAACTCTTCAACTCGGGAACAGTTGGAGAAAGAGCAATTCTGCGAACGCCAATCGATTCAGAATGATAAAATTACTATAGTCTATGAATTTCGAGTCAATTGATGTGAAACTAAATTATTCGAAATATCGAAGAAAGTTCAAAGGGGTAGACCCCTAAAAATCATGAAAATAACAAAATCAAAGGATTCACTCGCAATCCGCACTATATAGGCAAAATTTCATGCAGATTCTGAAAATATATGATTTATTCAAGCTCTGATTCAAGGTTTGACATAGGACTGAAAAAAAAGGGGAAAATTGCTCCTTTTCACTCCAAATGAACTCTTCAACTTGGGAACAGTTGGAGAAAGAGCAATTCTGCGAACGCCAATCGATTCAGAATGATAAAATTACTATAGTTTGTGAATTTCGAGTCAATTGATGTCAAACAAAATTATTCGAATTATCGAAGAAAGTTCAAAGGGGTAGACCCCTAAAAATCATGAAAATAACAAAATCAAAGGATTCACTCGCAATCCGCACTATATAGTCAAAATTTCATGCAGATTCTGAAAATATATGATTTATTCAAGCTCTGATTCAAGGTTTGACATAGGACTGAAAAAAAAGGGGAAAATTGCTCCTTTTCACTCCAAATGAACTCTTCAACTTGGGAACAGTTGGAGAAAGAGCAATTCTGCGAACGCCAATCGATTCAGAATGATAAAATTACTATAGTTTGTGAATTTCGAGTCAATTGATGTCAAACAAAATTATTCGAATTATCGAAGAAAGTTCAAAGGGGTAGACCCCTAAAAATCATGAAAATAACAAAATCAAAAGATTCACTCGCAATCCGCACTATATAGGAAAATTTCATGCAGATTCTGAAAATATATGATTTATTCAAGCTCTGATTCAAGGTTTGACATAGGACTGAAAAAAAAGGGGAAAATTGCTCCTTTTCACTCCAAATGAACTCTTCAACTCGGAAACAGTTGGAGAAAGAGCAATTCTGCGAACGCCAATCGATTCAGAATGATAAAATTACTATAGTCTGTGAATTTCGAGTCAATTGATGTGAAACAAAATTATTCGAAATATCGAAGAAAGTTCAAAGGGGTAGACCCCTAAAAATCATGAAAATAACAAAATCAAAAGATTCACTCGCAATCCGCACTATATAGGCAAAATTTCATGCAGATTCTGAAAATGTATGATTTATTCAAGCTCTGATTCAAGGTTTGACATAGGACTGAAAAAAAAGGGGAATATTGCTCCTTTTCACTCCAAATGAACTCTTCAACTTGGGAACAGTTGGAGAAAGAGCAATTCTGCGAACGCCAATCGATTCAGAATGATAAAATTACTATAGTCTATGAATTTCGAGTCAATTGATGTGAAACAAAATTATTCGAAATATCGAAGAAAGTTCAAAGGGGTAGACTCTTAAAAATCATGAAAATAACAAAATCAAAAGATTCACTCGCAATCCGCACTATATAGTCAAAATTTCATGCAGATTCTGAAAATATATGATTTATTCAAGCTCTGATTCAAGGTTTGACATAGGACTGAAAAAAAAGGGGGAAATTGCTCCTTTTCACTCCAAATGAACTCTTCAACTTGGGAACAGTTGGAGAAAGAGCAATTCTGCGAACGCCAATCGATTCAGAATGATAAAATTACTATAGCCTGTGAATTTCGAGTCAATTGATGTCAAACAAAATTATTCGAATTATCGAAGAAAGTTCAAAGGGGTAGACCCCTAAAAATCATGAAAATAACAAAATCAAAAGATTCACTCGCAATCCGCACTATATAGGCAAACTTTCATGCAGATTCTGAAAATATATGATTTATTCAAGCTTTGATTCAAGGTTTGACATAGGACTGAAAAAAATTTCATGCAGATTCTGAAAATATATGATTTATTCAAGCTCTGATTCAAGGTTTGACATAGGACTGAAAAAAAAGGGGGAAATTGCTCCTTTTCACTCCAAATGAACTCTTCAACTTGGGAACAGTTGGAGAAAGAGCAATTCTGCGAACGCCAATCGATTCAGAATGATAAAATTACTATAGCCTGTGAATTTCGAGTCAATTGATGTCAAACAAAATTATTCGAATTATCGAAGAAAGTTCAAAGGGGTAGACCCCTAAAAATCATGAAAATAACAAAATCAAAAGATTCACTCGCAATCCGCACTATATAGGCAAACTTTCATGCAGATTCTGAAAATATATGATTTATTCAAGCTTTGATTCAAGGTTTGACATAGGACTGAAAAAAAAAATGGGGGAAATTACTCCTTTTCACTCCAAATGAACTCTTCAACTCGAGAACAGTTGGAGAAAGAGCAATTCTGCAAACGCCAATCGATTCAGAATGATAAAATTACTATAGTATGTGAATTTCGAGTCAATTGATGTGAAACAAAATTATTCGAAATATCGAAGAAAGTTCAATATCATGAAAATAACAAAATCAAAAGATTCACTCGCAATCCGCACTATATAGTCAAAATTTCATGCAGATTCTGAAAATATATGATTCATTCAAGCTTTGATTCAAGGTTTAACGTAGGACTGAAAAAAAAGGGGGAAATTGCTCCTTTTCACTCCAAATGAACTCTTCAACTCGGAAACAGTTGGAGAAAGAGCAATTCTGCGAACGCCAATCGATTCAGAATGATAAAATTACTATGGTCTGTGAATTTCGAGTCAATTGATGTGAAACAAAATTATTCGAAATATCGAAGAAAGTTCAAAGGGGTAGACCCCTAAAAATCATGAAAATAACAAAATCAAAAGATTCACTCGCAATCCGCACTATATAGTCAAAATTTCATGCAGATTCTGAAAATATATGATTTATTCATGCTCTGATTCAAGGTTTGACATAGGACTGAAAAAAAGGGGGAAATTGCTCCTTTTCACTCCAAATGAACTCTTCAACTCGGGAACAGTTGGAGAAAGAGCAATTCTGCGAACGCCAATCGATTCAGAATGATAAAATTACTATGGTCTGTGAATTTCGAGTCAATTGATGTGAAACAAAATTATTCGAAATATCGAAGAAAGTTCAAAGGGGTAGACCCCTAAAAATCATGAAAATAACAAAATCAAAAGATTCACTCGCAATCCGCACTATATAGTCAAAATTTCATGCAGATTCTGAAAATATATGATTTATTCAAGCTCTGATTCAAAGTTTGACATAGGACTGAAAAAAAGGGGGAAATTGCTCCTTTTCACTCCAAATGAACTCTTCAACTCGGGAACAGTTGGAGAAAGAGCAATTCTGCGAAAGCCAATCGATTCAGAATGATAAAATTACTATAGTCTGTGAATTTCGAGTCAATTGATGTCAAACAAAATTATTCGAATTATCGAAGAAAGTTCAAAGGGGTAGACCCCTAAAATTCATGAAAATAACAAAATCAAAAGATTTACTCGCAATCCGCACTATATAGTCAAAATTTCATGCATAGTCTGAAAATTTATGATTTATTCAAGCTTTGATTCAAGGTTTGACATAGGACTGAAAAAAAAAGGGGGAAATTGCTCCTTTTCACTCCAAATGAACTCTTCAACTCGAGAACAGTTGGAGAAAGGGCAATTCTGCGAACGCCAATCGATTCAGAATGATAAAATTACTATAGTCTGTGAATTTCGAGGCAATTGATGTGAAACAAAATTATTCGAAATATCGAAGAAAGCTCAATATCATGAAAATAACAAAATCAAAAGATTCACTCGCAATCCGCACTATATAGTAAAAATTTCATGCAGATTCTGAAAATATATGACTTATTCAAGCTCTGATTCAAGGTTTGACATAGGACTGAAAAAAAAGGGGGAAATTGCTCCTTTTCACTCCAAATGAACTCTTCAACTCGGAAACAGTTGGAGAAAGAGCAATTCTGCGAACGCCAATCGATTCAGAATGATAAAATTACTATAGTCTGTGAATTTCGAGTCAATTGATGTGAAACAAAATTATTCGAAATATCGAAGAAAGTTCAATATCATGAAAATAACAAAATCAAAAGATTCACTCGCAATCCGCACTATATAGTCAAAATTTCATGCAGATTCTGAAAATATATGATTCATTCAAGCTTTGATTCAAGGTTTAACGTAGGACTGAAAAAAAGGGGGAAATTGCTCCTTTTCACTCCAAATGAACTCTTCAACTCGGAAACAGTTGGAGAAAGAGCAATTCTGCGAACGCCAATCGATTCAGAATGATAAAATTACTATGGTCTGTGAATTTCGAGTCAATTGATGTGAAACAAAATTATTCGAAATATCGAAGAAAGTTCAAAGGGGTAGACCCCTAAAAATCATGAAAATAACAAAATCAAAAGATTCACTCGCAATCCGCACTATATAGTCAAAATTTCATGCAGATTCTGAAAATATATGATTTATTCAAGCTCTGATTCAAGGTTTGACATAGGACTGAAAAAAAGGGGGAAATTGCTCCTTTTCACTCCAAATGAACTAACTCTTCAACTCGGGAACAGTTGGAGAAAGAGCAATTCTGCGAACGCCAATCGATTCAGAATGATAAAATTACTATGGTCTGTGAATTTCGAGTCAATTGATGTGAAACAAAATTATTCGAAATATCGAAGAAAGTTCAAAGGGGTAGACCCCTAAAAATCATGAAAATAACAAAATCAAAAGATTCACTCGCAATCCGCACTATATAGTCAAAATTTCATGCAGATTCTGAAAATATATGATTTATTCAAGCTCTGATTCAAGGTTTGACATAGGACTGAAAAAAAAGGGAAAAATTGCTCCTTTTCACTCCAAATGAACTCTTCAACTTGGGAACAGTTGGAGAAAGAGCAATTCTGCGAACGCCAATCGATTCAGAATGATAAAATTACTATAGTCTGTGAATTTCGAGTCAATTGATGTCAAACAAAATTATTCGAATTATCGAAGAAAGTTCAAAGGGGTAGACCCCTAAAAATCATGAAAATAACAAAATCAAAAGATTCACTCGCAATCCGCACTATATAGTCAAAATTTCATGCAGATTCTGAAAATATATGATTTATTCAAGCTCTGATTCAAGGTTTGACATAGGACTGAGAAAAAAGGGGGAAATTGCTCCTTTTCACTCCAAATGAACTCTTCAACTCGGAAACAGTTGGAGAAAGAGCAATTCTGCGAACGCCAATCGATTCAGAATGATAAAATTACTATAGTCTGTGAATTTCGAGTCAATTGATGTGAAACAAAATTATTCGAAATATCGAAGAAAGTTCAAAGGGGTAGACCCCTAAAAATCATGAAAATAACAAAATCAAAAGATTTACTCGCAATCCGCACTATATAGTCAAAATTTCATGCATAGTCTGAAAATATATGATTTATTCAAGCTTTGATTCAAGGTTTGACATAGGACTGAAAAAAAAAGGGGGAAATTGCTCCTTTTCACTCCAAATGAACTCTTCAACTCGAGAACAGTTGGAGAAAGGGCAATTCTGCGAACGCCAATCGATTCAGAATGATAAAATTACTATAGTCTGTGAATTTCGAGTCAATTGATGTGAAACAAAATTATTCGAAATATCGAAGAAAGCTCAATATCATGAAAATAACAAAATCAAAAGATTCACTCGCAATCCGCACTATATAGTCAAAATTTCATGCAGATTCTGAAAATATATGACTTATTCAAGCTCTGATTCAAGGTTTGACATAGGACTGAAAAAAAGGGGGAAATTGCTCCTTTTCACTCCAAATGAACTCTTCAACTCGGGAACAGTTGGAGAAAGAGCAATTCTGCGAACGCCAATCGATTCAGAATGATAAAATTACTATAGTCTGTGAATTTCGAGTCAATTGATGTGAAACAAAATTATTCGAAATATCGAAGAAAGTTCAAAGGGGTAGACCCCTAAAAATCATGAAAATAACAAAATCAAAAGATTCACTCGCAATCCGCACTATATAGGCAAAATTTCATGCAGATTCTGAAAATATATGATTTATTCAAGCTCTGATTCAAGGTTTGACATAGGACTGAAAAAAAAGGGAAAAATTGCTCCTTTTCACTCCAAATGAACTCTTCAACTTGGGAACAGTTGGAGAAAGAGCAATTCTGCGAACGCCAATCGATTCAGAATGATAAAATTACTATGGTCTGTGAATTTCGAGTCAATTGATGTCAAACAAAATTATTCGAATTATCGAAGAAAGTTCAAAGGGGTAGACCCCTAAAAATCATGAAAATAACAAAATCAAAAGATTCACTCGCAATCCGCACTATATAGTCAAAATTTCATGCAGATTCTGAAAATATATGATTTATTCAAGCTCTGATTCAAGGTTTGACATAGGACTGAAAAAAAAGGGGGAAATTGCTCCTTTTCACTCCAAATGAACTCTTCAACTCGGAAACAGTTGGAGAAAGAGCAATTCTGCGAACGCCAATCGATTCAGAATGATAAAATTACTATAGTCTGTGAATTTCGAGTCACTTGATGTGAATCAAAATTATTCGAAATATCGAAGAAAGTTCAAAGGGGTAGACCCCTAAAAATCATGAAAATAACAAAATCAAAAGATTTACTCGCAATCCGCACTATATAGTCAAAATTTCATGCATATTCTGAAAATATATGATTTATTCAAGCTTTGATTCAAGGTTTGACATAGGACTGAAAAAAAAAAGGGGGAAATTGCTCCTTTTCACTCCAAATGAACTCTTCAACTCGAGAACAGTTGGAGAAAGAGCAATTCTGCGAACGCCAATCGATTCAGAATGATAAAATTACTATAGTCTGTGAATTTCGAGTCAATTGATGTGAAACAAAATTATTCGAAATATCGAAGAAAGTTCAATATCATGAAAATAACAAAATCAAAAGATTCACTCGCAATCCGCACTATATAGTCAAAATTTCATGCAGATTCTGAAAATATATGATTTATTCAAGCTTTGATTCAAGGTTTGACATAGGACTGAAAATGAACTCTTCAACTCGGAAACAGATGGAGAAAGAGCAATTCTGCGAACGCCAATCGATTCAGAATGATAAAATTACTATAGTCTGTGAATTTCGAGTCAATTGATGTGAAAAAATATTATTCGAAATATCGAAGAAAGTTCAAAGACCCCTAAAAATCATGAAAGGAACAAAATCGGCAGATTCACTCGAAATCCGCATTATGTAGGCAAAATGTCATGCAGATTAAGGACATTAATAATTTTAACAATTCATTCAGGACTACTTTGACATATTTGTCCAGATCAACATAATGTTGGACAAACATTCTTAATTTCTGACGTAATTAAAAAGCATATCGGTTTGAACTAGCTGAATGATGGTGGATTTGATAGTATTTCCGTTGCAACAATCTTAGTAAACTTTCCGCAAAGTGGGTCGCATTCAGTTTACTTCCAAGTGGAAAATCCAATTTCATAAAATACATAAATTATGAACGACAATTCGGAATCGATGAAGTACCCCCGCGACAGTCCTCGCAATTTCATTTATGGTGTGGCAATCTCTCAAACTCCGGAAACCGATCAAATATTTACAGTTCCGGGAGAGCTGATTTCATTCCAGCCGCTCCATTTGAATTCATCAAAAATGTTCAAATTGCATAATAACATTTTCATTTTCCGATGCAGCTTATCTCGGAGTGCTTTTCGATGTCGGATTATTATGAAGTGTTAGAACGGTATTTTTTATTTTAATGGAAGTAAAAACACAAAATTGAAAATATGAAAAAAAAAATTGATGGGTTTTATTCAAATTCGCGCTCAACTACTTCAAGCTAATATTAATAGGTTTTCACTAACTAAAGACATGAACTGAAAGTCTGGTACTTTCGTAGTTTTGTGAAGAATTTTACAAATTCATGATTTTCCATTGCATATTATTTTGGAGTGCTTTTTGATGTTACACTTTTTTGGAAAACAGTTATATTCAAATGCATATGAATAGCGATGTAATTGAAAAAGATATATACAATTCTACAATAGAATAAATGATTGATATTAGAAAAAAATTAAGAAATACCTACTCAGTATAAAAGCACAAAAAATTTTTCAAAGACGGTATCGATTCTATTTTGAGAAATTAAATTTTTGAGAACGAAAGATGCTTTTTTAACAAATGACAGTCTGAACACCTCTTTCTTACTTAAAACTGAATCCTTCTAATGTACACTCATCCTTAAAATAATACGAAATCGCCACGTCACTTCTTCTTCTTCTTATGAAACTATAAGTAACTCAATTCGTTTGTATACCAGGAGATAATTGGTACCTACGCACCAAAGTCAAGAAAGTGCATTCAGAACTAAGTCAACTGGAGACGGAATCCCAAATTCTACTTCACTTCGATGATGACATTTCACGACTTTGAATAGGTTTGAATAAGGTTAATAATCCTTTAACGGGTCATTAAACAAAGAAACATTGGCATCTCAAGGCTTTGACCCTGTCAGCTGAAGTTTGGCTGACAGCAGTTCCCAAAATAAGTTTGAACCTACTAAAATGTTTTTGAATCGTTGAAATTGTAGTAAAACTGCACTAACTAATTTTCCTAATTTATTTAAAACACTTTTTACAACAATTATTCACTAAAACATTGACTTCAATAACTATTTCAATTTATTTCTACTGTGGATATCTATCAGCGAACTCTGGAACTGTAACTGACTCTCCGAATTCTGACTGTCCTCCAGCGGTTATATAGTCGCAAGCAGGTTCCATCCACGACTCTCGATTATTCAGGAGTATAGAACATTTCATCTAGATGTCTCTTCGAACAGTATCGATCGATCGATTTATTCCAGCTTGTTCTCGGCGATCCGTACGCCAGCAGATATGCTGTTGTAGTTGAACGAGGGTGCATAATTGATTAGATCAGGGCCGGTCTCGGGGCCGGACTCGAAATCGTTACAAAATGTACATCTCAGTCAATTGGAAAAAACATGTTTGGGAAAATCCACCAAAGCAAAATCGCCTTGTATTTAGGATTGCTAAACCCATCTTCCTATACGGGACATTGCCTTCGTCGCACTTCTGGTACTGCTCTACCTAACGCAGAAGCACCTATGACTAACTTAAAAAGACATGGAGGTTGGAAAAGTTCCACGGTGGCGGAGATGTATTTGGAGGAGAGCATCGAATTAAGAAATGGAACTGCGCGTATGTTACCTACTTTACCATTAGAAGAGGCAGGTACCACGACAGTAGTGAACAGAAGCTCCAGCCATACGAAAAAAAATTGTTTATAGTGCGGAATTAATTTTCAGAGCACATTTCAAATTTATTCATTTATTATTTGTAATGACGTGAATGAATTAAATAAGGTTGTTTTCATTTTATCAATTCGGTTAAATGAGCAAACTAGTAGCATTTTCAATGGCCTTCTCGATGCCGAAAAGAAAAACAATTGACAGTCGCGTTTTCAGAATATTTCATTAAATGATATATCTTTCAATGGAACACCCTATATTTTTTCATGCATTTCGATTCGTAATAACATTCTCAACAACAAATCTTATTTGACTTTTTTGCGTAAAGGCGAAAATAAGACAGTTTTATCAATAGGAAACATTTATAGCAATCGGATTTGATAAAGCGCTATAAAATATCGAGCAAATGTTCAATAACACCGCCTTCTCAAGAATTATTTCTGGATTATTCGATTACAGACTCACAGACTCTCAAATTTCAATATTTGAACATGCAGTGATATTTTCCTGAGGGTATGTTCAACAATTAGTGTTATTGACAGTGTACTTTGCACCATAGTATCACATGAGGCCGAGAGTATTTTAAAACTTCAGAAAAGGTCTGTTAGAAACATAGTTGGAGCTGGTAGGAGAGTAACTTGTAAAAACATATTCTCACAGCTGAAAATGTTTACTGTTCATCAATCACATCCTGATATATGTCAAAACAGAGCAGATCTCTTTCAGAGCTCTGGGAAACGGTAGATATCATACTAGAAATGCTGTAATCCTTGAAGTTCCGAATCACCGTCAACAAAAAACAACAAGTTTCAATATGTTCAATCACCTCACAAACTGCTACAAAGACAATTCCATCGAGTGAATTCAAAATAGCTATTAAAAACACCTCACGGAAAAAGGCATACTATTCAATAAGCGAGTATCTGGAAGACACAGAATTCGAATAACTAATTTTTTGAAAGCTAATGTACTCGGCTCTTAATTTTATTCCTTTTAATTGTGTACATGTTGTTTTATTGACAATGAATTTTCTGAAAAATATAAATATTTTTCAACTTATTACTTCTGAAATATTGTTTTGTAAACTACCTATGTGTATACTTAAGCTACATTTTCTCTTACATCAACCTGTCATATTGACTTACACAATTTGTGATGATGTATTAATATTTTTAATTACTCACTTGTTGAATATTCTTTATCTAACTCTGACTTTTTTATGATTTTTTTTTCATATCGACTCTTCCAATATCATTTCACGATGATCCTACCGGAATTGAATAATTCTTATTATTTTTTTTCTATTCAGGTGAGTATCAATGAAAATATCGACGCGACTTGAGATAATCCATGACAAACACTAAACTCGTCGTTTTCATTACATCAAATCCAACCGGAACAGGTTATTCCGGACGATGTTTTCCAAATTAAAATTCCAATCGCGTTATCCATGCAAGTTGTCGCGTAGCATGAATAATAGGCAACGTCGGGGGGAGTTTTATTAAAAGCCCACCCTCCCTAAACACACATTATAACCTGCTCTATCCGATAGCAATATACGTGAAATAAAATAAAGGCTTGAAATAATCTAAGCATGACGAAACGTCGCATTACAACATCACATCGAATTTCAGAAGGGAAATTATAAAAAGCGGCAGCTGTCTGCGACTTCACGCCTATTCGCGCGACTCATGTAGAAAATATTTATTGTTAATTAGATTTCAAGGGGCACATGCTATCGGAAGTATCGTTATTGGATCGCAATGTACTTCTATCGAAACTCGCAGTCTATCAGTAACGAAACTAATCAAATAAAAATAGATAGCAATTCAGGAACTAGGAAGTCAGGCGAGATATTCCTCATCTGAAGAAATTGATTAGTAGGGGAGATTTTCTATAGAGCTCAAGAAGCTGTGAATGTTTAATTTTCTGATTCAGAATACCTGATATTTAATTCCGAGCATATTTTATGAGTGCTACGGAACCTGGTACATTGACTCTTTTTATTATTCAGGGAAAGAGAATTTTTAGAAAACCAATAATTTATTTTCGAAAGTGTGTTACTGCAATGACTCTCAACAGTTTCATTAAATTCATGGTATATTATAAAAGAAGTATCATCTGCTTAAAAAGTAAGAGTTTCCTATATCATCTAATATATAAAATTCTCGTGTCACGGTGTTCGAACTTAAACTCCTCCGAAACGGCTCGACCGATTTTGATGAAATTTTTTGTGCTTATCCGGTATCTATGAGAATCGGCCAACATCTATTTTTCATCCCCCTAAATGTTAGGGGTAGTCCACCCCTAAATTTTTTATTTTATTTTTTAGACAAAATTTTTAATTTCTATTTTTTTATGATACAACATTCAAAAATACATACAATCCTCAATTTTCACCCTTCTACGATCAACCCTTATTTTTTAATAGCCATTTTAGTAATTCGGCTCGACCGATTTTGATGAAATTTTTTGTGCTTATCCGGTATCTATGAGAATCGGCCAACATCTATTTTTCATCCCCCTAAATGTTAGGGGTAGTCCACCCCTAAATTTTTTATTTTATTTTTTAGACAAAATTTTTAATTTCTATTTTTTTATGATACAACATTCAAAAATACATACAATCCTCAATTTTCACCCTTCTACGATCAACCCTTATTTTTTAATAGCCATTTTAGTAATTCGGCTCGACCGATTTTGATGAAATTTTTTGTGCTTATCCGGTATCTATGAGAATCGGCCAACATCTATTTTTCATCCCCCTAAATGTTAGGGGTAGTCCACCCCTAAATTTTTTATTTTATTTTTTAGACAAAATTTTTAATTTCTATTTTTTTATGATACAACATTCAAAAATACATACAATCCTCAATTTTCACCCTTCTACGATCAACCCTTATTTTTTAATAGCCATTTTAGTAATTCGGCTCGACCGATTTTGATGAAATTTTTTGTGCTTATCCGGTATCTATGAGAATCGGCCAACATCTATTTTTCATCCCCCTAAATGTTAGGGGTAGTCCACCCCTAAATTTTTTATTTTATTTTTTAGACAAAATTTTTAATTTCTATTTTTTTATGATACAACATTCAAAAATACATACAATCCTCAATTTTCACCCTTCTACGATCAACCCTTATTTTTTAATAGCCATTTTAGTAATTCGGCTCGACCGATTTTGATGAAATTTTTTGTGCTTATCCGGTATCTATGAGAATCGGCCAACATCTATTTTTCATCCCCCTAAATGTTAGGGGTAGTCCACCCCTAAATTTTTTATTTTATTTTTTAGACAAAATTTTTAATTTCTATTTTTTTATGATACAACATTCAAAAATACATACAATCCTCAATTTTCACCCTTCTACGATCAACCCTTATTTTTTAATAGCCATTTTAGTAATTCGGCTCGACCGATTTTGATGAAATTTTTTGTGCTTATCCGGTATCTATGAGAATCGGCCAACATCTATTTTTCATCCCCCTAAATGTTAGGGGTAGTCCACCCCTAAATTTTTTATTTTATTTTTTAGACAAAATTTTTAATTTCTATTTTTTTATGATACAACATTCAAAAATACATACAATCCTCAATTTTCACCCTTCTACGATCAACCCTTATTTTTTAATAGCCATTTTAGTAATTTAATCATTTTTCCTCTCCGGTCGAAAACTGATCAATCATCATTTAATTAGTTATCCCCTCCAGATGTCTACAGGTGTCACTTCTGACCCAGTAAACAGCACGGAGTAGGGATGAGAACGAAGCCGGTCTCCTTTCTTTCTCACTCCCTACACAGTTGTCGGCCATCAAAATTATTTATATGGCAAAACAACGTTTGTCGGGTCAGCTAGTAATTATATAAAACTAATAATATTGGTCCCAATATGGATCCCTGTGGTACGTACGCCTATGACCGTATCAAGTAAAGAAAATTTTGTCTTCCGACAGAAACTCACCTCATTCGCAAAAAAAATTTTTTTTTTACTAGTAAATTAGGAATTTCATCCGCACCAGAAGAGGGAGCGATTTTTAGTTTTCTCACAAGAACAATATAAAACCCTTATTTCTTTCAGGTTTTTGATTCAAGAATAGTTTTGTTTTCTCTAGTATTACTTTCATTCATTTTGCTTAGCGTTGGCTAGTGTGTTAACCTACTAACTCCATTTGAGTAAAATTTACAAGGGAAGGAAAAAACTGCGAATAAAATTTAATAATGGATAGACTAGAATATTTTTACGCATCAATAAGAATCACTGAATATCAGTTTACTAATAACTTAGCTGTTTTTCACAACCAATGAAGATTTTCTCTCTCTATTTCATGGTATATATAAAAATGTACAAACTGTCACAAAGTGGAGTTAGAATGTTAAACACTAAGCAGACGTTAGTATTTTTGTAGGTGCTTGTTGAAAATATTAATTCACTAAGATTTGTTTCAACAGTCTAAATAATAATGAATTGCTCTATTGACAGATTTGACAACTGACTACACACAATTGGAAAAAGAGAAAAAAAAATATCATCATCTGCCAAAATTATTCCTCTTATACCTAACCTAACATAAACTATTTTTAACAAATACCTCATTTCTATCTATACAATACCAAATTGATAATAACATTTCATCAAGCACTTTTATACCTAGTTGGTTGGTTGGTTGGTTTGAGGCTGACGAACCAGACGCAGGGTTTACCCGTGAGGGTGACCCTTAACACTGAGACCAACTGGGGTCTATTGTATTCTGTCGTCAGTAGTTCCTAGTTAAATAGGCCCGTATCTTTTATCAGGTTTAGTATTCTATTCACTAGGTGTTTCGGATTCATGCCTATTTCTAGGTTGGTCTGTCCGAATATTCTGTAGCGCTTGTTGTACAGCGCGTCGCATTCGAAGATGATGTGAGAGACTGTTTCCTCCTCGTCACCACAAAGTCTGCACTCCACGGTTTCTCTGTTTATTCCCATGGTGTGCAGGTGTTTCCTAAGGGCGCAATGTCCGGTTAGTAAGCCGGTAAGTATGCGTATCTTAGGTCTGTTCAGGTTGAGAATGTCAGCCGTCAGTGTTTGGCTTAAGTGCCTCACCATGGCTGTACTGTGTCGATGCCCTTCGATTTGGTCCCAATATGTTTGGTGTCTTGTTTTCTTCCACTCATTTATTAGGTTTCCGCATCGGGTTTTGCTGATGCCAAACACTGGTTCTGGGCCTGTGAATGGTAGTTCAGAAGCTCGTCTGGCAAGTTGGTCTGCTTTTTCATTACCTTCGATTCCTCTGTGTCCAGGCACCCACACAAGTGTTATCTTGTTGTGTTTTGCCAGTTCATTGAGGCTCTGAAGGCATTCCCATACCTGCTTTGACTTAATCTGCACTGAATTCAGAGCTTTTATTACGCTCTGGCTATCAGAAAGAATGTAGATGTGTTTTCTTTTGTACCCACTGTCTAGATTCATCTGTATGCATGTCCTTATAGCATGTGTCTCAGGTTGGAATACTGTGGTGTTGTTGCCGAGTGGAAGTATCACGTTCCTATTTGGCTTCACTCCATGTATTCCTGCTCCAGTTCCTATCTCTGTTTTGGAGCCATCTGTGTACCAGATGATGTTGCCAGATGATAGTGATTCTACTCCAGAGTCCCATTCTGAATGGTTTTTCGTATGAGTATTTATGTAACATGTAGTCTGATATCATTTCCAGTTCGGTAATGTTGACTACATGAGTAATTTTGGTGTGCCCAATTTGTGGTTGGGATCTCCAATTTCCTGTTTGTATGAGTCTGTATGCGCTCATCCTCGCCTCTCCCATGACTGTGATGTCCAATGGTGGGAGTTTTAGGATGATTTCCATTGCAGCGGAATTGCAGATGCATGTTCCAGGTTAGTTTCTTATCAAGGAACAGCCCTAAATATTTAACATGATCATCAACTTGTAGTGTTTCGCCAAAGAATTTGGGTAGTTTCATGCCTCCCAAAATTCTTTTGCGTGTAAAGGGAATGAGCGTGGTTTTGCTTGGGTTTGCCCTCAGTCCTTTCCTTTGGCACCATTCCTCAATGGTCCTCAGTGCGTTTTGCATTAGCTCTGAGGTTATTTGGGCGTGCTTCCCCTGCACGATGACTACTATGTCATCCGCATAACCTTGGGTGTAGTATCCCTGGTTGTTTAAAGATTCCAGCAGTTCGTCTACTACCATATCCCACAGTAGGGGTGATAAGATCCCACCCTGTGGGGTTCCCCTGGCAATTTCCAGCTGCGCGGATTCTTCGAACATGTTGGTCTGGGCCTTCCGATTTTGGAGCATTGAAAGTATCCACCTGCAGGTGGTTTCGTCAACGCTTCTCCTCCTGGCCGCTGAGACCATGCTTTCGAAGGATGTATTGTCAAAGGCTCCTTCGACATCTAGAAAAGTGCATAGAGCTATTTCTTTTTTCGCTAGAGAGTCTTCCAGCCTTGACACTAATTGGTGCAAAGCCGTCTCGCACGATTTTCCTGTTAGATATGCATGCTGGTTTATATGTATAGGCCGGTCTATCAGAGCTGCCTCCCGTATGTCCCTATCTATCAGTTTTTCCAGTCCTTTCAGAAGAAAGGATGATATGGTTATTGGTCTATAGTCGTTGGCCTGGTCGTATCCATTCCTACCAGGTTTCGGAATAAAGACCACGTTCACAGATTTCCAGGTTTGTGGTAGCCAGCCAAATGCTAGGCTCATCCTGTACAGTCTGCATAGATCTGGTGCTAGATCTTCTATTCCCTGCTGTAATAGAACAGGGAATATTCCATCAGGTCCTGGAGATTTATATGGGTTGAAGGACTTTATTGCCCATATTACTTTCGGATACGTTACGATCCGCTTTGCCACCTCCCAGTCAGCCCTGTTCTCCCTCAGTTGGAGGTTGACAGGGATTTCGTTACTGGGATTTGTGACGATAGTGGATCCTGGAAAATGTGCATTGAGCAGTAGCTCAACTGTTTCTTTCCCAGTATTTGTGTAACCCTCAGTGAGTTTTTTGAGAGTCCCCACTAGGTTTATAGGGTTTTTGGAAAGTATACGATGGAGTCTTGCGCTTTCTGAGGTTTGTTTTATACCTATGTAAAGGAATAATATCTCATGAACAAACTCACTAATTAGAGGGTGATAATTTGTTATCAATTAGAAAGAAGCAGTTTCTTCAATTCGAAAGATACAATACTTGAGCTTTTGAAGTTGGTTGGGATGTAATTATAAACACGCGCATTATGTGTGAATGATCTCTTGAATTTTAGTGTGCATGATATGTGTTGTAGTTTTTCTGATATTCACTTTGTGAACATTAGTTCGATATTTGATTTTCTCGAAAAGGTACGGTGGTATTTTCATCATTATCATTTTGAGATATTATACTGAAACATGGAGCTTGCGTCTATTGCACATATTCAATCCATTAGCAGTTTTTAATTTATGCGAAATATGATCTGCTTCTTTTTGTAGCAGAAAATTGAATACATCACCAAAAATATCAGTGAGTCGCCCCGGAGCGCCACGGTAAATAATAATAATAGCCGTCCTCTACCCGCGCAGGCTATGCCTTTGGGTACACTCTGAGTGTTTATGAGGGACTATTATTATTATTATTAATAATTCCAGATGAAAACCTCATACATACATCATGTACTCTCTGGAATGAATAAATATGTACAGCATTTCCATCTATACTCATATTTATGGCTCCAACTTTGGAATATGTAAGTAACCTTTCGAACATCATGACAGAACACTTGTCAGTATTGATTTTCAGAGCATGTCTCTTTGATAAGTCATCCAGTTGCTATAGTGTATCTAAATTATCAAGTACGTATTATATTTGATATGGTTCAAATTAGCAGTCAACTGAGCAGTGTACTATACAATATATCTGAGATCTGATTTTATTAAGATGAAATTTGAGTTCTGTTCAATAAAGAATTTCGGAAAAATACAATAGTATAGTATTATTTCCCAATCCAACAAAAAGAAATATGTCCTAAAAGTCCTAACTTTTGAAATACAGGGTGATAAAGTTTTGAAAAAAAATCAGTTTTTTAATAATAACTGAGATAATATTGTAGACGTTTTTATAAAATTTGGTACATGTCTTCTATGCATCAAGGTGCATATTTTAATGCACAAACATTTTCATTTTCCCAACCAGTGGCGTCCGTACGGGTTTTGCATTAAATATTTTTGGAGAAAAAAATACTACGCCACTGCTTTCTCCTGAAAAAAAAATACTTTTGAGATCCTCATTTATTTTTGAGCAAATTTGATCTCTTGAGTTTTCTCTGTCCGCCGCATGGTTTTCGCTTAAAAAAATAAAAATCGTTTTACTTCAGGATCAATTCCTCAAAAATCTGATGTGGTGTGGAAATGATTGTGCATCGACTTAAAGCAAATACAGGGATCAGATTTGTTCCAAAATGAATGAGAATCAAAAAAATATGGATTTCAGCTTGTACAAAAACGAATTTTATTTTATTTTATAAAAGTAAGTTTAAATGAACGGATCAAATTCATTAATTATTGACAATACTAACACTGATTATAAAAATTGTTGGAAATGGCCACCTTCACGTAATAGGCATGCTTCTGCCCGTCTACGCATGGAATTACGCACACGTTGAAATATTCCCGGCGTATTTCGAATAGTTTCACACGAGGCAACTATTCGCTCTCTTAAATCTTCTAAAGTATTAACGGGAGTTTTATACACTAGTGTTTTAAGGTGCCCCCATAAAAAGAAATCTAAACTGTTGAGATCAGGGGATCTTGCTGGCCATTGCTGAGGTCCTCCGCGACCTATCCAACGATTATGATAAACTGTATTTAAATGGTTTCAGACAATTACACTGAAATGAGCAGGGGCTCCGTCGTGCATGTACCATATTCGATTCCTTAACGCAATTGGTACATCTTCAAGCAACCCATTTAGTTCTTCTTCGAGAAAGTGTAAATAAGACCGACCATCAAGGCGTCCTGGTAGAAAAAATGGGCCTATTAGATAATCACCAATAATTCCTGCCCATACATTAACCGAAAATTGGTGTTGGTTATGGTATGTGGGTTTTCTTCTGCCCACATATGATTGTTATGGAAATTTTGAATAGCAATCCGAGAAAAATTTGCTTCGCCTGTGAACAAAATTTGTGACTCAAACTACGGATTTAGTGCAATACTCTGAAGATACCACTGACAGAAGTTCACACGCTGTGGAAAATCTCTAGGGAGTAATGCCTGTACTCGTAAAATATGGTATGGGTATAACAAAAAATCAACCAAAATACGCCAAACGATTTGGTGACAAATATTCAGAGTTCTAGCGATCTTCCTCGTACTCGTCTCAGGATGTTCTTCGATTTCTTGCAGAACGGCTTCCTCAATTTCAAGAGTTCTGACGCTTAGAGGTCTACCTTCCGAAGTACCTTTCTTGAAACTACCAGTTTCCCTAAGTCGGCGATGAATATTTGAAAAGGTACGGCTATGTGGTAAGGCACGATTAGGATATCTTTCCTGATAAATGCGTCTGGCTTCTGTTGCATTACCATCAGCGAGGCCATATACGTAATGCATTGCTGCAATTTCTGCATTCGTGTAATTCACCATATTTACCGATATTCAGAAAAACCAAAATAACTTCAATAACACACTTAAAAAACAAGTAAATAATTGTGCGCTTCGCTATTTCTATAGCTTTTTCAAACACAAAATGGTATTCATAACCAGTGAAAACACGATATTTATAGTGATTTGAAGAACAAAATGCTATTAATTACAGATAGGTAGCTGAATTAATATCGTAAATCCATTCAGGTATGCATTTATTATGATTAATACACGCCTATTCTGACAGTCAATGAAATTACTTCAATTTCTTATAATCGACCAATCAACGGTCGATTACACTGATAAAAACCTGCCCAGGTAGCTTTCCCAATAAGTGTAAAGTAAATTTCCGGCAATAATTCAAGCACTTGGGAGATTATAAGTGAAAAGATTAAGAAGTGGTGAAAAGAAATTTCAATTATAAAACGGTAGCTAAATTACTATCGGACGATTTATTGTCAACAAAATGTTAGGTACCTACTGCGATATGAAGCAATTTCAATTTAATTATTTTAATCAAGAACCGAGCATCTGACAAGAATTACACATTTTTTTGGATTCTCATTCATTTTGGAACAAATCTAATCCCTCAATTTGCTTCCAGTCGATGCACAAACATTTCCACACCGCATCAGATTTTTGAAGAATTGATCCTGAAATGAAACGATTTTTATTTTCTTAAGCGAAAACCATGCGGCGGACAAAGAAAACTCAAGAGATCAAATTTGCTCAAAAATGAATGAGGATCTCAAAAGTATTTTTTTTTCAGGAGAAAGCAGTGGCGTAGTATTTTTTTCTCCAAAAATATTCAATGCAAAACCCGTACGGACGCCACTGGTTGAGAAAATGAAAATGTTTGTGCATTAAAAAATGCACCTTGATGCATAGAAGACATGTACCAAATTTTATAAAAACGTCTACAATATTATCTCAGTTATTATTAAAAAACTTATTATTTTTTCAAAACTTTATCACCCTGTATCTCAAAAGTTAGGACTTTTAGGATATACGTTTATAGAAAGTTTTTTCCTTGAAATAAGTCAAAGAATCACCCCCTCAAATATTAGCATGTCTTTAAGGAACACCCTGTATATAAATAGCACATAGAGTGTAGATAAGTAACAAGGAATTCTGAATAGTTTTCGGGGTATGTCTTGAGAAATATTCCCCATTTTTAGTAATCAGGTATCAAGAAATAAGGTTGTCGAAGACTTTTTGATACCAAAAAAATAACGAAGTCTCTTCAATTGTGACACAAATTGGTCTTTATCGAATTGTTTTGTATACCACGAACACTCTACAATTATTTGAAACTGTGAAAACTGTATTTTTCTTCATTTTCATAGAAGAACAGCTGATGTAATGTAATATGGGAATGTCAACAAAAAGTTTCCATACATTTCAGCGTAGGATTCACTAACTTGTATATGTTTTCAAGAGTTTTCGAAGTCCTAATTGTACAAATTTTCGAATTATTTGATCTAACTCGATCAGATTTAGAGAAACAAATTATTTTTTTGTTCAGAGCATGTGTTAAAAATTTCAAAAAAACCGAAATGATTCAAAAATTGGCAACTTATACAATTATGTTATAACTTTACGTAGATTCTGACATTTCAATAAAAAATATAAGATTACTTATATAAATGAACCAAGTTATTTGTTCGTTCAATTGCTAAAAATTAATTTCTATGGTCTTCAATCTTCAGCAAATGAAATGCATGAATTGCCGTCGGAGTTTTCAACCGCTTCACAGAAGTTTATTCACATTATAGTCCTATAAAATTTCATCAGCGTAAACAAAGCGTATACTACTGCTGATAAAAGCTAACCTTTCGAAGTTTACTACTGCAATAAAGAATTTACACTGGCTGGCAAAAATAAATTCAACGACAAAATGAACGATGAAGTTTCTCATAATGTTTTACACGATTAAACTCCGCACTTGTGTGTTCCATTTCCGTGGCTGTACAGAGTTGACTTGAAATATGTATTCTAGGAAACTTGGCACGCGACTTCCTTACATCATGTTCAACTGGAAAAAAAATTGTTTACCAAAAAATCAGCGGTGGAACATAAAATAATTTTGACTTCAATAATAAAAAAATTGGAGTTTTCTCGGAAAGTAGAAAATATATTGGAAAACGGCTTCGATAGAATAAAAGGAATTACAAAGTAGACCTGTAATACTTCTAGTACTCACTTACGTTAGGTTTCGTGAAGTTAATGCTTCATATTTGAAGAAAATATGTGTCTTTGAGCTCTGGAAACGGTGTAAATCGTTCTAAAATTGCGATGAGAAATATCTGCCAGTGTAGACAAGAGGTAGGAATATTTTTTGAGGTTATGGATAGGTCTCACATCCCTTTCATGAATATTATGAGAATTATAGCCAGTCCCGGAGATATTTTACAAAAACCGTTACTAAATCTACATGGGCTAATCTCTTCATGACTGGCTTTCGAAACTTCATCCAAACAAGTAGTTGACACTTTTTTAATAGTTTTGGCTCATGTTTTCAAAACTATCCTGAACGGTTGATTTCTTTCTTGTACAAATTTATTAGACACAGATCAAACAGCAATGTCAGGAACCGAAACTTCCTGAACTGTTCCTGAGTTTGGATTTTATTGGAGAATATGAACCGACTCGAGGGTCAGGGCTACGGAATATTTTATTGCCATACTTCAATTTCTAAAAACTTGAAGCACTCAGTGTGTATATCTTTCTCTGCTCACAGAAATCAATGTTTCCAGCCCTGCTGGAAAGAAAAGACAAAATATATCTGTATTGCAAATACAGATGCCACCTTTTTGTGAAATCCTATGAAAAAGCGCATTTTTTAAGATTCACACATTCAAATCTACACCTTTATTCCCTCTTATCCGACCAGCATTTAGTTCTACATAATATTCTCTAGGAGCAACTCTAGTAAAAATATATACTATTGTTTATTAAAACATATTGAAAACGTATTTCTTCATATAATTGTCCAGACGGACAAATCTGTACAAATTTCAATATCCTAAAAAAAGATTTGTAGGCACACAGCTGATATACTTACTTATGTTTACGTCAGAGAAGATCAGTGCATAATGATATATGAGATTTATTATTTTTTTCACTTCAAATACCTCTGGAGAAAGAATATTCTCATGACATAGTTATGAACTAAAATAATTCCTTTAGGAAAAAGTTTTAAATGGAATATCACCAGAATAATTCAATACCCTGACACATTTCCACCCTACTTTTTGTAAAAGAAGTATATCACAAATTGGAGTTGTTCTAGCTTGAAATTGCATACTTTATTTTTCATGCAGGATATGTATAAGCGATTATTTTCAACATTTACCTGATGAAATTTCGAAATTATTATGAGGGAGTTGAAAATGAGACAAGTGTAAAACCCAGTTTTTTTGGCGTTTGTAAAAGAAATCTATTTTACCACTCTTCAATCATTGCATAGTGTCTGAAGAGGGTACTGATTTCTGCTATAGTACAACTATTCCGGTTTAATTAAAATATCTATGATGTTATATTTTCATGAAAAAGTAGAAGTTTTCACGGCCAAAATGCACTTTGATTTTTTATTCTTTGATTATTTTTAGCAAAGTTATGACACATTTAACGTTCGGCATCGCCGGAACTTGCATCGGCTAGTAAACACGAACCTGAAATTTGATGTCGGCGTTCAATCACGTTTTCTGGGAAAACAGGCGCATTTTGTGATGAATTACTTGGGATCATTCCTGTAGGGAATTTAATGATCTTCAACCCTATTCAAACCATTTTTTAATAAACTTCATTATTTCCAAGCTACCAAAATTTTTTTAATTTTTTTTTGGATTCTTTCCTGGGATTGTTGGTAGATTTTTTTTTCTTGTTTGAAATGGTTCCAACTACCAGCATGCCTAATTGCAGCACCACTTGTCTCAAAAACTGAGTAGACTGGACTATAAGTGTAAGCTTTTTTACATCTTTGTATGTCTGAGTTGTAACGCTGCAATTGATAATATCGTCATTCACCCAGCTATCTATTGTCTTTTACATATAGTGGGGCAAGATAGTTCAATATAGTACTCAAGTATTTGGAGAAAATTTACGAACATCAAATCAATATTAAAATGGGAATCATAACTAGATTGAAAAGACTCTGTTCCCAGAGAAGTATGGACTTGATGTATATTATCTACAGTTTGGACATACCACTCCAATTCACATCAACCACAAGTAGTGACAGGGTTTAAAGAACTCTCATCACTATCCAACAATACACTAAATCTCTTCCATTTACCCAGTATAACCATCAACACTTTCCCGATGTTGGGTTTTCGGCTCTGATCCTTCATTACGTAATCCAACTTAATTCCCCACAAATTTGCTCCAGATCTGATAACAGAACGATCCCTGAACACTGGAGTGGGAATTAATGCGTGAATTTTCGCGAACAAAAGGATGTCATCGGAAGGATCGATGAAATATCAAGTGGATCCTTGAGGTGAAATTCTGGAATCGCGTGAATTCTGCTGACGCCGGAAGAGAATTCGTGAAGGACGACTAATTCAACGACTTTTTGACCCCGCATCTACATTGATTTTTCTGTAATAGATATAGATACGAAATTGTACTTTGAAAAACTGGAGCTTGGATTTTTGGAGTTAACGGGGGCTATCTTCCTTGTGGTTGACAATCGGAATAGAAGCAACCCTAGAATATCATAAATATCATGAAATAAGCCTCCGTAATATAAGACCCACATCACTTATTTAGAGAAACTTGAATCAGAAGAAAGTAGTTTTCTAGAACTGATTTTTTTTTAAATTTGACAATGTTTACCTATTTATCTCAAATTCTCTACTTTGTTATAGAGTGGAGAGGAGAGGATTACAACTTCATCAAAATTATTTATTTCATTTGTTTGAAACTCTCCGACCGACTTTTTCACAAATCAACAATTTACAGCCAGTTCCATAAATAACATCATAAAGACACCAACACATCCAGTTAGGTAAAGACTCTTTTGAAGTGGCATTCGTTATGTATGTACTGATGGATACACTGATAGTATTTTTAGGAATACAGTTGTGGTGATCTTGTTAATTTTCGAAGTGTTTTGTAGTTATGTGGTTACTGTCATCTGGTATTATACGATATGGGTTTGTATTTTCATAAATAAACATGAACAGTATTTTCTTCAATTCAAGATTTATTATGGCCAGAGTGAAATTTAAAAATTAATAGTTCCCGGTAAGTTCGATTCGGAATCTGCGAAAATAAATATTTTTTTCAGCGTAGAGAAACAATAACGTCTCTTAGATTCAATTGGCAGGGTTACTATTTTTAGGACCAAGCCTGGCAGTGAGTTACCACAGCATTTAATGCCGTAGTTGTGCATCACAGAAATATGGACCATATGAAGAGCAAATATCACAATTTGAAATCAAAAACAAGGTAGGTGGTAGCTGCACAATGTAATTATAAAGGGACTGGTGGTGGAGCTCCTGTAACTGAGGATTTCGATTCAATTATAAAGTTTTGAAAACCTTTGTCGATTATAACACAGTATGAAAATACGCTATTGATAAGTATAATTTCATTATTATTTGTCATTTTGTAGGACATAAACACAGATACAGAAAACAAAGTGGATGATTTTTCTAAAACTAGCTATAATAAGTCTGTGGAAAAACTATCGGTATATTACAGTTATTTATATATTATGAAATGAGAAAAACGGCCTAATAGAAGTCACACCGCTGTTGGAATTATTTCACATTCCACTAAAGACAATGAGGTGGTACTGACATGTTGACAAGTGTCTCTAAAGCAAACGAAACGTGAGTGGTCTCATCATACACCATATAAATTGAAAGAACCTGTTACAAGACAGTAAGTTTAATTTTATCCATACTGGAGTGATGCCATTTGCTTCATTTGAGTTTTTCACCTGACTCCAACGTATTGTTCACTGTTTCTTCTCACTATTGTTTCCTCATCACCTGATAAAGAACTAGAATTTGATGAATTCATCAATATTTATTTACAATAACTTTCAACTCCAACATGAAAATTGAATATGACAGGCAGAATATAGGTTATTTTCTTCCAAAGGATACTTTCTTCTGGTGAAAAGCCGATATCCGAATTTTAGAATAAAGGTGGCTTTAAAATGCAGTTTCGTTTCAAAATTAGTTTATGGAACGCATTTTGCCATTCAAGGTCCCTTTTTCTTTCAAGGCAAGAAGAAATAGATTGAGAACCTTAATTCATTCATCATGTCATGCTGTGAGAATAAAAATCATCATTATTAATATTACTATACTGACGGAAAATTATAATGCTTGGCCGAACCAATAGGGCATCAAGACACCTACTCGGACTCAGCCGAAACCTCTCAGGAAAGTGGTAGGACTATTGATAGGGTACTGCCACCTGAGATCATGAATTCTCTGTTTAGATTTATTTCAAGGCCATTATTATAGATACAGGTGAATACATTTTCATTCAAGAATTGTTCCACATCCTCTTTTTCAACAGAGAAGTAAAGCAAAGTATAATCTGCAAAAATTTTCAGCATACTTTCTTAATGAGATAAATTATATCATTTATGAATGAAATGAATAATATCGGTCCCAGTACGGACGCTCACGGTACTCCATACTTAACCTGATTTTCATTCGTATTTATATCATTGTATATGACGAGTTTTTCTCTATTTTGTGGATAACTCTGGAAACAGTCGAAAACTTCATTTACAATTTCAAAGTTGCTATAATTTCAATAGTGAGTGAATGAATTTACTATTAAATGTCATCTATAAGTCCAAGAAAACCACCCCTATGATTTCCTTGTCATTTAAACCTGACTTTCCACTGTGATATTAGAAACTATAGAGTCCTTTCACATGAGTGATATTTTCTTAAACCTGATTGTGATTGACTAGACGGAGTTATTTGAAATTGCATTTGAAGGGTCAAGTGTGTTGGGAAGTTTAGTTTGTGAAGCTGATTTTCGGCCTATACTAATAAAGCCACGAAGTGTATTAGTTATTCATGAATCTGGAAACGTAACATTTAGTACATTAATGAAACGTCTTGCATATAGTCAAGTTAATTAATATTTTGGAGAAAATCGAACAGACTTCTTAGATAAAATCTCACTACGTTGTTCAATACACCTTCACCAAAACAAAAAGTTTAATTCTTGGTTCTATTTCTTAGTGCCGTGTGTGGTACACAAGAATATCATTGCATAATAAAGATAATTATCTCAAACAAGCAAAGTTTGATTTGAATATTTCCATTTCACACATTAAGATTCTGCTAGTCCAGGAAATGCAATAATTATTCGCTTCAGAATTCTCGATATCCATTCTGTATGATAATATCAAATATCCCACTACATAATAGACTCTTGGTACATGGAATAACTATGCAACTTGCAATCAACGTATAATTGAAATCAACCACTCTGAAGTTTGAATTATCTCTTGTACATGTTCTAACATAGTTAATTGCAAGATAAATTCCCAATTTAGTTGATGTAGGAACTGTAGATTTCAGTTTAACCTCATCATATTCTCTAGATAAACAGTATTCATAAGGGATATTATTGTCTATAGTGAGTCAAAAACTCAATATCCAAGGTGTCTTTATACTCAAATCAACGAAAAGACATCAATTTCTATTAAAAATAGATATACAAAGTTGATATTCTACATTGATACTTCTTTTTTGAAAGACTGTACCAATGGCAATGAAACAGGTGTACAGAAGAATTTACAGAAAACTCCACAAGATCGATGAGATTTATTACTGTTTGCAAAGAGTCCACTTAACATAGTGCACACATCTAAAATGCAATGATGTGTGTACTAGAAGTGATCAAGTTATGCAGAATATCCGCCCTACATTGTCCATAATCGTATAGTCAACGTTTTCACCAGTCGATTCACAAGAGAGTCCTTCATTTCAGGCCATAATATGATTGAGGTGATTTGTCATGGTTTGTCATTTTCACACCTCAGCTAACGTCGATATATGTTACAGTATCATGACACATGAAGAGCATTATCACCGAAGGTAATGACTGGATGAATGATATGATTATAGTGCGAAGTGATTCGATACGATATGGGATATACTGGTAACCATATGATATGTGGACATATTCAGAATCATACTTCCAATCAACAATTTCAGAAATGAAATTTATTTACAAGCATAAGGAAAATGATATACAAGGTGTCAATTTGAAAACTTCCCACCCTTAATATCTTCCTTCCAGTAAACAATATGAGGAATCTAAAAAACAGTTCAATTTTATTGTCAAGGGGGACACATTCAAGGAATATTTGTAGCCCTCGTGGTTCAACCCCCTAGGAGGGGTAGGGGTAGATGTTACCCTTAGAATTTCAAATGGGAAGGGGGGTCAAGTGGCACATCATTTTGATTGGCGTTCAATTCTTTTTCCAATGGTACCCTGACTTATAATTTTTTGATGAGTATTTTCAGAAAAATGCCGTTTTAAACTAACAGGAGTAATTATTAAAATTTGCCTATACTGAGATGCTTGGTATGACCAGAACTAGTTAGAATATCAGGTGGTACCGTTCCTACCCTTTATTGGGGATAACCCAAGCCATAAGCTCCAATTCACTTCAAATATATAGTCTAATAGTGAACCGTAGATGGTAGTGAAGTTGTGTTTATTAAATGCTGAATTTTGAATTCTCATAGCAGAAATTTTACAGGTAGCCTTCCATTTTTGCTACTTCAGCTGTGAGAAGTTTCTGCTTTTGAGCAAAACATTGTTCAGAGAATTAAGTGATTACTTTAATAATTGTATAAAAGTGTGATAATGGTTCACATTCTTCTAAAACAAATTGAAATGATTGTAATTTATGGAGAAGTTGGAAAGTGCGAACGAAGGGGTGGTATTCTTGGAAATGACATCATTGGTCTATTAATCCTGGAAGAAAACTGGACTACCTTAAAATGCTTATAATTCACGAGCTAGAAATCAAATTAATGCTGAAGGTAATTCAGGACGATGTGTTACATTTCCAGCAGGACGGTGCTCCACCTCATTATTTTCTTCCCGTCCGACAGTGGTTAAACGAGAGATTTCCGGTTAGATGGATTGGCAGAAGGGGTGCAGTTGAATGCCTCCGAGATCACCGGATTTAACTTCCATAGATTTCTTTCTTTGGGGGCATCTTCAATCCGTTGTTTATAAAACACAACCTTCTGATATTGAAGAACTTGAAAGACGAATTACAGCAGCATGCCAGTTGATTCTTAGTGAATTTTTCCGATATGTTAGAGCGGAGTTCGAAAACAGACTTTATTACTGTTTAGAGCAAAATGGATAACATTCCGAACAGTTCATATGATAAGCGTAAGTAGATTTTATGTTTGCAATGTCTTCCTCCCCAATTGAATCTTATTTTATAAAAGGAAAATGACCAACAAATAAAACATCCCACGAGTAATAAACTTATTCCTGTCATTCAAGGTTTGGAAGGGTGCCACCCACTCTTCGAAGCATTTTTATCAGGGTAACATTGTAAAAAAAATTTAACGCCAATCAAAATGATGTGCCACCTGACCCCCCTTCCCATTTGATATTCTGGGGGTAACATCTACCCCTCCTAGGGGGTTTGAATCACGAGGGCTACAAAAATTCCTCAAAAGTGCCCCCCTTGAAAATAAAATTGACCTGTTTTTTAGATTCCTCATATTGTTTAAAGGAAGGAAGATATTAAGGGTGGGAACTTCTCAAATTAACACCCTGTATAGCTTGAGAAGTTGTTATTGCTATTTAGCTAATGAAAAATAACGTGAAGAATCTTTAAGTTGATGAAATACTGGTGATAATCCAGGACTTAATTTGAATTTCAACTGCACATTACCAACTGAAATATTAATTTGGACATCTTGAGTGAAGCTGATTATTGTCAAAGAAACCTAAATTCATTACCTACAGGAGCACAACATGATTTCGATGATGAACAAAGAAACACGCGTGAAAGGCAGAGTAGAGTGTCATTGAAACAGAAAGAAATTGAATTTGAAAATGACTTGAATTAAGATAAACAACTCTCAGCAAATCTGTCCGGTATTGAAAGTGGAAGAGAAATCTTACATAAAATTATTATGAATTCTCTGTATTTCTAATCAGTGGAAGTGTCTGAAGTCATTAAATTTGCTCTCTTGACCTATATTTGAAACGTGGTGGACCAACAAAAGAGATTCAGTATCAGTAGGTTCTGGTTGGGATTACTATACATGTGGCTAATTAAGGGATAGACAGGAGAGAACAATTCGTCATATCCTAGAAAAATTTGTATATACAATTTCTCATTTTTCTTCGCTCATGAAATATGGTAATATGGTTTATTGTCAGATTCTAAATCATCCACCCCTCCCCTTGCATATCATTCAATTCATTCAATATTATTTATATTTATTTATTTTTTTATGATCACCCCTGCGTAAATGAATGAAATAAAAAAAGCATAAATATTCCAAATACTGGAATACGTATTTTCAAATTTTAAGTATTTAATCCAAAAACTAGTAACTAAATTGGATATAGATTTTCCATTAATACACATAATAGCATCGATAGTTTGGAATAAACAATAGTTTTTACTAACAATAATTTTAACAAAAATTATATAAATGTTTCATTTCATTTGGAAGCTATTTATTCGTCAATTATCATCCAACTGGTTTTTTCATTCATGTGTTGTTTTCAATTGAATACATATTTCCCATTATACGAAATTATTTTTGAAAAATTGCTTATTTGAACATACATCACACTTCGGAATTTTCAATATTTTTTTTCACGACATTTTTTTCGTTTCGAATGCTAATCCTTGGGTCTGAGCATACAAAAATTTTGCATATATTGTGCGAATTTCGAATGAAGCTGATTTTGTATTTGTCATGATTTTTCTCGAGTTATATTTTTTTCTGCTGATCGACTTGAAATTCATAGCTTATACTAATTCTGAATCGATTGTTGATAGCGAAATAAATCTTCATGTTTTGAAAATTCGGTTGTGCGGGTTACTTTTTAACGTTTTATTATTTTTTCATACTAATCCTGGTATCTCAGCACATATAAATCACATATTTTCAGAGATAGCTTGATATTTTGCGAATATAACGTGAATTTTATGATTTTTTTTTGAGTATTTTCTTCCTACTAATTTAAAATTCACAGTGTATACTAATTTTATCATTCCGAATCTATTTGCTATAATTATACAGATGATTTTGATAATGAGTTCGAAAGTGATATTTACCGGTAATTCACTGTATGTAGGCATTCTTCAAACTGCTTAGTCCCAAATTACTTATAAATCTCGAGATTAAAGTTAACATAATGAAAAAAAAAAAGAACTTTGGATCTCCAGCGCCTCCGTAGATTTCTCTAGAGCAATTTTTTCTTTCACAAACTCTGTTGGACAGGCAATCATATGAATCCTCATGTTGATGATAGAGAATGACTGGAAAAGAATTATATGTTATTGATATTTTTCCATTCCTGTAGACATTCCTGCCATCCTATAATGCAACACTCATTGTCAAACATAATTTATTTTTCAAACTGAGATACGACGTAGACTTGATGAGTTCATTTCTGAGAAAGATGAATCTTGAAATAGTGCACAAATATCAATTCGATACCACAAACAACAAAATTCGCAATTTCAACGCTCTCTATTTCGAATACTGGTCATAGCATCGATCTATCAAGCGTTTCACGTTAGAATATTGCCAGAATCAACAATGGATCAAAATTTGAAAAAAAAATTGCTGAGAAAACCATTTTTTGATAGAAAATTTACCGGATTTCCTAAGAGCACCCAAATTATACATTCCTACGTTGTAAATTACAAAAGTTTCCATGAGAAGTGAGACAAATTTGGATATTTTTTTTTTAATTCAGAAAGTGAATCGGTAGTAAAATGGTTGCTACTGTTATTAAAAAAAAAAATTATTTGATAGTGTATGTTTTCGAATATTGCTGCTGAAAATTATGGAAAGCTGTAATGGTTTCTAAGCTATCTATCAAAAAGATCGCCAAGGGTAATAACATAATAGAATGATATTAAATCCTGCTCTTTGGGCGCTTACATGAAGAACGGTGTATCACAAAGATCAATTAAACACGAGAGCATAGATAGATTGACCAATTTGTTGTCACGTATATAAATACTTGGTATGAAGTGAAAAGCATTAGTATAAACTTCTCCAAAACCCATTGTGTTTCTTTCTTCCAAAGAGCATTTGTAGAACATAATCTCTTATGATGTCAAATGTGAACGATTTAGCTAGGAATCACACTGACCGACCAGCATCGACCGTCCGCAACGAACAAAAATTGGGAGGGATCAATAAAAACTTTCAAACTCACACTAATCGACCAAAATTTTCAGTAGATTGCAATTTCAAACATGGTCTTCGAAAACCGGTTGAAGACGATCATTCAGTGTGAGTTATCTGACAAGAATACACGTTTTGGAAATTTTGGTCGTAGGTGGACGGTCGCGGACGGTCGGTCATGGTTGCTCAGTGTGCCTGATACCTTAGAAAATGCCTTGAAATAGTCAAAGATTCATGACGAACAGAAGACAATAGATAATTTAATTCAACAGAAAATTAGGCAGTGCTTGTTTTTTTCTGAGAACTCAAGCCCCAGGAGCTCAACATCAATACACTGGAATTAGAGTATCAAGCAAATCTCTATTCCTTCATCTTTTATGTAGTTATATTTTGGGAGGAATCTGTAAAGTGACAGCGTTCATTTATACTTCAAAAGAGAGTGTCAGACGTCTTAATTTTTGCAATTTATCAGAAACAATTTATTTGAAACGGAATTTTAACATTATCATCTCTTTATATTCTTGAAGTCCTATGCTTTTTCCACAAAAATAGAACCCTTTATGCATTCAATTCATTCTCTACTCATCAGTGCAACAAAATGATTTTAGTTCTCAAGCATAATACATTGTTTTTTGAGGCCAGTGCGCATTTTAGTGGTATTAAATAATACAACAAACTATCCCTACATTTCAAAAGTAAGTAGGTACTATAATAAATTTAAGAGCTCAGTCAAAAACCTTCTTCTAAAGATAGCCTTACTATTCAGTCGATCACGATCTAAATGCTTCGATTTAATGACATCATGTTTGAGCTTCTTATTTTGGTTGATATTTGGAGTTTGTGCTATATATATATATATATGTCTATGAATCCGTTTGATTTTTTTATCTATTATATATGCCTATTTTTTACGTTTAATGCTACAGTGCACTTTCCCACAAGCATCACTGTTCATCTGGAAATAAATGTCCACTTTACTTCATAATCACGTCCTCCTAGTCCAAAATGTATTTACGCCTCTGGTGGAAAACGAATCACTATTTTAAAGCTGCAAAAAGCAAAAACCTATCCCCTGCTGGGACCCATCATATCGACTGATTACTTATAACGTTTTTTCAGGGGAGACACGTGTCATATAGAATATTTGAATACCAGTGAGTTGCATATGTTTGATAAATATCTTAAAATTTCCAGACGATCTCACGAATTAACAAATCGAAATTGAGGAAACTGGAATACGTTTCAAGTTGTTCAAGTAACTCAAGAAGTGAAACACACTGTATACCACCATATGGTGCATGATACTCGATAGATTTCATGCAAAAAGTTTGGATGACACAGCACAATTTTGGCGGCAGATAATTTTCCGTAAAAAATATCCATTTGCACTTAAAAAAAAAAACTTTTGAAATGGCATGTATTGATACTCCCGCACCTGGCCCAGCCATCGCTTTAAGTGGTCCATAATACACAACAACCGATATGTTAACAAGGTGTTTAGTGTCCGATCGGTCCTTTTCTCTGCCGACGCCTAGCCGAAAGCTTTCTTGAATGGCCCATTGTGGATTGTGAGCATTTCCACTCGAGTAAATAATATTTGCATTGTCAAGGGCACTTCATTCAAGCCCGATCTATAATGGTGGAGTCAAGATGACAAATGCGCAATATATTGCCCGCTTTTAGCATGAATTAGGCCTTCTACGGTGTCTACGGACGAGCGCATTCCTCGAAATTTTCTGGTTGGTTAGCTTCTTAAGAAACACGTGTAGCGGAATATTTTGATTATAAAGGAAATTTTCTACCTAGGTATGTTTTCTGCATGGGTAATTATTATTTATCAAATGTATTTCGAAACGAGCCCACTATTTATTTATTTGGCGTTAGGGACAAATACTGAACAACTCCAAATTTTTTTATTACAATGGGTTTATAATACCTTTGATGATAGTCGAAATGATATTTAAAGTAGTAGATTGAAAGTATGATAACAGTTTCAAATCATAATAGAAATAGGAAGAAAATATGCGAAGTTACAGTCAAAAGATAAATATAAAAAATCGGTACTTACCGAAAATTATTCTTTGCTCGTCAAAAAGTTCCTGAAAACAAATATGTAAGTATTAAAACTGCGGTTTACATTTACAGTTAAATTCTTTCTGTTTGGTGTACGCGAGGAGAATTGATTCAGTTTAGAGAAAATGATGCTCAAATTTGCGAAATCCAAAAGTAGGTCTGTGGCATTATATGAAATATTACCAGAATCCCATTCAATCAACACTAATGACTCACTTATAACAGATCCAGCCAACACGCGACGAGGTTGAAATATAAATGTTTAAGCTGCCCAAGCTTTTTGTAAATAGCACTAATAGTGCGATAATCTTAAGTTTTCATCAATTTTTTTCCTTATCGATGAATTGTGTGGTATGACTACCTATCAATTAAAATATTTGTTCTTGCCTGAAAAATCATTTACAAATGAGTTTCGTTAGCATAGTAATGTTATAAACATAAAAAACCTGGATTTTTCGATGCATAAATATTGAACCTTGGGACAATCCGATACTCATAAATGAAAACTGCAGCTTGACTTTTCCTTGCAGCTTTAATATCCAAACCACTACTTATATAACAAGATCGCGAAGAAAATATCATGATAAAGAGTGTCGAATGCTTTTGAATATCATCAGGGATGTTTAACAGTGCTATATACAGCTGTGAGCAGTTTTAGATCTAAATTGTAATGAGAGTATAACGAAATTTTTGTTGAAATGAATCTGTAGTTGAATATTAGTAACTTCTAAAACTTTTGATAAAATTGGCAATTCACAAATCGGTCGTAATTGTTGCAATATTTGTGGATTACCTCTCTAGGCAAAGGAGTAAATGATTTTTTCCATCTTTGGGGCCACAGAATTCAATAAACAATAGCAAATGGGAAATATGCGGTAACAGAAATGGTATGCCCAAATTTGGAGTAAGAATGTTAATGCCGTCTGGTGCAACAGCTTCACTTTCAATAACTTTAATTATACTCAGAATATCAATTTCAGAAACTGGCTGAAACGAGAGAGTTGTATGTACCTAACTTTTTTTATTTTTGTTCATAACAAGTTTCGATCATAATCAGATGACAATTTAGGAATAGTACTCAGAAGAATTCATTAATTTCATCAACAGTGATTTGATGAATCATCATCATGACGATCTTTCTTAAATCCCACAATATTCTTAAGTCTAAATCACCTCTCTTTGGGTGATCGATATTTTAGCTCAGATTTGATTAATATACCTCTTTTTTTTCAATACTTGAATTTTGGTAAGGCTCCATCTGCTCTGTCTTACCTCATAGCCTCTATTGCATCAATTACCCATAGAGCGTATTTTTTTGTAATTCTAAGCGAGTCCTAGCCGGGGCAAGAATTTTTCATTCAATTCTAGTTGTAGATCAAATTTAAAATTCTGTGTACTGACTAGTAAGAGTCGTTCACCATTCACTGTTGGGTTCAAATTACCAGTGCTGCTCCCAATGTGGCGTATAAAAGTAGTAACAAAGCCTACAAGAATACTTTCGGATGGAGGATCTAGGTCGATGGCCATTCGAATTATGTAAATAAATACAATTACCACTAACAGTAACTTTTAGTAGGCAGAATAAATTAATACAGGAAAAATATACAGTTTTGCATCTTAAATCACCGAAATTACAGGGAGTTTTTCATGAGAAGGAAAACAAATTTGTATACAGTATGAGTCAAGCTGAACGCATCGAACTATGGTGGCCAAATGGGCTTTTTTCAGTAAACGGTAGGTATATATGTATATCGAATTGAACATTTCAAAAGTAACGACTTTCATGCAAGGCATTTGAAAAGATAGTGACATATCAAAGTTATATTTTTTAAACAAAAACTCCCTGTATGTTCTTGCATTTTTAAATTCCTAGACAAAACATGATTTATCTTTGCTAAAGCATCCCTAACTGTCTCCGATTGTGAAACTTTTTCTCAAAATGTAACGGTCAAAGGAATTCAATATCATTGGAATTAACGACGGCAGGTGTACGAAATTTTTGTCAGTAAAGCTAAGTTTTCATGGATCCGAATTTTCGGTTATTCGTAGGTAATTTAAAAGAAATGTCACTTTTCCGTACGAATGATATTTTGAGAGGTTTTCATGTGTGCGAAATGTCTTCACGGAATAAATGAAATATTCAACATCAACCCACTAATTTACCGTCCATTCTCTCAAATAAATTCCTCAACTTGTTAATTAAGCTGTGGTAATTGCCATGAAATTTTCGTAGTTTGAAAATAGGTCTCGTCCGAAAACGTTTGGGAACCCTTTTTCTTTTTTTTTCAATTCAAAATTCCAATACGTTAACTAAATCAGTGAAATATAAAATATTACGGCTGTTCTTATCCTTATATTATTAATCATGAGATTGCTGTCCATGATTTTCAATATGCCTGGAAACAAACTTACATAACCGCACTGATCATTGTTTCCCTTTAAAATTTCGGCCAAGTTGACTTTATTGCAACTTCTTGATTTTATTCGTACCATCAGTTAAAATTTGCCGCCACGAAATATATTTGTACATCTTCGTGTCCATGAAAACTTAGCTTAACTCGAATTCTTTGTAGCTAGTTACCGTGGCTTGAGTAGACGAAGCTTACCATTCAAATTTTAACATAAAAATGCACCACAAGTACATCGTAATTTTTTTTGCATCAGAGACATTGAATCTCTAATAACCTTGAAACTGTGCGAATTGAAAAGTTCATCTGAAGTTGAGAGGTGAGAGTTTTTCTCATGAATTGGAATCAGCTCGCCGGAATGTATTTGAAGGGAACGTGACAATTTCGAAAAATGAAAATAAGTAATAAAATTTTCGAAAATTTGGTTACTTTCAACATCAAATATTGCATTACTTATCTTGAATCGTTCGTGGATCTCTCAAAAATTATGAATCAGCTCATATTCTTGAATCAGAACACCATTTCAATCAGACAATGTTGATTTTTGACAAAAAAATATCCTGAAATTATTTTAATTTGGTTTCAAAAATTATTTTTTGTGGAATAATCCAAAATCTGCTCCTCGAGATTCATTTGCGATTTAAAAAAAAATTAAATAAAAAGTTTCGAAAATTTTATTTTGCCAGGGAATTCAAGACGTTTTATTCATTCTAAAGGCTGAATCTTGTAACTGAGCATACACAAATTATATCTTTTTTGGAATCAGCATGAAATTTTGCTCATATTACATAGTGCGAATTTCAAATGGATCTGATCTAAGTATATTTTTCATAATTCTTCAAGAGTAATTTTTTTCTGCTAATCGACTTAAAATTCAAAGTATGTACTAATGTCATCAATCTGAATCCATTGGCGTTCTCAGTAAATTCCTATCTTCAATTGTTCGCGAGTTAAATGGCCATCTTTCGAAAATTCGGTCATGCGATGTTTTTTTTATGTTTTATTCTTTCTTCAAGTTAATCCTTGTATCTGAGCACATACAAATAACTTTTTCAGAATCAGCTTGATATTTCGCTTATATAACGTGAATTTATATTCAGATCAATGGCCATTCGAATCATGTCGATAAATACATTGACTACTACTACCAACTTTTAGTAGACAGAATAAATTGATAATTCTAATATTTCTCACAAGGAAATTCGAGAAAAATTCGTTACATCACATTACTGAGCACCCTGCATAATTTTTTTTTTGGAAAGTTTTCGAAGATTCAAAAAACTTCAAGTCGTATTTAGACAAACTCCGGCAATTTCTACAATGCTTTCTTCAATTTTCAAAATAATTGAAATAACTGGTAACTGGAGCCCTTAAGACATATGATTATTTAAAGTTATAATAAAATTCATCGTAGATTCTAGAAATGCAATGAGTAATAGGATGTTCCATTTAAAATAAAAGTTAATAGATAAAGGCACAGGTTGAAACATATGTCTAGTATGTGCCCCTCTCAAAAGTAAACTCCGCGTGTCCGAGCATTTTTGCTTGCAATTCCACAACAACGATAAAAGCTAGGTGCATACTTTTCGTTGGACCACTCTGTATGTATATGTACATATACTTCCGCAGATCATTTGCTGAAAAAATTATACCATTGGCCACAAGACTCCGAGGCTTTGAGCTTGACTCACCCTGTATAACTTTATTCAAAGTCCGTGGAATAGAGGCCAAATTAGTTCAACCATCATTTCGTATTCCAACGAAAACTATCTCATATCATTGTAATCGGCAATCAAATCACCGCTATGTTATCCTTGTTTCCAATCATTCCGAAACCAGTCTAATTGAACTAATCACGAAACATCCGCAACCCTTTCGTCCTTGTCAATTCATCAACCCTGATGTTTATCTATTCTGTCGGGTGCTCTTGATTTAATTCCGAATCACACGGGTCAGCAATGGGATTGACTACCTTGTTTCGTTCGTAGAATCGATTCAAATCAATCGATGCAGAAATTCGCTTTCAGAATGCCATAGTTGTTGTGTTATCTCGTGATGCTTTTGCTCTACTGGGCATTCTATCGAGTCGATTCATCATAATGCCGCGTTTATTCAAAAGACACGGTAACGGTTTCTTCGCAAACGTTTCTTTGATATCTATAAGAAACCGCTTACTTTATATCTGATCACCGAGGAAGAGTCCGAGATGCAATGATCATGTGATTTCTTCCATTGGAGTCCTATTCATTCATTCATTCTCATTTCTATATAGATTCACAAAGGGATCCCCTCTATCATTAGTCCATCATGAATACCGCAATAGGAGAACTGTATGTTACTCAGAAAATGTGAGTAAGAGAAGACGAAATGCTGATTGATACAATTCCACTGTCGTATTCGCTGTGTTGAGAAATTGTGAGACATAATTTTAGCTACATGATATCTCATGTTTTTCTATGTATCTGATGAACACATTGTATTTTATGTCAGTGTCAGTTTTTTTTTTACCTGGCGTATGCAGATGGAAGCAATCCTAATCAAAAATGATCATTGGTCGTATGTGAATAGTGAACTGAAAGAACCAGCGGACCAGAAAGAGAAAAAGATTCAGAAGAAAGTAGATCAAAAGAGGAAGCTGACATTGTTTTGGCATTGCAACCGTCATAACTATATCCAATGAAGTATGGGAGAAATTGAAACAAATATATAAATCTCAAGGACCAGCCACAAAAGCAACGTTATTAAAACATTAGCTTTTCACGGAAATGAAAGAAGGTGATAATATAATAGATCATCTGAATATTATTTTCAATGTCGTTGATAAACTGAAAGAAAGAGGAATTAGTGTTGGAAATTACCTCTCATTCATACTGATCTTATATTCCATTCCAAATACATATGAAAGTTTTTGATATGCGATCGAGGCAAGGGACGAATTACCTAATCCTTCGACTAATTCAATTGAGAAAGAGAATCCGTTAGTCAGGAAGCAACCAAAATGTTTTATACAGAAAATTCAATACTAAATGGTGCAAACGGAATAAAAATTATTCACAGAAAAGCAAGAAGAATTACAAAAGCAACAGCAATAGAGATCATCAAAAGTATTTGCCTTTCAAATGTTATAACTGTCACAAATATGGACATGAACGTTCAGATTGTAGATAGAAAGTTGAGAAAGAAGAACACCAAGGCAGAAGAAATTCCAGAAGTAGATGAAGAATCATTCATGATTTCGGAAAGCAAGAATATACCAAAAAAAAAATTGTGTGATGCACACTACAAGAAATGAATAGTGTTTAAACAGCGCCGGAGCAAAACCAAATATGTGCAACGAGAAATGTAAATTCAAAAATTTTCATACGTTGAATAATCAAGTGGGTTATCCAGCTATCAATGAACACAAAAATATTCTCGGAAAAAGAGCTGTCAAGATAACAGAGGACAAATGATCATCAGGAAAACGAACTATAAATTTGGAAAACACTCTGTTCGTACCTGACACAACAAATTTGATTTCAATTTCGAAGGCAATATCTAGAGGAAGAACTACAGAGTTTCTGAAAAATCATGCTGAAATTATCAACAGAAATGGTGAAATTGTTTCGAGAGCTGAAAGAAGAGGCGAAATATATCCAACAAGTTGAGGAATCCGTTTCTATAGCAAAATCGTCAAATCTCAGTGAGATCCAAAATTGGTATTGTCGTTAAGGTCATTCTAATGAAAGGCAATTGATAACTTTAAATTCAAAGAATTTGGTAGCATCAGGTATGAAACTCAATCCTTCAGAAAACCTGAATTAATCTGAAATTTGCATCAAAAATAAGCAAATAACGTCCCCGTTTCCAACATCTTACTCAAGTAAGGAAGGTGTATTAGAACTCATGATACTTCAACATCTGTAACCCAATGAATAACAAGTCCAAATGGGATGCACAGTATTCACTCCTTTCATAGATGTCCGATATGGAATGGTACAGGTATATTTCTGAAATCGAAAGATGAGGCGAAAGGAGTATTCCTACAATTTAAGAATCATGCAGAAACAGAGACTGGTGAAAAAATAAAACCCTTGAGGACAGATAATAGTTTGGAGTATTATGAAAAAGTGTTAAAGAAATGGCTCGATGCATGCTAGAAAAATCGAAATTAACAAAAAGTTTTTGGGCATAAGCTGTATCAACTGCAGCTTCATTGGACCTATGATGAATTTTCATGAAACGAGTTCACCAGTGACACGGCAGAGTTCCATAAGAATCCTTTTTTCTTTATCTGTATCAGGTAGATATTGTTATAGCATGCATCAATGGAGAGCATCAAGAAATTTTCATGTACCAAGCTGAATCATTTATGGAACCGGAAGCTGAGAAAAAGGTTTATCATTTGTATAAATTCCTTTGCGGTTCAAAACAGTACGGAAAACAATGGTATAACAAACTAGACCACTTCCTTCAAACTAGCAGAGGACATGAAGATTTGGGAAGTGATAAATGCATCAGGTTCAGGTCCAGGTACAGCAGGTTAATTTTTATTTTGTTCGGTTCTAAAATTAGTTGGGAGGCAAGAAAGCAAAAGTGTGTCTCTCTATCGAATACCGAGGATAAATATGTGGCTTTGTCAGAAGCAACCAAGGAAGTTGTTCACCTTCGAACTTCTTTACGTTAGTTTGGAAATTCTATAGAATTCGATGAAACAACGGTAGTCTACTTCGATAATCAGAGAGCAGAAAAGTTGATTCATAATTATACTGTTTACCACTCTCATACAAAGCATTGTATAGACATTTGCTTCAAGTTAATACGAGAAGTTTCCAATTGGAAGGAAAAAGACGTACTTTATATGTCAACGCAAGACTTGATTGATTGCTGATATTTTTAAGAAATCGCTCAGCAGCCCTACTCTTACTAAGCATTCGAAATCCTGAAGCATTATAAGACAATCCACGTTGAGACGGCGTTAGACATAATTTAGCAACGTGATATTTCATGTATAGTTTGTGTATTTGTTGAACATAGTGTTTTTAATGTGGGTGTCAGATTTTTGTAAGTTGTTGTCAAATATAGATATCCTGAAAGTCAGTCGAACGTTATTACTGCTGTTAAATACTCAACTAGAATATATAACAATAGAGTGTTTCTAATTGTAAACAGAATATCCTGTGAACAGCGAACTGGTGCTTAGATAAAATCATAAAGTATAGGTGTACACAGTCGATAACAATAATTTCCGTGTCATTACATGATGTAGCATACACACTGGCCAATTCTGAGGCACCTCCCACCAGCATACAAAGCCAATTTGACTCTCGCGGACTTCCGATCAACGATTTACTCGTAACGACTAACATTGATAAAGTCGATAATGACTGTAATCTGGTGATGGTAAGTACTGTACTGCATAAATTGTTTCAGCAACGTTGCCAGGTTTAGGTGTGACTATCTGAGATATGTTTCATTATCCTCTCCTTCAATTCGTTCAAGTTTGTGATCTGTTCAGCAATCACATGATGAATGAAGGCACCGTCTACCTGGAATATAACATTTCTGCAATCTTCAATGATTATTACTTCCATAAAATCCAAGTTATACGTAGTCAAAAAATCATAGAATTTTTCACCATCGAGTGTTTGTTCAAGAAACACTGGATCTAATGTACGGTTTTTGAATTTTCCTACCCAGACATTGATTTTTCGTGAATACTGTCTTTCTGTATTTATCACCCAGGGTAGATTCTCCTTCGTATAGTACCTGGAATTCTGTGTGGACATTGTACCGTTGGTGGTAAATATTGCCTAGAAAATTGTCATCATGAAAATATTCATCTCTAGATTTTCTCTTCGTCTCGGTACATGTTTTTCAATAATTCTGCAAGTTCTATTGAATAATGGTTTGATCCTGAAGATGGTGGTATAGTACATTCATTCACGATTTGGATGTCTTCTGAATTCATCAATGGCTTCCCTCACTGATCGGGCATTATCACCAAAAGAACGCACAATCTCAATTCTCTCGACAAGATGAGATTTATCATTCTGAAAACTCGAAAACTAAAAATGCTATGAGAAAAGCATATGAATTCAGCTGTCCTGAAAAAAAAGGCAACCACTAGAAACGTGCCCTGGTGAAATAAGGAATCAGCAAAACTTCGAACAGAAGTCGAAAGAGTCTAGGACATTTGGGGGCGGCCAACTAGGCGCAGGAACAACTAGACATAAGGGCAACTAGGCGTAAAAAAAATGGGATAAGATGAGATTATGATTTTGGCAAGTGTATACAGTGATGGTGACCAAGAACGGTGGAATCCAACCTGCCGTATAAACGTTGTTTTCAAATAAGGAACGGTCTACATACCACAAAATGTTCGAGATGCTGCAGGATCTTCCGGGCCGAGATCTGAAACCAAATTTTATATCCTGCGATTTCGAACAGGCCGCGATTGTTGCAATGAAAACTTCGTTTCCCGAAGTGCGAGTACAAGGGCAAGATATGAAAAAACACCTAGGAATCTTGGGACTACAACAGCGATGCGACACTGATACTGGTTTTGCTATTGAAGTCAAAATGGCAAGGGCAATTGCATTTGTGCCGCTCTCGATTGGCTGGAAGACTATTACATCGGCAGACCTAACAGATGAGGTCAAGGAAGGAGCCCCTTATCTTTCCGGTCGCAGTATGGAATCTACATCATAGGGTCCTAGATGGACAAAACAGGACAAACAATAATGCTGAGGCAGCTCATAGACGTCTTAAAGATGAACTCCAAATGAGTCATCCTACAATTTGAAAATTTATTGATTACTTGAGGAAGATTAGGCATGGTCGGGACAAGTACTATGAGGAGCTGGTTGCAGGTCATGAAACACCGGCAAAGCTCAAGCAGTACCAACGACTGGATGAACGAATCATCAGGGTTGTTATTAATTACGACGGCGATAATATTTTAGAGTTTTTACTGCTCATAATTATGATTAGTAGATAATTTTGTATTTCATTTTTTTTTTCGACCAGTCGCTTTTGTGCCCAGTAGTCTTTGCGCCTAGTTGTCCCAGCGCCTAGTTGGCCAAAAATCCACGCCGAGTTGACTCGCGCCCAGTTGACCGCGGCAAAATGTCCTAATACCAGTCAGGAAACTTTTCAATAGAGCTAAGAGTCTGGGATACTGGGGAGATTACAAAACAGCTCTTTCTGATTATAATGAAGAAGTCAGAATACCGAAAAGGAGAACGTGGCGAGGAGATCACTAAACTGGCTCAGTACAACGACTACAGAAAATTCTCTCAACGGCATCGGTGTGATCAAAACACCGAACGTGGGATATATTGATAACCCAAAGGAAAGCCTAGGTGTTCAATTGCAGACGCACTTTCCTGGTTCTAATACGGCTGTGGATAATGACAACCTGGTAGGCCAGTAGAAGCCTAGCTGGGAAAATCTCGACGAACCAACTAATAAAATGTGCTATCACAGGTTCTAAACCACTCAAGTCGCCAGGAAAGGATGGAATATTTCTAGCCTTACTGCAACATGGTTTTGAAATGTTAGAGCTATTCCTGAAAAGGCTATTCAAGGCCAGCCTTATCATCGGCTATAAACCGCAGATCTGGAGAGAGGCAGTGGTGACGTTTATACCATAGACTGAATGACGCCTAATGGACGAACCAATGTTTTACCGCCCCATCAGTCCCATCTCCTTTTTCCTAAAGACAATGAAGGAAATCACCTTTACTGTAGTCACTGGTTGTCGACGACCTGCTAGGAAATACAGATGGCTTGTGAGCCTATCGCCAAAGAAAGCAGAACAGCTTCTCGAGTTGGACAAAAAAAGACTTGGAATTGGTAACGGGACTAGTTACTGGGCACTGCCAACTGGGATATCACATCAAAAAGATAGGCAAGTCAGAGAGAGATAGTTGCCGCTACTGCGAGAACTTTGCGCAAACTGCAGAACATCTGCTTTGCGAATGCCCAGCGCTCTTCTGAAAGAGGCCCAAATTCCTGAAAGTGGCATTCATAACGCCCTCCGACATCAGGAACTTATCTTTCAGGAATCTGATTAACTTCGCACGAAGTCTCAGGAGGTATTATCAAGACCAAGAATATATCTCAATATTGGTTTTTGCAATATGAATATTTTACTACGCATCATATAGGAAATTCTTTTGTTAATAGATTTTAACAAATATCGATACGTGCAATCGCTTCTGCATCTAAAGAAACTCCAGAAGACGTTGTACAGTGCCGTTCGTCCTTTCGTATGTGGCGGGAAATTCCAAAAATTTAAAATTTTTGTCTCAAAACACACTTATTTGAAAAAATATCGAAAAATGTTATTCGGAAAAGTTGTTCAGAACGACATTTTATAGCTATGTACAAGTTTTGAGAGAAATCTGAGATAAAAAAATTAAAATAAATTTTTTGCCATAAAAAATTTTCTGTTTGGAAATAATAGATTTCTGGAATAGAAGCTCATTAGTAATGACAACAAATAATATTTTATAGAGATTCACAAGCTATATCTATTGTATTCAGAGAAAATTTGAAATCTGTGAGTTTGCCATGTGTTCAGCTGCTTCATAAGAGGTCACTGAAATATCTTCAGGACATTATAATTCCGTTATAGAAAATTATTAATAAAGAACCATGTTTCTACACAATTTCAATTTTAATTTTTTATTAGAACAAAAAGTTTAGGTAATTTTTGACATAACAAGAACTTCAATATTTTTTACTTTTTGTTTTCAAACATTTGTTATTAAAAGATAATTATAAACCAAACCATTTGATATATTCTGGAAACTTTTTAATTGTCCGTTACTTGACATGTCTACCCTGACGTTCAATACAAGTAGTTGTTCGGAATTTCATTTTCCTGGACACATTTTGCCGCGTTTGTGGTGTAATATTATTGATACATTGCCGTATTACTTCTTCCAAATGGTCGATATTATGAAATGGCCGATGTTTATAAACCTCACTTTTAAGGTACCTCCATAAAATGAAATCCAAGGGCGTCAAATCTGGGGATCTTGCAGGCCACAGATTTTCTGAATATCGTCCTATCCATTTATGAGGAAACTGTTCGTTGAGCCACGCTCTGACTTCAAGGGTACTATGTATTGACGCTCCATCTTGTTGAAAAAAAATCAATTCTTCTTTGAAGCGGTAATCCATGTAAGAAATCTAAAATCTCGTTATTTGAAAACTCTAAACAACTTCGTGAATTAAGGTTGCCTCTAAAAAAGTAAGGCCCAACGATCTGAGTATTTAATAAGCCGCACCAAACATTAGTTTTGAAGGAAAATTGACTTTTTGCTTCTATCTTCCAATTTGGATTCTCATCAACCCACCATCTACTGTTCTGAGAACTGACAGTACCGTTTGATGTAAAATTCGATCCATCAGTAAATAAAATTTTTGTAGGAGAACTTTGGCATGATTCAATCATGCCTTGGAACCAGAATGAAAAATCTAAGCGCGCATCGAAATCTCTATCGAGCAAGGTGTGGATGAATTTTGGTTTGCATGCACGAAATTTATTATTCTTAAAAATTCTTCTTATGGATTTTTCTGATATACCAGTTTTTTCTTGCCTCTCCGATAGTGCCATTTGTGGATTTTCCTTTATTTTTACCTTCTTCATTAGTGACGGGTTTACTATGTGGAATTTTCAACACTGCCTGCAACTTTAAATTTGTTCAAAATACGCAACACAGTAGATCCATGGATATTATTATTTGGATGTCTAGCATTGAATATATCTGCCGCTTCTCTGGAACTATGAATATTCTCGCCACATATTAAGACGAGCTCAATTTTTTCTGTCAAACTTAGCTTTTCTTGAGGCATCTCTAATTTTTGGTAATGCACCACAAAATTACAAAATAACTTTTACAATGGAAGAAACTATGCAAGAAAGATACTTCTGAATCGTTTGACAACTCTTAATGACATATTAGCATTACAAGTCAATGGTTTCATGGTCGCTTCGATCATGAAAAAATCTGTCGATGCAGGTATCAACAATGACAATATTGTAGGTATGCCTGATTCCAACAATTTGCCATATATCATTAACTATTTGTTCTAATAAAAAAATGTGTAGAAACATGGTTCTTTATTACTAATGTTCTATAACGGGATTATGTCCTGAAGATATTTCAGTGACCTCTTATGAAGCAGCTGGCAAATTCACAGACTTCAAATTTTCTCTGAATACAATAGACATAGCTTGTGAATCTCTACAAAATATTATTTGAAATATCACTGTTGTCATTACTAATGAGGTTCTATTCCAGAAATCTGTTATTTTCAAACAGAAACTTTTTTATGGCAAAAAATTTATTTTTATTTTTTTTATCTCAGATTTCTCTCAAAACTTGTACATAGCTATAAAATGTCGTTCTGAACAACTTTTCCGAATAACATTTCAAATAAGTGTGTTTTGAGACAAAAATGTCAAATTTTTGGAATTTTCCGCCACATACGAAAAGACGAACGGCACTGTACAACGTCTTCTGGGGTTTCTTTAGATGCAGAAGCGATTGCACGTATCGATATTTGTCAAAATCTATTAACAAAAGAATTTCCCATATGATGCGTACTTTCTGCCGGTCACTGTAGATTGATTAAATAATTAATTGTTTCCAGATCGCGGCAACAGTGCCCATCGAACATTTACCATCCCATCGAGAGATTGCACTTGAACGTGTGGGAAATATCAAACATTCACAGCGGGAAACGCAGTGAAAGGGCATATGTATGACACGCGGCTCTTAACAAGGTTGCGGGGGTTGCCGACGTTGCGTTGTCGAAAACAGCACCATCTTTGACGCGTGTCGCTGCGCCTAATTGGGCGTCCATCGGATTCTATTCAACGCGAGGTTTTGTTGTGAAAATGTTAATAAGTTCTTTTAGCGGGTAATTGAAATTGAATACTGGGGTAATTTGTAGGTGGGACGCCAGAGCCTGAGGCGAGAAGGAGGATGGTACGTGGCTGCTCTATTCACTTTGAAGTTTATGTTTCCATCGGAATATGATTTTCATTTGCTCACATACCTGGGTTCCGCAAGTCTACGATTTGAAGAAGTTGCAAAAAAGGAAACTCGAGAATACAGATAAGTCCGTACACAATGGACGAAAGATTATATTAATATTATTATATTATCCAATGTTCCGCAAACAACCCTATACAATATGTGTTATCGTTGATAAATATCCAAGAATACATTTCTTGTCGAAAACTTCCTCAAGTATTGATCAGAATAATTTAACAATTGTAGAGGCAGTAGCTATTTCCTGTTGGATATTTGCTGACCAAAATACTGACTGTATATGGTGGGAGGATTCGGTCAACAGCTCGTAAACAGAGTTGATGTGCAATGCTTGTATATACACTCATTGAAAAAGGTTTAGGATGAAGCAAAAACAAAATATCCTTAGCTTATTTCGATCCAATTATATTTTTTGAATGTGTAAGTGAAGTGCAAGACAGCAATAATTTTTTGGTCGATGCAATTACATTGGCTTTTATATCAAAAAAACACTTTTCATTACACAGTAAACCATCAGTGACAGAGACACAGTTTACGAACCTATAAGTTCAAGAGAGACAAACACAGAGACAAGAAGTGAAACACATCTAGGATACACATAGTAGTGCACAGCCATTGGAGCCTATGAGTAATAAATAATTTTGGCAAAGTGAGCGAAATACACACATTATATTTAATCTACCAGTGGTATAGGTACCTCGATCAAAAAGAAACCTCTACATGAAAAATCATATCCTGAGAAACTAACACAGTTTTACAAAGAATTTTTTCATAGAGGAATACCCATTTAGACTCCTTTTATTGTATTGACTCGGTCAACTACAAACATCCTTGACATTTCTAAGAGCATTTCTCAACACACTTTCCATTCGTGACTGAAGCAAAATTCCAGCAAGTGGACAAATGGAAAGCGGAAGAGAAAATGGACACCTGGGATGATAATTCATCCACAAGAAGCAGGCAGAATGGCAGAAGAAGCACAAATACGGCATCAGCAAACATGGAGAACATGAAAAATATACCCAGAAGAGACGAGCAGTATGGCCTGGACAAAACCATAATTGAGAGCGGCAACAAAAGCGAATCAGAAGACAAATAAGAAGCGACAGGACAAACAGAAATAAACAACATACATAGAACAGAACAACTGGAACAAATGGACGAAGAAGAGTCATGAAAAATATCGTTAGTACGGTAGAAACAATCACAGACAGTGAAGCCAAAGACAATAATGGAAAATCACCAAAGGAAACCAGGAGAAACAGGAGATATAAACGAGAGAAAAACACATACAGTAAGGAAACTAGAAACCGCAAATGCCAGGCTGAATGAGCAAGTCCAACTCTGTATAATACGATTTCAACTCAACCGAAATAGGACCCAAAGGATCAATATCTTACCCTACCGACACCTACAGTTACCAACATATTGAAATCGGAAGAGCCTAGATTTCAATTCCTACTCAATTCACCTTTTAACTTCAAGAGCACCAGAGCACATCACAGCAACAATTACTACAGCTGACACAACAACATATTGACATCGCTATAGAACCCACCACCACAGATGCTACCAAAGGCATGGATCTACTAAAGGAAGCACTAGGCATACAGAAACGAGCCCATGGTTATGATATAATAACAAGGTTAATGGCATTGGAGAGGAAGTTATGCACTATAAAAGGCAAATTTATCATAGCTAGTGATATAAACGTTAAAAGGGGCCACTAGCGTAAAAAAATAGTACTTGCTAAACATACAATGAAACATAATGAGTTGAAACTCAGCTATGGGAGGAAAACTTCGACAAAAAGATGGAAACGACAAAAAAAAGGCAAACTGCAAAATAACAAAGATGACATGGAGAAAACAAAGAATACATCCATCGAAGACTTCTTCACACAGGAAGGACAAGTAGATCCTTAAGGAATAGCGTATTATATATGAATATGGTGACAACAATGCTAGTAGAAGATGGAATATAGATACAAAACGGAAACGAAATAAAGTGGCACCTGATTAACTAACTCCAAAAGACGAGGAAAACACAGAATTGCAGCAAGACAATTTGGACAGAATACAAGAACACTCCTAGGACTCTCCGCAGGACGATTTTGCATTTACAATGACAGTTCGAAATATTACAGTTTACTTGGGAGTGTTTTGTCTTGTTCTCGATTTCCCGTGCGGATGGCGCTACGATCAACTTTGTTGTGAGCCGTAGTGTCATCCGTGGAGAAATATCAATAGAACGGTTTATTATTATTCATTTGGCAGGGACAGGACAATTGTCACTGATGAGAGGCAATAAACCTCGAAACATGCATGTCTGTAGGTGGTCATTCCCAGCTAAATGAAGGATAATTTTCTGTTTAACTACGAGACAAGCACTTCCAATTGGGTCTTCTTGGAAGAACGTTGCACAAAGATTTGTCAGATGTAGTTCAATGTCCGTCGTGGTATTAGCCAGGGAAGTAGTTTTTCCGACAGATGTTCGCCTCATTTTTCCACTTGGTGGTAACGTGTGTAGAGAAAGGGTAAGTACTTCGACTTTATCGATTTTATTAGTTGACTTAGGTTAGCGCTCAATGACCATCTATTTTTCTGCATGTAATTTTTTATGGAAAATAACAACTCTTGTCATCGCATATTTGATTACCGTACATTTTTTATAGAATCAGGCAGGGAACATGTCACAGTCGGGGAATAATCATTAGAGGAAAAAACTGAATAATGAAAGTCGAACTCGGATCTGTCCTGAAAAGATTGGTCATTTCAAATATTAATTCAGCCGGAAATTAAACCTATGTCATTACGAGCACTAAAGTCCTACAATGACTTTTTTAGCTTTCTACATCTGCCTAATGATATACTTTATAGTCGACCGTGAAAGTGATGTATTCAGAAGTCCAACAAACCCATTCCACTACAGAGGAATTATGCAAAAATAACGCCATAACGAATATAAATGAATCTAAAAAAGGAAAACTGAATTGTTCACGATAATTCTCGCATTCAGCTTACAATTGATCAACTGTTCTGATGGCCAGATAACATTCAACACTCTGAAATCATCGCTCACTAGTCATTGATTCAGACGGGATTCTATGGGGCTCTTCAACGTGGGGTCATCTGTAAACACACACGCGCGCTACATATGCTTTCCTTTGTCGTTTATACGCCACCCTATGCTTGTTAATAGATTAGTCAACCCCTAAATATAGCCAATATTGCACCACTTTATTACATCATTAATTACAGAAATTATCTCTCGGGGGAGATTAAAATGTCTGTTGGAGAGAATTCGATATTGTTTACTCACAATTAAAATTTGATGATTCGAAAAAAGGGGGAGAATAATAATTAAAAGATACGCTCATGTGAAAAATGTTGGTATGTCGAGTATTGAGAATAGTGTGCAAGTTCTTATTAGATAATACTGAAGAAAGAAATATTTCAGACCGGCAGCAATAATTCTGACCCACCACCAAGCCGGCCAACTCAAATCCTATTTTTGAGACCACTTCAAAATATTTAATATCTGACCGCACTTTTCTGATCACCAACAATGAACTTTGACGATGAAAAGTTGTTATTTGGACAGAAATTCTCACCCAATACAAATCGAGCCAACGCGAATCCTATTTTTGAGATCACTTCAAAATATTTAATATCCGACCGCACTTCTCTGACCACCAACAATAACCTTTGATGATGTAGAGTTTTTATTTGGGCGGAAATGAATAGATTCTGACCCTCCACAGACCGCGCCAAATCGAATCCTATTTTTGTGGCCAGTCTTTAAAAATCCGATCGCAATCCTCTGATGACCCGACAATGACTTTTGTTGATAAAAAATTATCATTTGGACGAAAATGGATGTATTTTGACCCAATACAGATCGCGCCCTATTGAATCCCATTTTTGAGGTAATTTAAAAAAAATTTAAATCCGACGGCAATCCTCTGACTACCTGACTGACCCATGATGATGAAAAGTTGTTATCTGGACGATGATGAATGTATTCTGAACCAATACAGATCGCGCCATATCGAATCCTATTTTTGAGGTCACTTCAAAATTTTTAAAATCCGACCGCAATCCTCTGACGACCCGACAATGACCTTTGATGATGAAAAGATTCTATTTGGATGAAAATAAATGTATTCTGACTAAATTCCGACCGCAATCCTCTGACGACCCGACAATAACCTTTGATGATGAAAAGTTGTTATTTGGACAAACATGGATGTATTCTTACCCAATACAGACCGTGCCAACTAGAATCCTATTTTTGAGGTCACTTAAATTTTTTTTAAAATCCTACTCCAATCCTCGGACGACCCGACAATGATCTTCGATGATGAAATGTTATTATTCGGACGAAAATGAATGTATTCTGATTCAATACAGATCGCGACAACTCGAATCCTATTTTTGAGGTTACTTCAAAATTTTTAAATTCCGACCGCAATCCTCTGACGACCCGACAATAACCTTTTATTATGAAAAGTTTTTATTTGGACAAAAATTGATGTATTCTGACCCAATACAGATCGCGTTAACTCGAAACCTATTTTAAAGTCACTTAAAAATTTTCAAAATTCGACCGCAATCCTTTGACGAACCGACAGTGATCTGTGATGATAAACAGCTGTTATATGGACAAAAATTCATTTATTTTGACCCAGTACAGATCGCGCCAACTCGAATCCTATTTTTGAGAAGCTTCAAAATTTTTAAATTCTGACCGCAATCTTCAAATCAAACGACACGACAATGACTTTTGATGATAAAAAGTTTTTATTTGGTCAATCTATTCGGACGCACTACAAAGCGCGCCAAGTTCACTTCTAATATATAAAATTCGCCCGCATTCCTCTGACGATCCGGCAATGACCTTTGATGATGGGAAATTGTTATTAAGATGAAATGAACATATTTTGACCCACCACGAAACGCGTCAACTCGAATCCTATTTCTGAGATCACTTCGAAATCTATGAAATTCGATCACACTCCTCTGACGATCCGGCAATGACCTGGTAAGATGGTAAGAAGTTGTTTTTTGGACAGGAATGGATGCATTCTGACCCACCAAAAAGCGTAACAAGTCGAATCCTTCTTCTGAGATCACTTCAAAATATATAAAGTTTGACTGCACTCCCCTGATGAACCGACAATGACCTTCGATGATGAGAAGTTGATATTTGTACAGCAATGAATGTATTCTGACCAACCACAAAGCGCGCCTACTCAACTCTAATTTTTGAAATCACTTCGAAATATATAAAATTCGACCGCACTCCTCCTACGACCCGGCCTTTGATGAGAAGTTGTTATTTGGACAGTAATGAATGTATTCTGACTCATTACAAAGCGTTCCAACTCGAATCCTCTTGGCGGACAAGAAGCATCGTGAAAGCATGAAGTTCCGCAATAGACATTCCCTCTTATTCCAAGAGCCCCCACGTGGATATCTTGCAGGTTGTTGATCTGGTTGAAACTTTTAATATCTCTGAGTAGTCGGAATCACTCAACATTGATACTCCGGCTTTAATGCTGTTCGAAGATTCGTGCAGGAGGCTTCGTCAGCCTGAGCGCCATCCGATAACTCTAGAAGAAGTTTAACGGGCCCTCAAAGGCTCGAATAACTTTGCTGCTCCAGGTCCTTATGGGCTGAATAACTATTGATAGAAAAAATTTTCAAGCACCTGCAACCATCTGATAAGTGTTTTTAACTCATGTTTAGATGGGAAGCAACATTATCCGGATTGGTTTGTCGAGGGGCGAACCGTGCAATCCTTAAAAACGGAGATTTGTCTGATCCAAACAATTACAGCTCGACATGCATGTTACAATGTATTTGCATCTCATAGGTGCAAATACTCTCCGCAGTTGACCGGGTGTATGATCGAATAATATGAGCAAGGAAGTCATCAAAGTAAAAATAAATACACAAACCTTGTGAATGCTCCAGTGAAAGCAATATTCAGAATACTTTACACCCAGGAATTACCGCTGTTAGCAATAATTCAAAATGAAAAAAGCCTCTCATTGAATACTCCTGAAACTCCCAAAATTGCTTTTGATGTGAAGTATGGGCCGCAGTGGTCATGATGGTAGAGCGCTAATCTATCAATCAGAGTGACGTGCGTTCGATTCCCAGCATGGGCACTGGTCTCGTGCTAGGAATCGCACGGTAAAAGTTAATCCTTAGCTCGCACAAGTTTCGACTTCTGAGGGCTGTCGTTCGTATGCGGATGACAGCTGGTTAACGGAAAAAAAAACAAAACAAAAACAAACAAAAACAAAACAACTGCATTTCCCAGAATTCAGTTCTCTATCCCTCAATAATATTTGAGTAGCTCTTTGCAATTTTTCAGTAGATGCCTTGAGAATAGTGTACAAGAACGTCTGGTGAAATATTGTCTGGCGGGTATGAAATTTCAAGTCGTGTTCGAGCAGACATTTTCCAACAAGTAGACGCTGTAACTACAGCCAGACTACGCCGTTTTCGCTAATATCAAATTCTCACTCCGTGCTCCATGAATAAGATAAAAAATATACGCACCTACACCAACCAACTCCATATTCCTCATATTCCATCACTCCCTCCGAAATTCAACAACCCGATTCCCATCCAGAGCACGCTCCAGGTTGGGGATGAAAGGAGACAAGAATTGAATAAAGCAATATTTTTATTGGAAATACTCAAGAGGTTGATCTTCAGTGAAATATTTCGATTACTTTCTATACGTTATTGATTTGATTGCCCCCAAGAATATGTAAATATATGTAACATTTCCAGTAATCCGATGATAAATCCAATATGCAATAAATTCGTTATGGGATACTTCAGGGGATATTCCATTCGTTCTAGAGGTATTACAATACGACCACATATGATTCGAAACTGGATATTGGCAATGTGATTTTCGTCGTCAATGGTAATGGTTTTAAACTTTTTGTAAATTAATTTCACATGAATAATAATTTTTCGTTTTATAGATAAATTTATATCATATTCTAATTAATATGTGTGTGCATGGATATATAAAAATATATTATAGAATAATACAAAAAATATCGTATTTGTACTTTAAACAAGTGGAATAAATGCATTACTGTTATTATTTTTATCTTTTTTCCTTTAGGAATTTTCCTGTCAGGCCCCGTTTCCAGAGCCTCGATACATCCGAAGGGCGCGTTGGTCATTACTCCCCAGTTAATACTTTCCACGTCCGTGGAGTGAGTGACTACTAGGTCTGAGGATCATGTACCCTGAGTAGGCGGAGTGAACCTGAAATTACGGTCTTCTGCATTCTTCCGGGTGGGAGATTTCTGCCGCATCACAGCAAGCTGGTATTAGGTTTCGAGCTGGCGATATCAACATGAACTATATGAATGACTCTAATAAAAACCTACTACTGTCTCTTCACTTGACAATGCATGTAAAATCCAATACCCGCACTGACTATGTTTGTAGCAACTTTCATGAGGAGAAAGTATTATGCTCAATCAACTCTTCAGGACTATCTTCTGAATGATTGGGATAGTATTCTTTTTCATAATGAACCATTGTCCTAATTCCACAATGTGTTGCTAGCAGTATTTGATGCTTCATTCACAAAACAGATAATCAAAACTGAGAAAAACCAAAAATCCTCTACTAACCTGTGTTCGTTGCATTACATTCGGACTTTAAGCCCTAATACTATAAATGACTATTACTGCTTCAATGCACAAAATATGAGTAAAAATATTGCTAGCCCATATGATCCATTGGTCCATCTTGAAAGTTTGAGAGTAGAAGACAACCTGATTCTGTACGGAACAAACATTCATAAACTGACTGAAATTTTGAAGGATATTGAAGAAAAACTACAGGCTAGGATGTGATATCAAGCAAAATAATACAAAACCTTCCACTGATTTCACTAATAAATTTGTCCTTCCAAACAGCCTCATTCCCTTTTCTTCTGAAAACCTCTTTGATGATTCCTTTGCACCTTTCTCTCTCATTCAAACCATCACAAAAATCATTGGAAAACTAGTGAAAAAACGTCTACTTGAATTTGTGAATAAGCATAATATCATCAATGACAACCAGTTCGGTTTTCAGAATACCGTGGTGTCTATTTTATAACTGGTTATACACTTCCTGTTAAATTGTTAAATAAACCATTTGTATACTCATTATTATTCATTATATACTCTGTTCATTGTTTCTATAAGTATTTATTTCAATCTTTGTCAACAAGATTCTGTCTTATGATAATAAAATATAATAGATACTATTATTATTATGATCAAAACCACCATTTTGGGTAAAGCCTGCGGAGTTGAGGGCGTAAGTCTCAATATTTTCTCCGTTCCTTCCCCCCTTTTCGTTCGTCTCGACAGGAGCTAAAAATCCTATGATGAAAATTGTCCTACTTAAATGATCGAGGAGGACTATATACAGCTTATCGGTTTTTACATACTGTACGAGTTTCGAAACTGACAGTACAACACTGGTAGCGTCGTGTTATGCCTGTGGGTATAGCCTGATACCGCATAAGCTGGACAGGATGAGAGCAAATGCATTATAGTCCTGGCTGTCCCACGACATACTATGCATCTAGTGTCAAGGATATCTATAACCATCACCTAATTCGGGTTGAAAAAAATCAACACGCCCTTCATCTTCTCGAAAGTATTTCTGCTTGAGACATAGACAAAGTCTTCGATGAGCTCAAATATCGAACACTTCAGTAACGCACCTTTTAGTTTTCCTGGAATGTATGGATATAATAATCCTTGTTTTGACATCACAAAATAAGTATTTGTTGATAATTCGTTAATACTTTCTTGCTTCATTGAAAATGTCTGAAAATGGTTTGAAATATACCAATTAAATTTGTGCTTGCATAATTACAGCAATAAGCTTCTGAACACATATCAAACTCAACTTTTCCCTGAAACGGCTGGATGCACAAACAAAGTAACATCTAATTCAGTTAACAGTCCCCGTACCCAGATCTTTTTTGATAAATTCGTTCCAGTTTATTCACGAAAACATGCTGAAGTACAGCAATAAATTAAGTGGATTTTTTAGGTGATAAAAAATCTGCTGTTCGGGTCGAGTAATGAGATGCGTATACCGCGCACAGCTGGTAGAGTTTCATTAAGCATCCCTTAGGAGGCAGGGGTAGCACGTCGATTTATCTTGATATGCAGAAAACGTGATTTCACTGAAGGTCATAGCAATTCCCGAGCTGTGTTATCACCATTACCTTCGTCAGCCTGGATATTGTTTTTCGTAAACGATGATGATGGTAAGGTACGGTACGTTATCGATTGTAATTACAGAGCCCTCGAAGTTGTCTTTCGTCTTCAAGTTCAAACAATGGAAAATTACTGAACCTTCAGAAAACTACTTGGATATGATGACGTGGGGACGATGTGGATATACAAAATGTGAATATTTTAGATGTTGGCGTTGCCATTGATTAAAAAAACTTCGATAATAAATGTATCAGTTGTTCGTAAGTTTGAATAGGAAGAAATGGAAGATGGAATTTATTATGTCAATCTCTTTAATTTTCTATATGTGAAAGGAAGATGAATCGATAACTTCTGCGAGAGTCAGAGAAGAAAGCGAATTGGCAGGCATGGTATCTATCCATCCTGTTGTATGCATGATAACGATATTGCCCTTGATTGAAAAAAAGCTTCGATTGAAAATTGTTCAGTTGGTCGAAACTTTAACAGATGATGAAGGGGAAAATTGAATTTACCATGTCAGTTTCTTCGATTTCTCCATATACAGTGTGACCCATTTAAGATGGAAGCAAGCACCCTTATAAAACTTACATTTTTCAACCGATTTGAATGATTTTTTTGTTAGGTAGATATTCAAAAAGTCTATTAGGACACCAAATATCATGAATAAATCTCAATTTCCAGGGCCAACTAATCTTATTTTTCAAGGTCAAAAATCTAAAAAATTTACTAGCGATTTTTTTAGAAAAAATCTAACTACACCACTGGATTCGCGACATTTTCAAATGATTTTCATGTAAATTACGTTGGAATGCGTCAATCAATAAAAAAGTTATAAAGGAATGAAATTTGAAAAATATGCCGTTTAATCAACCCACCAATTCATGTTCAGGAATTTTATGAAAATTCTGTATACTCCACTGGATTCAGGATGTCTTGAAATATTACTGATCACAGTTTCATCGAAATCTGTTCGGTAATAAAAAAGTTATAAAGGAATATAATTTGAAAAATATGTTGTTCAATGGAATTTTAGCAACGTTCTTACTACACCACTGGATTAGGGGCAATATTCAACAAAATATTATTCAAATAAAATTCATGAAACGTTTATGGGAGAATCAATTTCCTTTCATATGTATGTCGAACCATATCAATCAATCAGTTTATCACAACAAACTTTAGTGTCAATAATTTCAAATGAATCTACAAAAAAATAACTGTAAGTACATTTTTCTAATTGCTACAAACTAGCGGAAAACAATCTTTTATTCACAATCAATGTAAAAATAGAAACCAAGAAGATACCGAATTGAAAAATAAATGAGTGCAATTCATATTCTGGTGGCCTCCACCAAACTTCCATCCAATTCAATGCATTTATCATATCGCTTACGAATATTTTTTAAAGTATTCCTCAATTGTTGTGGAGTAATTGCATCGCAAGCTTGCTGAATTCTGGTGCACAGTTCCACTCGATTCCTTGGTCGTGATTTGTAAACCTTTTGTGTAACATAACCCCAAAGGGAAAAATCGAGTGAAGTAAGGTCAGGCGATCTTGGTGGCCATCCAATTAATGTACTCCCCCTTCCTATCCAACGATTAGGGTAATTTTGATTCAGCCAATTCTTCACAATTCCCGCATTATGTATGGAACAACCATCTAACTGAAAATATAAATTTCTTGTTTCTGCAAGGGGAAGTTCATCTATTGCGTCCGAAAATTCATTCCTTAAAAATTGTAGGAAAATTGCGCCATTCATGTTGCCGTCGAAAAAGAATGGTCCAATTATCCTTTCATTCAGTATTCCACACCAAACGTTCACTTTTTCTGAATACTGCCTTTTACAGTTTATCACCCAGTTAGGATTTTCAGTGGCCCAATAGCGAATATTTTGTGATGAAACCACTCCATTTGTTGTGAAACTAGCTTCATCACTAAATAAAATTTTCTTTAAAAATTGCCTGTCATTAAGATACTCGCCCTGGGCCCATAAGCAGAATTCCAATCGTTTGTCTTGATCACCTAGTTCCAGAGTATGTAAAAACTTTGGTTTAAATGGCCTCAATTTATTTTTCTTCAGACATCGCCTAATATTCTCCCTAGGTAAGTTTAAATCTAAGCTGGCAACCCTCAAACTACTATTTGGATTATTTCTGAAGTAATCTAATATAGTCTGGTTATTTTCGTTCCTTCTTCGTATATTGTTCTTTAAAATATATGTGGTTACTGCTCCAGTCCGATTGAAAACTTGGTTTATTTTATGTACCGTGCTGTTATTTATGGCTAGACGATTTGGGTGTCTTTCATTGAATATTCTAGTTACTTCTCTTTCACTACGGTAATCATCACCGGAAAGACGTATAATTTCGATTTTTTCTTGAATTGACAATTGAGCCATTATCTGTTTTTATTTTGGAACACAAATTATTCAGTTCACTAATGGTGCGTAACAAAATGACAATTCATGCGCAAATAAATAGATGAGAAACTGTAAGTCACAGCTAATTGTTTATTTCATTAATGCATTCTGAATAACAGGCAGTTAAAATTACAACTCTCATTTTTTGCTATTCAACAAAAGGAAAAAATCACAGCTGATGTTACCTACTGGAATGATAATAATTATTATCCATTGCATATTTTTTTCGTTATAATTTCTATTGGGAGTACATTAGACTTGTCTTATATTGTTGAAATTGTTTTCATGAACATTAACCAGGAGTTCTCTCTTGATTGTACTTGTTTATGTATCCACTCCACTTCGAGAAATACCTATAGACTATTTTTACCATCATGATTTTCAGATGTTATAATTGTACGACATTGCAATAATCACACCAATAATTTTTTCAATAATCAACAGTGGTGTAGTAAGAACGTTGTTAAAATTTCATTTTATAACATATTTTTCAAATTTCATCCCCTTATAACTTTTTTATTACTGAACAGATTTCGATGAAACTATGACCAGTGATATTTCAAGACATCCTGAATCCAGTGATGTATTCAGAATTTTCATAAAATTCATGAATTCGAATTGGTGGATTGATTAAACAGCATATTTTTCAAATTTCATTCCTTTATAACTTTTTTATTGATTGACGCATTCCAACGTAATTTACATGTAAATTATTTGAAAATGTCGCGAACCCAGTGGTGTAGTCAGATTTTTTCTAAAAAAATCGCTAGTAATTTTTTTAGATTTTTGACCTTGAAAAATAAGATTAGTTGGCCCTGGAAATTGAGATTTATTCATGATATTTGGTGTCCTAATAGACTTTTTGAATATCTACCTAACAAAAAATCATTCCAATCGGTTGAAAAATGTAAGTTTTATAAGGGAGCTTCCATCTTAAATGGGTCACACTGTATATATATATAAAAGGAAAAAAATCGATAACATCTCTGCAAGAGTCAGATAAGAGAGAGAATCGGTAAGCATGGTATCTACCCTGTTGTATGCATGATAATGATATTAACAATTTTCTGGGAAAGTAACTTCTCCAGTAGATTTCGAAAGTAGTGAAAGTTGTGAGCTTCTGGCTGCTGTCATTAATTTTCTCTTTCTTTCATCTCTGAATAATAATCCCATAAAAAATCGAGTTAACATAATTTTCTTTAATGCAATCAACTCCTCTGGAACTATTTTATGGCCGACCGCAAACCCGACCGTTGTGATTCAATTATTTCATTAAAACCTTCATTGCGTGTTTTTTTGTTGTGTGTGATTTATAGCAATTAAAACTCCTGCAATAAAACTACACAATCAGACTAATTGCAACAGCTTTGAATAAACACTGGTATTGTAGCGATTCCTTCAACGACAACGAAGGCTTCAAAGCTAATTTATTTATGGGCATCCCATTCGTCACAGGTAGCCATTATTCTTGCGTTTGCATGTCTGTATGCAAATGAGAGATACGTGCATGTGTGAGTTTTAAGCCCTTAGCTGAACGTTCTCTAAGTAAAATTAACGATATCTCTTCGAATTCTAGGTCCAGAGAAAATGTGTTGTTGGTCGACAGTGATGAATGTTTTCGCATTTTGAATAATAATGTGCAACTTTTCGATTACAAAAGAGTCGAGTAAAGTGGCACTTTACCGAATAGAAATATCACTTTACTATACAGTATTGCCACTAGTGATAAAATACATTTTACATGAACAAGCTTACTTTCTCAAAAAAAATCACACTGAAAGACGTTGGACATATCTTGTACAGCTAATGAACGTCTTACGAGGAGGCCCCATTGATGTGCAAAGTAAGGACGTATGAGGGACGTTTTTGACTATGCGAGTAATATATTATTACCTAATTTTGTAACGAAGTATATTTTTGAGATTCCGTTATCAAGGCACTTGATACCCTGACCTGTTCATTCATGTAATGATCGACACCTTTATTCACTCCCAGTATCAATTGCTCCTGGTTACTGACAAATTAACCCAGATCGTTGCACAAATATCTGTCAGATGTAGTTCAATGTCCGTTGTGGTATTAGCCAGGGAAGTAGTTGTTGTCTGAGAGATGTTTGCCTTTATTTATCCACTTGGTGGAAACGCTTAGAGAGAAGGGTACTCCGTATCCATTTCACATTGTTGATACCCCTCTGGCACATTATTTTCGAACTTATTTCAGAATATTACAACACAGATCAAGTCAGAAAATGATTTCATTATCTGCTGAGAACTTTCATTCTTCTCCGAGCCTTGATAGGTATGGCCTACCAAGTTCACAAGCATGTCTATGTTGAACACATCGCATAAAAGTTGACTAAAGAATGTCACCTAAGGGCTGTTCGCCTTGATGGAGCAGACTCAGAATGGAAGCAAGAAGTGAAGCACCTTGGGCTTACCCTAGACTCAAAACTACTCTGGAACAGATTCGTAGAAAAGATGGTTAACAAGGCAAAATCATCACTGATGGTGTGCAGGAACATTGCAGGAAAAACGTGGGGCTGTAACCCATCAATACTGCGATGCATGTACACCATGATAGTAGACCTGTACCTATAGAGCAAAAGTGTGGCACGGCAGAACCAAACTGGCCATAACAAAGAAAATCCTGGAGAAAGTGCAAAGACTAGCATGTCTTTGTATAACAGGAGCAATGAGGTCGACTCCAACAGCAGCAGTAGAGGTAATTCTGGACCTCACTCCTTTCCATATCATGGTGAGTAGAACTACTTGGGAAGCAAACCTCAGGTTAGCTAAAGTCGGACTCAAAGGGTCATCACACAACGTATGCAAAACTGCACAACTTGCCGATCTCCCAACTGATAAAATTACCAAGAAATTCTGTTTCCAGAAATTTTTTCTAGAATCCATTCGAGCACTGGGAAAGAATACCAGAACATGGTGCACGGACGGGTCCAAAACTCCCGACGGAACTAGAGCAGGAGTCTTTGGGCCCCCGCCCAAATGCTCCGAACCCATGGGCCAGTTCCCCAGTATTCAAATCGGAGGAAATGGCAATTAAATTGATACTGTTAACATTCTTAGAACTCAATGTGGTTGAACTTCCATTAATGGCACTCCCTATAACGTGTGAAACATTATTCTTATTGCTAATGCTCTCTTCAACATAACCACTCACCACAGCTGCCGATTTCCATCCTACTTGGCGTTGGATTTGATCTATTGTCATGCCACTATTTGCCATAATGGTAGCGGACGTGCGTCGAAAAGCATATCCCGTGTATTTCTCAGGATCATCCAATTTAAGATAACGGGCAATTTGCAAGGGACATGATCCAAATGTATTAATACCAACGACTTCATTGATACACTTCCCCTTATCATATCGTAGGAAAACTTGGTCTGTACTCACATTTTGTAGACGCAATGATAAATACTGCTTTACTAAACGCACATAACTAATTGCTTCATTGTCGGTTACAGTAAAACGTCGAGCCTTCACTGTCTTAGACGTTCGGATAGTAATAACCAATACACTTCCTTCTTCTTTGATATCATGTAAGCGCAAATCGCATAACTCATATCTTCTACAAGATCCAAAAATACCGAAAATGGCTACCATTTTCAAAAATAGATAGGTAATGTCTGGTGCATCTATGAAAAACTTCCGCAAATCATCTTCATTGAATATATATGCCTTTTTGGCCACATTATTCCTACTAATTGCCTTCATGAATCCATGCACTTTTACAAATGATTTTATATCGACTCCATACATACATTGTAATTTTGAATGGATAGCCCACATAGTCGACGCCTTGTACTGCACCGACATTTTCTGAAGGTAAGCAAGCACAACTCGTTCATCTGTTTCAATCAACTTTTGCACTTCCATCCAGTGTACGAACTTGTCATATTCTTTGTTATAGGCTTCTCTAGATTTTTGCGGTATTAGTTGCGATTCTGCTTTACTATTCAAAGAATCAATATAAGAATTCCTTTTGAAGGACCGCGGTGACAACTATCAATCTTTGATGACAAGTTTCATATTTATTTTTGCTTTTCCCATTTTCATGGCAACGAAAGGTATACTGATTTCACATCACGAATTCAACCATTTCACATCATTAGTTCTTTTTTCCTTGGTGTTTATTTTTCCAAAACCATTTTACATTATTAGTTCTGTTTTCCTTAGTGTTTTGCAAAAAAACACCAAGGAAAAAAGAACTAATGATGTAAAATGGTTGAATTTCCATGTTTTGTAGTAATGATAACAGTATTTATGATTTCAAATTGTACCAATAAAAAAAATTGCGTAAAGTATGCGTGGATATCTGGTCTTTCAAACACTTGCTCTATTTCGAACACTCCGGCAGAGCCGTCGTGTTCGAAAAATCGCGCGTGTTTGAAAGACCTATTTATCCACTTATACTTTAATATACTATTTTCATGTTGCTAGGCAAATAATAATCAATTATGACAATAAGGCACCTATTTGTCGAAATTAATTTCGAACTGAGTGAATCTCAACGGATTGATATTTTACGTTTTCGAGGTTTTGGTGACAAAACTAGATCCTATCAGAATGTTTGCGACATTTACAATGAATGTTATCCTGACAAGCAAATAAAAAATTCCATGGTGTTTCGTATAATACAGAAATATGAGCAAACAAGTACTGCTGAAAGTTCAGCGAGAACAAGGCGTCAAAAAAATCAACCAATGATGAATATAAATTAAATCTGCTTCTATAATTAATTAGAGAAAACTCTTCAAGGAAGTATAGCCCAGCAAATGAAGATACTGTCTATAGAATTTTGAAACAAGAAAACCTCAACCAATATAAAATTATATATAAGCAAGAACTATCAAAAGATGATCCAAATCGTCGCATGGAGTTTTGCGAGGCAATGATGATGGAAAGAATCAATATGCACCCAAATTTTGTAAGGAACCTTTTAATTTTTTCGTGACGAATCATCTTTTTGCCTCAACGAACATGTCAATCGTCAGAAGCAGAAAACAAATCGAGCCCATTACTCCTGATTCATCTTCTTCCCCTTTCCACGCCAATATTAACGGGTATGTTCGATGGCGATAAACATTCACCTAATTCGAATATGCCTAAATAAAGCGCACTCAAGCAAATTTCAGTTCAAATTTCCTTAATTCTCAGAACCGATATCGACCTATTTCCAACGTTTCAACCCCTTCAATTGCTATTCCTTGGGGGCGCTATTCCTTATCTCAAGAAGAAATATAGTGAGCCGTGTATTCGGTAATTTATCAGCATGTCGTGACAAGGCTCACTTTTCCCCTGTGGCGTACTCTCGAGCTCATCTACAAACTAGCTACCTGTCCATGAGTCCATGGCCAACTGTTTGGATATTCCAATCGATATTATTTTAATGGAATCGGATTGAGTTGCACGGTTCATTTATTGAATGCAGTTAGTAAATTGATTGGACTAACTCAAGTTCCATTTTATGCAATACAGCTCGCACTACTGGGCCTTTTAAAAGTTTGGAAAAAATGAATACATTTTCCCATGAAATTTCTCCAGTAATGTAATTGTTATTATTATTCCTTATTTTAGCTAATCGGATGCCATGGTAAAGTGAAGAGAATCAAGTCCAAAATAATATGTAGCTCTTTTTCAAAACAAACAATCTATCACTCAATATGTATTTCACACTAGTGAGAAACGAGCGCTACGGAGAATAGTAATAATAACCATCCGCTCCGGGATGCCCACAAGGAGGGGTACTATCACCTCTGATGTGGAGTCTCGTAGTAGACGAACTACTCGGAACACTAACCGAGAACGGAGTCACTTGCCTTGGATATGCTGACGACATAGTCATTATGGCCAAAGGCAAATTCGAAGGAACCCTCTGCGATCTCATAGAAAGCGAACTAGAGACTACCAGAAGATGGTGCCTTTCTGTGGAGTAGAGAATTACCTCATCAAAAAACACAGTGGTACAATTCACTAGAAGAACAAAGTTTTGGCACCTGAGGGCTGTTCGCCTCGACGGAGCAGACTTAGAATATAAGCAAGAGATGAAGTACGTAGGGCCTAGTCTCAAATCAACTCTGGACCAGACACGTAGAAAAGATTGTTATCAAGGCAAAATCATCACTGATGGTGTGCAGGAACATAGCAGGAAAAACGTGGGGCTGTAACACATCAATACTGCGATGGATGTGCACCATGATAGTGAGGCCTATGATCACCTACGGAGCAGTAGTGTGGCACGGCAGAACCGAACTCGCCATAACAAAGAAAATCCTGGAGAAAGTGCAAAGACTAGCATGTCTTTGTATAACAGGAGCAATGAGGTCGACTCCAACAGCAGCAGTAGAGGAAATTCTGGACCTCACTCCTCTTCATATCATGGTGAGGAAAACTGCTTGGGGAGCAAATCTCAGGTTGGCTAAAGTCGGACTCAAAGGGACAGCACACATCGTAAGGGGCTCAACCCCCACCAAAAATGCACACCTTGCCGATCTCCCAAATGACGAAATTACCAGGAAATTTAGTTACAAGAAATTCTTCCGAACGGAATTAAATAGCAGGAGTGGATAGAGCATTGAATCCATTCAAGCATTGTACAAGAATACCATTACTCCCGACCGAACCTCTACAGGAAATACCGGAACAAGAAAATCGCAATCCTCTCCGATAGTCAGGCAGCCATGAAAGCGTTAAGCTCATATAACATCAACTCAGAGATGGTTTGGGAATGCGTAAACAAACTTAATGATCTAGGCAGGAACAACAAGGTGATCCTTCTCTGGGTGCCGGGGCACGTCGAAGTGGAGGGCAATGAACAAGCAGATACCCTGGCATGACAAGGGGCATCAACGCCACTGATCGGGCGAGAGCAACATAATGGCAAAGACTTCCAGTGCTAAGGCAGGCCAAAGAAGAGGACAGCACCTGCAGATGCTATGGGGAACATCCGGAAACACCACGCCATATATTGATGCTGTACATCACAAAAGATTGAATATACTGGGATCACACCAGCTGAATGTGGGAGAAATACCAAGAATAGACCCCTCAAAATCCTTAAATACCTCAAGAAATTGGGGCTTGAGGGGCTGCTGTGAATGAGAACACCTTGAAATAGCAGGAGAAGATGGGGCACAATAGATCTAACTAGGTCTCAGCGCATAAGTCACCATCCATATTTACCATTTCCATTACCATTACCATCCGCTCCGTACAAGCTATGCCTTTGGGTACACTCTACGACTGTTTATCATAGTTTTTGAGAAATTTTAATTGAAATGTTCCGGTTAGGCTCTTCCGCCGTTGCTTCTGAACATTCGGAGGCGCTGGGCACATCATTACCCCAATAACCACTACCAAAACTATGAGGTGAGCAGCTATCGGATCAGGGATCGTGTGCCCTGAGCAGACGCAATAAACCGAGGATGACAGCCCTCTGCATGCGTCTGGTTGATTTTGTATTTGTCTTACGACATGCTAGTATTATTTTCCGGTTCAAGAGTAGTCAACATATCCGATCATCAGAACAACCATTTCAACAGAATGGTTTCATATTCTTGAAGAAGACTCCATGCATCAGCAGAGATTAAGGTTGCAAGATGTATCATTGTGCGAGTTTTTCTATTGAGTTGTCCCACTCCACATACTGTCCTGGTTGAGATCAATACTACTGTTGTTATATTTGATTGCATTTCTAGGGATATACTGGAATTTTGATAAATTTGTTTCAACAACTATTGTTAAGGCTTATCAACAAATATGGGATAAAGGTCTGGTTCTTTTTGTTCTGTCGCACGGTTGGTCGTGGAAAATAACATGTCTCTCATATCAGCTGCAGAATCTACGTTTCCTTCTGCTTGAGTCGCATTCAAATGGCGTTGCGCTAAATTCTTGACGACTGTATTGTGATCGCAGAACCTCATTTTTTTTTCGCTCTTTCACTTCTTCCCGAAAAATCAACTGGTGGTATTCCACTTTCCTGGCGAATCGCTGACGGTTCTGAACTACAGGAAACTTCGACCCTGATCCTGAAAATTTGTCTGTGTGCGCTGTCTCATTGTCAGAACCCTACGCCAGCCCTGTTCTTTTTGCGCATACCATAATAATAAAATGATATATTAGAGTGGGTATATCAGTATAGTTCCCAAATATTCTGTCAATGAAGCATCAGTATTTTGGGACTCCTCTGTGTATTGTAGCGATTCGATTTGGCCAAAAAATATGGAGCCTTTGAGTGATTTGATGAGCTTTTTCCAGAAGTATCAATATATTTTTAAATCCCAACGAAGTAGATGTTTCGGGAATGCTATAAATGACTGAACTGCAAATATGGTGTGTCGCAGATTCTCTGTTGAATGGAACGTTTCTCATTAAACATACTGAAGATCAACGCCTTCCATATATATTTCAATGGATGTTTCAGAGGATATCGTTTTAATGAAGCTCAACTCGGGATACGGCGAGATGAATTGTTCAAAAGTTGATTATGATGCGCTGATTCCATACTTAATTAATTAGCGTAAGTTCAAAAATGTTCGAATAAAGCTTTGTGAAATTGCAAACTGTTGGAATTTCAATTAGTAGGTGATGAAAACGCGTATATTCCCTTGAAAAATTACAGTTCACCCAATTATTGCCAGGATCGTTTATTGCTAACTCTGTTAGGGCCACTATGGAAAGTGCTCACAGAATTGAGACCATGTTCGTTGATACGAACGAACGAATAAGTGTTTTGTCCATTTTGAGCAGCATACCTCTCTGCAACCAAAATATATTTGTTTCACACAAAATAGATGAATCAGTATAAAATTATTATTGTTATAGTTTCAATTTGGGGTCAGAATATTTCAGCTGTCAAACTGACACTCTTTTTAATTATAAAAGTTATCAACAGTGAAAACACAAGAGAGTTTTTCATCAGATGAATACCACTTTCAACTCCATTTGAAATTTTCAACTCGCAAACGGTTGGAGTTACATCAATTCTACGAACGTTAATCGATTCAGAATGATAAAATTAGTATAGTCAATGAATTTCAAGTCGAAAGGCAAAAAAGAAAATCACTCGGAAAAAGTCCTAAGACATCAGATATATTTGAAAATTGCACTATAATCACAAAATTTAATGTTGACTCCGAAAATGTATGATTTTTATATGCACAGTTATACGGTCTAGCATAAAGAAGGAATAAAACGTAAAAAATTCCTTCGCATCACCAAAATTTCCAAAAATTATCAGTTGACATTTTTTTCAAAATTGCAAATATCCCTCAAATGTATCACGACAAGCCGATTCTAAATCATACAGAAAAATTAAGTTTGTTAGTGAACTGAGACAATTTCTGAAAATGCATCTGTCCACAATGCCAGAATTTTTTAAATGAAATAGCATTCTAATCCAAGTATACAAGCTGATTTGGCAATCGCCAAGTTCTCTCAAAGGTATCTTCATGAGATGATTCCGATTGAAAATAACAGAAATGACCCTGATGAAAGTTTCAGTACAAAAAACTTCAAAGGGAAAAAAATTCAATTTTAATATTTTCAAAAATCGCAAATATCCCTCAAATGTATCCCTACGAGCCGATTCGGAATCGGAACAAAAAATAATAATTTGATTATGAACTGAGAGAATTTGAAAAAATAAATGTTCCTTCCACAAAAACTGAGAGAAATGGCATTCTGAATTGAAAATACGAGCTGATTTGGCATTTTTTCAAGCTAAAAGTAAAGTAACGCTATATTCTATCTTAAAGAAAACCAAATACTCAAATACTTCAAAATTTCATTCAAAAGAACTCACCAGGTTCACTCAAATGTATCTCTAATCATGATGAATTCGAAAATATATGAGTTGTATATGCTCAGATACAAAGTTTAGCATGAAAAGAGAATAAAACGTCAAAAATTCCCTGGCACGATAAAATTTCCATAAACATTCATATTTAATTTTTTTAGAAACTTGCATATATTACGGGAAATAACCCCTCTCAACCACAGATGAATTCTTCAATCCGAGAACGGTTGAAGGAAAGCCGTGAAGGAGATTATATTCTTCATGATAGCAGAAAAAAGTAAAAATCGTGAGATTTTTTCCATATTCTGATATGGTTTGAAAATGTACCACCGCGTTCAAATGTAACTGATCGTCGTTTAAGGATAACGTTCAAATAATGTCTTGAAGGGTCGAGGTAGATTAGTGGAAACGACTGACACCCCCTCATTCACCAGATCTAGCTCCGCCCAACCCTCGTGATTTTCCTCAACTGAAAGAAGTTTGAAGGGTCGTAAATTTTTGTCTCAACGGAGAGGTTCTAGAAGCTGTGGAGGTCTGGTTAGCGGAGCGGAATGAATCACTTTTTCAACATCTAGGGGCATTACAGGTTCCTTATAATAAATTTATAAAATTACGACGAGAGTATGTTGAGTAATAAAATATTTTGACCTTCAAAATTTTGTTTGATACTATAGTAGACTACGAATTATTCAATTCATCCTCGTAAGATACTTATTGACTCAACGGAAGTTACAAAAGTGGATGTGTTAATTATTGTACGTAGGATTTTTAGAATCACCTCTAGTAATAGGATACATTTCCTAATAAAACGTACTACCGTTGGTATGCTGACTTAATTACGTTGATCACGATGGACATTTTTACTTACTTACTTCCTGACACTGGTGGGCTGGCTTTTAAACCCCTGTACGTAGACCTCTTCGCTTGGACTCTTTGTGCACCCCCGTCCCTGGTGTGATTCAGTAGTTTCCTTAGTTGATTTTTTGACATTCTCTGTTTAGTATGCTTTCTCCAAAAGCTTCCTTCCTCTAGTGCACCAATTGCAGGGCATTCGGTAAGGAGGTATGACGAAGTATCGCCTTCTTCCAGGCACTACCTACAGCGTGGATCATCTGTGATCCCAATGAGAGTCATGTGCCTGTTCAGGTGATTTTGTCCTGTCTGGAGCCCTGTCTGTCACTAGGAGAGGATTTCCTTTTTGAGTTTTTTTCAAAGGGTACGTGAAGCTTTGATTGTCTCATGCCAGACATGTGCTGCCATGATTTTACAAACTGTTTTTGTAACAGTTCTTCCATCGCAGTAACAGCTAGGCTGTCGGGAATTCTTAGGGTGGGTTCTGGCCCAATCAGTGGTTTGCCTGATCCCTCCTTGGCTACCCTGTCTGCTTCCATGTTTCTGTGGACACTCGAGTGTCCTGGGACCCATATGAGGCTGACTTTTCTTCTTTTTTCCAGGTTTTCCAAGGCATGTCAACACTCAGACAATAGCTTGGATGTGATCCAGTGTGATCCCAGTGACAGTATTGCTGTTTTACTGTCCGAGCAAACTGCAATTGGTCGTCGACATCTATTGTCGAGACTTCATTGGACGCAGGTGAGTATAGTATATACTTAAAACTGGAACACTGTGTCGGCCTAATAGCAAAACCGAGTAACTCCATTTTGATCATTTTACAGGAGGAAGAAAAAATATAATAATTCATGATTTGAAGCATTATTCATGTACTGAAAATTTTATTCTTCAGTTTAAACACACTATACACTATACGAACGTGTAAGTAAACATGTTTTAGTTTTTTAAATATATTATTGTGAGTTACGTGTTTAACTGTACATTACCATTGGAGTTAAGTGGTTTATGTTGGTAGTTACGAACTGTGACTATGAACGTCTGGATATGAAACTTGTTCGACAACAAAATACGTAACTCCAAAGTACAGTTCATTTCTATTAATTTAACGTCTAAATGAACAAAATGTAATATAAATTCCTAATGATAAAAGACGGTAAAGATACCTACCTCAATGGAAGTCAACAGCAACGTTGTGAAGTGACGAAAAACAAAGAAAACACAGGTTGAAACAAGCGCATGATGGTGCCACCAGTCGATGAATGAAGTCGGTTTGCGAAAACAAAATACCCTACTGAATGATAAGTGGTTTGAAATTTTCTGTTTTCTGACTCTATTCAATTTATTGAAGTTATGTAAATATGCAGAATTCGCTTGCCAATAATAAAGCATAAAAATCTCAAATTTGATATTTGTGAAGTTACGAGGATTTACTATTAGGCCGACGTAGGGCGTATTCGCCTAGAAGGATAGATTTTAGTCCTCTCTTATATAGCTCTGCTCCGGATATACTTCCTGACCTCGAGCCGTCTGTGTAACAGACTATGCTGTGGCAGGGGCATGGTCGATGCTATGTTATTTCATTCTTCCATCGTGGAAATGACAATGGTTGGGCTTTTTCTAAAGTTCAGTAGTGGCAGGGTGTTGTCCCTTCCCATCAGTTTCCTGTGCCTTATTCCAGATGAGGGAATGTCCATGGTCCAATTTTACTTCGACCCATTGGCTTGCACCTTCGAGTCTATAAGCCGTACGCAGGGCTTCATGTTTGATGTACAGGTACAGACGTAGCTCTAGTTGGTGCATTTCTCATGGCGCCTATCATTCCTAAGCAGGCCAGCCTTCGTACTTTGTCTAGATCATTTCTGGCCTTACTCTTATGGTTGGGCGAATAATTGCCGTATATGTACAGTGTATAGGGTCTCTACGATAGACATTATTATATATTCGGATTTTTGTAGAAAAGACACCATGGTCAAGAAGTTTTTGTTCATGAAGTAGGAAAAGTGTTAAGTGAAATCGCCTTAAAAATAGAAAAAGTGAAGACATGGAGAAATCTTTCTGAAAGAAAGCTCGATAGTAGAAAACTGAAATCATGAAACATGTCATTAAATATGCAATATTGACGAGAAGGTATTCGTGCCAAAGGCCGTCAAATCCTCTGGAAACCTCTTATGCTAACACCAGGTTTTCACGTTTTTCTCTTACGGATATGTCCTCTCTTGCTATTATTCCATCCCTGTTCACATTCACAAGTTTCATTTTCAGCACTCATTTTAATGTTTGAAGAGAGCATAGACATTCATAAAACATAAACTCCAGTTTATACCCGAACATATTTTTTTCAAAGGAGACGTTCAACATAAGAGGTAAGAACTCGGTGATCCAATGCATATTTCATAAGGAAAGGAAATTTTTAGGTCACGTGGAAATGCTAATGCAATTATGAAGAGATGCTGAGCTTAGCGAAGGCAGGACGACATTTGAATTTTTATGGATCGGACAAGTGAGTTATGGTATATCAAAACTTCAGACGACGAGACGCGACGAAAAAATGTATAATGAGGTCAATTCGCGAAGTTATAGTGGAATAATTTCTGGGTTGAATGAAGTCCTATAGAAAAGAAAATAGTTATTTATGATATAACTTTTAAAAGTGACTATACCAAAAAGCAGAGTTCTGGTAAAGAATGTGAACTAGATCACTTATGGCACCGGTTCCTTCCTTCTTTTCTGGAAGACATCTAGCAATTGATACATGAGACCGATGTGTTTGCGGAGTTCATTACCATATACCCTAAGGCAAGCACACGGATGTATCTATCACTCTTGGTGATGATACGGAGTACCTTGTTCTGGATCCTGTCAATTCTATGGAATTGAGTTTTGTACAGGTTGCAGGCATATAACATCCATGCGAGGACCACCTGCTTATGAATGAGCATTTTATTATCCGGGCTTAGATGTGACGTTCTGGAAAACAGAGGGTAGTTGCATTTTCGTGCTGAAGCAGTCCTCTGGATTGCCAGATTCACACTGCGTTCATTGTTAGACGCCTGTCCTGATGCACCCCCAGAAAACTTACAGGGCTGGACCCCACTATAACTTAATTCGATATCCTCAACCTCCGAAAAAATCGGGGGAACTTGTACTTTCTCGTTGATGACGTCGGTTTTATTTGGATTCACCACGACTATCTATGGATCACAAGGCAGAGCCTTGTTACATGGGCTGATACACTTTATTACTGTGATATTTTGTATTTCAAATCTAATAGCAGGCATAACAGTGAGGCAGGTAGAAAACAATTGATAATTGTTTATAAGTTACCCCAAATTAATGAAAGTGCCTAGATTCTTTATGGTCGTAGCTATTACTGCTGCGAATATAATTACAATGAAAGTTGAAATGAATGATTTAGATTCTTCTCTTCCACCAGAAATTCAAGAAGCTGCAAACATGATGGCACTTCTACTTCCTTACTAAAAAACTGCGTGTTCACCTTAGCCATTCCTCTCACGAAAATCTTGAATTCCTCCATAATTTTTGGTGAATTTCCTGAATTTTGGAAACACAGCTTTTTGAAGTCGATATTCAAATCCGACCCCAAAGAAAACTACAAAGCCATAAGCATGCAATCAGAAATACCAAAATTACTGGATTTTTTTGTAACAAGGCCTCTATCTTGGGAATGTAAAAATATAATCATGGGTGAGCAACACGGTTTCATGGCTGGTCGCTCAACAGCAAAAGTTGTGGAAGTCATCAACTCTATGGTCTCAATAAAAGCTGGATTGAAAATCAAGAAAAACGCCGTTAAAAGTCAATACAATAAATTGTTCGTATTTCTGAAACTAGAAAGTATCAGATACCGTCCAAAAAATCGAAAATTCTGACAAGCGAGCAAATTGACAGATTTTTAAGTGAAGCTGCTGATATCAAAAATCGTATGATCCTCCATCAAGTATCACAACGTAGATAAGGCATCCAGCACACTGAGCAACCATGACCGACCGTCCGCGATCGTCCAACTACGACCAAAATTTCCAACACGTGTACACTTATCGGATAACTCATCGTCCTCGACTGGTTTTCAAAGACCAAGTCTGAAATTCCAATCTGCTGATAATGTTGGTCGATCATTTTGAGTTTGAAAGTTTTTATTGATCCCTTCAAATTTTAGCCGTTGCTGGACGGTCGCGGACGGTCGATACTGGTCGGTCAGTGTAATTCCTAGCTAAGTAATACTCAAATAGTACTGAAGATAACATTTTTTCATAATGTAATCCTTCACATCATGACATTGTTGCCATGTCGCAATTTTAACGGATACAATAAGCACGTCAGCTGGATTTTGATTTCTGTCGGGTATTTTCATGGCAAAGGAAACCCAAAAATACCGTCTTGGATGAAATATATAACAATAAGAAGGCTAGGAGCATGTAAAAACGATAATATTTCTATCGCCAACGGAGATTCTTCGTTGTCGATATAGTCTGGCCAGTACGGCAATGCTACATTTGATATTTGGCAGAAAAAAAACAAAACAGTTCTGTTCGTTTTCGTCTGTGGCTTATTGGAGTGTCTTTTTCGTGAATGAACAACAAATTCTGAGTTGATTTGTGTTAAACTATCGTTAGTTTTTATTATCAAGCAATGAAGCTTAGAGAAATGTGTAAAACACCATTTGAAGCTGGACATCAAAGTATGTAATTTCATAGGTAAGCTACCAGTGTCGTAATTATCGAGAAAGGGGAACCGAATTAAAATGTCTCATAGAATATTTCCTGGTATGAGTTCTAGTTCTGCACCAGCGTTATTTGATCATACCACTTCAATGCCACCACCATTGGTTAGCGATGAAGGACCTTCCAGAGTTGCACTGAATACTTCGTCAGTAACTTCACAGGGAATTATCATTACCAAGTGTACACACTGCCAGATACATGTGAACGTTTATAATTTCTACTAGGTGTTCTGATTATCATAATAGCTGATTGAAGTGTTTAATCCATAAGCAAGACAAATAATGGTCGCCATTGAATTATCTGAAGGAAACTGGTTATAGAGTAGAATGACTTTGTTTAGTAGGTTTCCATATTACGCCAGGTGAGAAGAACAAAAGCAAATTGAGAAACATTGGAGAACGACTGTAATACATTTTTCCCGATTTCACACTCAGAGATCGTAAAACATGTGGACAACACAGTATAGTAGAGCATGATAACATTTCACGGATGGACAATAGTTGCAATTTTCTTTGCAGATTCTCGTACACAAAAATATTACAGGTGCTTTTGCATGTGGCATCAGACCCTTACACCATTTCATTTTTCGTAAATGAAGGTATTTTACCCCCTATATCCTCTCAACTGTACAATATTATGAAAGAAAGCGTATTCAATTCAAGTGGTCCGTTTCAGCAAAAACGCATCAAATTTTCGTCGCCTCTTCTTCAAATCGAAAACTTATCCCGTATCCTTCCTTCGCAATATCCACCACATGTCGGCTTCAAAGACATTCAGCTGCTGAATATTTTATCCCACAATTCGTATAAGTATATAACGGATAATACAAACCGAAGAAGAGGGTATATTCGCCAGTCATTATTCCCAAACCGTCAGAAAAAGCTCCCGAACTCTCATCTCGATAAAAATCCGTAACGAGGCCGTAGACACTCAAAGTGACAATTGCACGACGTTTTAGGGGATAGGCTTTTGTTGGTATTGAATTGGTAACTAGATTGCATTATCATTTGCTAGTACTCGGCGGGACCACCACTCGTGATTTCTTTTGGAGGGGTGTTGTACGAAGTAAAGTGTTACATATTATTTCGTGATGACACTCTATTATGATGAAGAGGACGTGTCATATTATATGAAAGAGGTTTCTTTGGTGAAACTATTAGTGTTCGGACTCTTGTAATTATTTCAAATGGCATCGGGCAAAGGGCATACTCATAAACATAATATAAGATTTTAATAAACATTTTTTGACAGTTCCAACAACCATTAAAATTTTGTCATTTTGTGTCATATGAAACAATTTCAATATGAGAAAGAACGACTGGACCGAATACAGCAACGGTGAAGACAATGTGGAATGTTTCGTGCAAACTTTTTGTAAAAAAAGTCTATAATGAATATAATATTATGACTGACCCGTCTAACAATATAGTATTTGAACCAGCCCGAGTTGCTCGCGATGCAATCAGGGAGAATTTACAAGAGCCTTGTAAACGCAAGTTCAGTTCAATTTCGTTAAATTTGACTGTAGTTAACAAAATAATATTGCTATGGGATGAAAATACTTCTGACGGTCTTGTACGTAAATTTTACCAAAATGATATTGCTGCTGTAGAATAAGCGTGGCTACGAGGAGAGGCAGTTGCTTTTCTGGACGATTTTTTCAAATTGAGAAAAATAACGATGACTCTTCAACAAATCGCATTGATTACAATCCTGTGTTCAGTAAAACGTGCCAAGGTGGTTCAATAGTGAAAGATAAAACTGCCCTGTACTTTCAATAGTGGAAGATAAAACTGCCCTGGCCATTTTTTCATAAACTGATATAAAAACAAGGTGACATTATTACCTCACCACGACCGTTCTTAAAACCAATTCGACACTGGAAAAATGAAACTGACAAATGGTACGATAATGTACCTGATAATATACCTGTATATAGATATACTAAATCTGCTGATGAAGCAATGAACTGCATTAGTGATGACGTCACAAATATGCAACCAACATTACACCGAGTCCTAAATCATTTGGCGCGAAATGATATGCGTCATTCTTGACCTTAAGTACGGATGACATAAGAACGATAATAGAAGTATCGTAACAGCTCTTTTTGTTTTATGCTCTCACACGAAATGAGTAAATATTTAAGGAATTGCCTACAGCGGGCCTTGAATATGAAGGATGGAAGAAACGATATTTCCGTAAAACAATTTTCTGAAAGGATTATATATCATTTATAGACGAAATGAATTTGAATATTCATCTACATCTAACTTCATGCTGCAAGGAAGTGTATCCCCGCTAGATGGCGCTCATAATTTAGCACGAAACAGTATAGTGGTGATCAGCTGCCAAATTCTACAAGAGTAAGGGCCGGTATTATAAAAATGTTTTGAAGTTAACTTTAATTGTAACAGTCAAGTTAACTTCTTCTTCAGAATGTCAGTATTATAAAAGTATAATTTTCAAAATCCTGGTTGAACAAAAGAAGAAGAAAATAATATTTGTCAGAGCACCGTACATACTACATAAAGGCTGGAAGCAGAAACACAATGGAAGTTTTATGTTTTTTAGTTTCAATTTTCATAATTTTGGATATTTTTATGACGCCAATCTATCATTGTCATTATTATTATTATGATCACGCCTCATAAACAATATTGTTGTTAAAATTCAAGCTCTATTTTTCAATTCTGTTTTGCATCTTGTTTTATTTGTAAAATTTATATCCAAAATCCAGAAAATTACAAAACTCAAAACTTATTGCATAAAACTTCCACTGTGTCTACGGCTTAAGCAAACAGAACTAGTTCTTGGGTTCACTTTTACAGTTGAATAGTGTTGACGAACAGTGTTTACTTATCTGCGATGATCCTAAAACCGGCTCTGCATTCAAGTTAATAAATATTGCCTGAAATAAAATCAAGTACTGTAGAGTGGGGTCACTTTGCTCAGATTTTGTAGTTTTTTTCAAGTTTAATTTGTAGGTGTTGGGCCTAAAAATTGGGGATAAAAGTATATGGTATAATTCTGTTTATCCTACTGATCCCACATGATGTGGCGGCATAATTTTGATTAGAAATAGTTTATTTTTATTTTTAAAGGCTGAGCAAAGAAACCCCACGATTGGGGCAACTTTGCATTTACTTATGAATGAGCATATATTGCGCTGTCAATAGGCTACTTTGCTCAAGGAGGTCATTTCCAACAAGTTCGTATAAGTAGGTAGGTATATACAAATGTATTTTGAAAGAATACTAAGAGCTTTTTAGGGTCATTATTGAAATGTGACATATTACAAAATCCTTTACTATTTAAAGTTATAAACTGGTTAAATTTGGTATTACCAACTTTTTTGCATCTGGAGCAAAGTTACCACTGGTGAGCAAAGTAACCCCACTTTACGATAGCCTAAATAATTATTTATTTATCTATTGACATAATACAAACAGTAGCTTCAAAAAGTTTTCAAGTATGCATGACATCGCACGTTAAAAGGTAAGAGGGACTCTATGTAGTCTTCCCTCTATCTCGCGCAAGTCTCTGAAGGGTTATTGTAAGGGTACAACCAGTTGACAGATTTTCAGAACCCAAGAAATGTAGTGTCCTGCAAAGGTCTGGCTTCTAACACAGAACCGATTTATTTATAAATTTTTGAAGTATTCCACCATTAATTCTTGTCTCGCCAATCCGCAATTTTGATTGTGAGGAATATTTTGATTGAAGTTTTCCAACTCTTCAAATATATTTTTCTGAAATCGTTCAAGAATTCCCACTTTCTCGGAGCAACTTCAGGCCTCAAAATACGCTAATCTAGTATTTTAGTCCGTTGCTAAGCAACGAACTTTCCAGGACTATTTTCGGCACTAAACTGTACGGGAAAATACTTTTTCTGAAATCGTTCAAGAATGCCCACTTTCTCGAAGCAACTTCAGGCCTCAAAATACGCTAATCTAGTATTTTAGTCCGTTGCTAAGCAACGAACTTTCCCGGACCGTTTTCGGGAATAGTTATTATCCTAACAAGTACGGAAAGAGTACCATTCCCGCATGAGACTGCCGTTACCCGAACGACGCAAAGCGGAGTTCGAGTAGGCAGTCGAGTGCGGGATAGTACCTTTCCGTATGAGTAAGGATCAAGATTTTTCAAACTTTCACGTGCGGGAAAAATTATTACCGCACTAGTGCGGGAAAAACTCACTTGAAGTGACATTAGCGTGCGGGAAAATTTTTCCCGCACTAGTGCGGGAATATGACACCTCTCAAACTAAATTGCGTGCGGGAATAGGGCGGAACACGCACGCTTGTAGGAAATAGTTAATATCCTAACAAGTACGGAAAGAGTACTATTCCCGCATGAGACTGCCGTTATCCGAACGACGCAAAGCGGAGTTCGGGTAAGCAGTCGAGTGTGGGATAGTACCTTTCCGTATGAGTAAGGATCAAGATTTTTTCTACAAGAGCATTGAAACATCTTATGTGATGCTCTTGAACAAACTTTCACGTGCGGGAAAAATTATTACCGCACTAGTGCGGGAAAAACTCACTTGAAGTGACATTAACGTGCGGGAAAATTTTTCCCGCACTAGTGCGGGAATATGACACCTCTCAAACTAAATTGCGTGCGGGAATAGGGCGGAACACGGAAAAATTTTTCCGCACGCTAATGTCACTTCAAGTGAGTTTTTCCCGCACCAGTGCAGTAATAGTTTTTCCCGCACGAGATAGTTTGTTCAAGAGCATCACATAAGATGTTTCAATGCTCTTGTAGAAAAAATCTTGATCCTTACTCATACGGAAAGGTACTATCCCGCACTCGACTGCTCGACGGCAGTCTCATGCGGGAACAGTACTCTTTCCGTACTTGTTAGGATAATAACTATTCCCGTATCGTAAACGATCCGGGAAAATTTTTGACGGCTTGTATACATTTCAGACAGTAAATGAATGCACGCAAAGAATAAGTATAATTCCTTAATTTATGATAATGCTGATTGCGATTTCAGAAAAAATAGCATGTGTACCTCGTAGTAAAAGCACATTCCCAGACTTCAATGCTTGTTGGCCTCGGCTTATCGCCTCGGCCAACAATTTACATTGTCGTCCGGGAATGTATTGCTTTTACTACTAGATACACAATATACTAATCCCGTATCGTAAACGATCCGGGAAAATTTTTGACGGCTTTTATAAATTTTAGACAGTAAATGAATGCACGCAAACAATAAGTATAATTCCTTAATTGATGATAATGCTGATTGCGATTTCAGAAAAAAATGGTATGTGTACCTCGTAGTACAAGCACATTCACAGACTGCAATGCTGCAAAAATATGAAGGGAAATGACTCCTTCCTACTCCAGATGAACTCTTCTACTCGGGAACGGTTAGAGATAGAGCATTTCTGCGAACGCCAATCGATTCAGGATGATCAAATTAGTATACTTTGTGAATTTCGAGTCAATTGATGTGAAACAAAATTATTTGAAAATTTGAAAAAAGTCCAAAGGGGTAGACCTCTAAATATCGTGAAAAATACAAAATCAGCAGATTCACTTGCAATCCGTATTATATACGCAAAATTTCATGCAGATTCCGAAAATATATGATTTGTTTATGCTCTGATTAAAAGTTTGACATTTGATGTCACGAATAGGACTACAAAAAAATATGGTGGGAAATGACTCCTTCTCACTTCAGATGAACTCTTCAACTCGGGAACGGTTAGAGATAGAGCAATTCTGCGAACGCCAATCGAATCGGAATGATCAAATTAGGATAATCTGTTAATTTCGAGTCAATCGATATGAAACAAAATTATTCGAAAAATCGGAAAAATAACAATGGGGTAGACCCCTTAAAATCATGAAAAATACAAAATCGGCAGATTCACTTGCAATCCGCACTATATACGCAAAATTCCAAGGAGATTTCGAAAATATATGATTTGTTTATGCTCAGATTCAAAAGAAATACAACTTATAAAATGTTATGATTAAAATTATAAAAAAATATGGAGGAAAATTACTTCTTTCTCCCTCTGAATAAACTCAATGAAATCAGTCAACATAATATTTAAATTTTATGTTTCATCATTGCATGAATATTACAAATTTCAATAAAACATTTGAAACGAACAAATTATTCAGTTAAATATTGTCCATTTCTCATCAAATAAAAAATTAAAAGAGAAAAATACATTTTCATTTATTTTGTACGAGAATCTATTTTCACAAGAGTGAACCTAGGAAAAAGTTTGAAAGGAAGATAAAGTATTCATTTAAAAATCAGGGCTGATTATCAGAAAATATATTCACTGGACACTTACAGTGAATAATAATGATAATTATAATGATGATAATAATATACCTACGTAGGGGTGGAACAACGCCACACCCAAGAGGTAGCTTCTGTTAAAAACTCTCTCCGCGGAAAGTATCAGCAAAAACTCCGACAGATCTAGTCATCAGAACTGTAGAGGAAGAACAAAGTTGTTCAAAGTTGTTGCAACTGATATACTTGCCGTTCCGATTCTACTTTACTCCTTTGGAGTAATGAAATGGACTCAAGAAGAGCTGCGACAACTCGCAAAATGATGCATCTCCATAGGAGCTTGCATCCTAAATGGTCTGTTCCACGGTTATACTTCCTCAGACAATAGGAAGGCCGTTGGCTTTTGAGTTTGGAGTGTCTACATAACAGAATGGTACTGGATGGAGCCTGTAAAGTCATCAGCAGTTCAGATTCCCTCTCTTCTTGTATGCGATCACGAAAAAGCAGGGATTGG